>JACGCM010000650.1:0-11282 GCA_014058105.1 Kingdonia uniflora
GGGAGTAAAGTAGTAAACATCTTTGATTTACCAAATGATTAGTCCGGCCAGGTGATTACAATGTTGCTCTTGTCTCGTTTTATTTATTTTCTCTCAGTCAGTTTAGTGATGTTTCAAGCTCTATATTTGTTTCTAACAAAAAACTATATGTTAGGATTTTACGAAGTTATTAGTTCAGACCTTATTTTGAATGGCGCTGTACTATACACGACCTTCTTGTTTTTTTCTTATTACAATGATTTTCCATAGAACGGATCAAAGAATGAGTGAAAATGCTAGGCGGATAAAACGAAACTTATTTGCCTGGTGATTTCTGAAAAAGTTTTGGTTTGTCTCATTTCATGTGTGTGAAGGTCCGTAGTTATCTCTCGAAGGCAAGATCAGAATGAAGACTTTCGTACAATTCTTCTTCAACCAATACCAAGAAAGTAAGTTAGTTAAGTAAACTTTGATAATATAGCCAAAAAATGTTTTTCTAAATTTTTTTAATGTTCGAACGACCTTGGGTTTCGTTCGAACGAATTATGGGCATCTCGTTCGAACGACATTAGGTCTCGTTCGAACAAGTGGACGAGTTCTAAACAAAAGACGCATATTTCTTTGAAGATTGGAATTTCGTTCGAACGACCTTAGGTCTCGTTCGAACGAGCTCGAGAAAACTGAAACACTATTTAAGCGAACTTTGCTTCTTTTTTCTCCCTCTCCCTTCTCTTTCTTTTTGGCAAAAAATTATTTTCTAAAGAGCTCATATCCTTTATCAGAGAGAGAATTTGACATCAATCAAAACCTAAAAACTTGAGGTTGACGTTAAGTTAGTGTATCCTACTTCCCACAGATTGTTTTAGAGTGATTCAAGAGAGGGATCCTTGCTGTGAGTCCAAGGAGAGTCGTTGCGAGAAGAAAGCGATAGAGCGTAATGCTTGGATCATAAGAGAGATTAATTACGAGACAAGGTTATCGAGTCTGTAAGTGTAATTCGATTAAACTCTTTTTTATTAGTGGATTTTGGTTTGTCGTGTTCATCGACAACGACTTGTGGTTTTTCTCCTGAGTAAGGAGTTTCCACAGGGTGAACAATTGCTTGTGTTTAATTCTTTGTATTTACTATTGATTGTTTCTGCTTAACCTAGATCATTGATGAATAGGAATTGTTCAGACTAATTTCTCAAAATACATTAAATACGAGCACATAGAATTTTAATTTTTTGTGTCACGGCCCAGCCCGGGTCTGTCACTCTTACGCCCGAGTATAGCAAAAATATGAGGTCGTGCGACATACATGTACGTATGGCCGACATACACAAGCCATCTTCACAGGCGCGGCGACGCCAGTGGAATCGAGCCACGGATGCTAGAGTGACATCCTTATAATCCTGGATATCGTGAGGGGTCGTCGAATATCTATTCGGTATAGGCAACAACGCTGAAGGCTCCCTCAATAATCCTTACAGCGTCTCTCGTAACGGGAACGAGGTGCGAATAACACACCTGTCCTGTAGTTGATCAGGATAGCTCAATATGTCGGGTTTCAGATATATGATGTATATATAAGGGGCCACGAGCTCGTGGGGGATAGCGGCCCCTATTAACCATATCTTGAAAATGGCCCGCATTGCTAGGCAATTTCTCTTGGCCTTTCCCTAAGCTAAGGAGAACTCAAGACTATCCCTTGTAGATACCCATGAGCGCGGGTCCAAGATGACCAAGCTATAAAGCTCCTTTGCCATGGAAGGTTTGGACCAAAGTTCCTCCTTAATATCTATACTACTACTGATACATACTTTACCAACATCTAATACATGCCGTTAATCTCCTATTTCTCGTGCGTCGAGGACGTTTTAAAAGGCTTGGATAGGTTTAGCAGTTAAGTTTAAAACCCAGCCGTCGGATCGTCGATCTAGAACATTTTGTCTTCCATCTTAAATTTCAGTCTCTCCTTTTGGCAATCATTTGGCACATTCGCCTTAGTAAGTTTAACAAACCAGTTTCTCAGTTCTTTCTCTTCAACTCTCTCCCTGAACTCCAGATCTTGATTCCCTACTTCAATGATGAAACTAGGGCTTCAACACAACATCAAAGATCTTGCTTGCATTACTCTCTCTAACACTCATGTTGGTTTCGTCTCTGTTCCTTCGATCTAGAATCAATTAGTAAACTTTTTCTCTCTCTCTCCATCTTCTCTCTTCTCTCTCTCTCTCAATTGTGCTTATTTAGATTGTATTTTTTTGGTGTAATTAGGGATAAATTACTCTTCGAATTGTGGATTCTCGCTAATTGAAGTAGAACAACTCAATCTTGCTCTATCTCTGAGTTACGCATGTTGATTGTGGTTTTTGGAGTAATTAGGCTAATTGTACTCTTAGAATTTTAGATTATTGTGAAGTCAATTGCAGTAATTGTTAAAATACTGTAATTCCTTTTTCTTTCATATTAGAATTTTATTTGTTCACACCAGTCACATAGTATGTAAACCATAGTATTATTTTGATCTTCTAAAATAATCATGGGAGTTTTATGAAAGGGACTTGATATTATTAATTTGTATGTTATTCACACACATATGCTAAGCGCACTGAAATTATAAATATTACCTGTTGTGTCCCCGATTTTCTCACAAATAAAAAACAAACTATTAAAAGTGTTTCCATCTGAGTTTGTCTTTTTGAATTGAAATGTAAATGAGTGTTTGGAAAATGATATTTGAGACGGCGTTCAGTATTCTTATTAAATTTCAAAATTAGTTTCTCTGATAAATATAATCATTTCATTATCTCATGTAAGAAAAAATTTCCTTACAAAATGTGTGGTTTTTGTTTTTAGGTGACTCTGTATACGAAGAAGCATGGAGTAGTTAGAGCAGAGGAAGACACAGTCTCTATATGGAAGTATCGATATGGTTTCATCAATTATTCAAAAGAAGTCGAGGAAGACTAAAGATCAGGATTCTGATCATGGAAGCATATGAGGCTTTCAACAGGTCAAAGGTTAGGGATCCAGAAGTTAAAGTAATGGGGATTTTAGAGCCGGTTCCTCAGGAAGAGGAGGGGACTCCACCGAGGAGGTATTATTGTTTTTTATACGAATTGATCAACTTTGAGTAAATTTCTTTGTTTGATTATTTTGCTTGATTTATTGGTTACCTATCCTTAGTCTTTCTTGGCTTATGTTATGCTCGAAATTAGATGTTTATAATACTACTTCTGCATCATATTCAATCCTTAATGGCTAATGATTTACTCAAATTAATCATCATTAAGTTCTTTTTTTGCTTACAGTAAATTTTTGTTGGGATACAAGTCTAGCACTATCATGGATGTTTTCCATTCAAACAGCTTCCAATTACATTGAGTAGTAAAAAAATAAGGGTTTATAGTATTGTAAAAAATTACTCTAGGAAATGACATATAATGATGAATCATAATGTTTTCGAAATAAAGGTACTTTTACCATTACCCTTGAATTTGTTCGAGCCCGGGACTTTGAGTTCTGGGTACAAAGTCTACAAACTAGAAGCAGTAGTGGTGTACTTTCAGTCTATTTGAGAAAGATATTTAATGGTTTTGAAGAGATAATTGGGTTCACAAGAAGAGCAAGGATTATAATTGAGTTCTTGGTGCCTTCACCAAAAAACTTCAGAAACCAAAACGAGATCGCCATTTGAATTCCTAACAACATCCTTACCTTTGCATGGGCCTGGGTTTCACACGGATAAGCCATCTGTGTTGAGTTTAAGCATACCAAATAGGGGGTCTCAACCACCTGAGAACTCTGATAGACGTGCATCTACTAAAATAGGACCGCACCGGTTTTGCAACTTCACCACAAGTATGTATGTAATGCCCTCCATCTTGTAACTAGAGCAGCATTGGGATACTAAAGGAACTTTGGATCTGTGTTGAACCACAGAATCAACAGGGATAATTCCACGAAGAAGCTTTCAACAAAAGACTTGTATCTTGTAAGATAAATTTGAATTCCATAACCACTTCCACTTATGGACTTTAGGGGTAGACCTTCTAATAACCAGTCCCATTGACCTTGATTCACAAGGACTAATTAATTGGAATTTGTTGATCAATCTCCATGTCCAAGATCTCAGTAATAGACCCTCTCCACGCCAATTGTCATGCTAAAAGTCCACATCCCCAGAACCATCAACTCAAACCTATACATTTTGATAGTGTTAAATCTTTACTAATAGCCAGCCAAGCTTTAAAGGCATAAAAACAGATGTCCTAGGGAGCTCCCCACCGCAGACATTGTTTGTGCATCAAATTCCAAGCTTTCTTATGGTAAAACTTAAAAGCTGCTCTTAGCATTATGAAATCTCATTTTTGATGTGTTTATCTACATTGCCTTAAAGTTGTTTTTATCCACATTTGAATATATTCTGACATGTGATACAATTTCCAGCTTGTACGTACGAAATACTTTGAGATGCCCCCTCTGAGTTTAGCGGAGCCTTGGAGCAATTGGAGTTTAATTATTGATCATGATTTCTATGTTTCTGAAATGAAGAAACTGGTAAGATACGTGATTTCATTTATTCTCTTCCAGTTATACTAAAATGATATTGAGGTGGTCAGAATATGTTCGAGCTCATGGTGTCTTTGTTCTATGTTTTGGCTATAGGTGAGACAATATTGCTTACAAAAAAAGATGGAGGATATGGGGTTATTATCCCCAAGGGCAAGCTGAGAAGCTAGAACAATATTTAGTAGAACATGCAAGAGAACCCTCTATTGCGGAATAGATACAAAAAAGTGCAAGATCATGTTGTAACTCGCTGTTCAAATGTATCATCATAGATCCTCCATTGTTCAAAGCTTACACTTTCCAGTTTGATAGAAGAGTGCAGATCTTCAAGCAAAAATAAACTCATTCTTCTTGTGTTCTTTGCTGCATTTGTTTATCTGTAACTAACCATGTATTTTATGTTTGCTACTCCTTTGCATTCCAAGCTTCCTTTATTTTCTTTAATTGTAAACGAGCTTTGTTGATTTCTTGCTGCTGAAGATATCAAACTGGAGCTTTCACCCCATTAATGCGATCGATGGCTTTCACAAAACATGAGGGCAGGAGCACCTCCCCAACCGCGACCAGTTGTTAGGGCTGAGAACGCCCCTAGTGCCCCTAGGCTAGAGAACGGGAACGCTGCTGCAACACCTGGTATTTCTTCTCTTCCCTTGTTTATCTTCATCTCGAGCATATAATTACCAACCATGTATGTGCTCATTCATCAATTTACGCACATCTGGTAGTTCTCACCTCTTTTTTATTTACTCACACCTTTCAATACATTATATATAGGATACATAAATTTAGTAAACACCTAAACCTCAAGGCCTCCATATATATTTATACAGCTTCTCTATAGTTTTCTCTTCAGAAGACTTCACAATCAATAATTCAGGTACCTTTCCTTTGTTTTACCAAGTTTTAGAACTCTGAACACCAATTTATGAATCCCAATGAAGTTTACACAAGCTAATGTCTTTGTGATTCTATGCTAAACTATTGCTTTTAGATCTTCTTATATTTCTACTTATATAGAATATTTATCTCTATATTGTTAGCTAATCATATGTTTATCTTTAATTTCATCTAAGTTATTATTATTTATAATGTTTAAAGCTTTTGAATGGCTTTTATTGAACTAGGGTATCATAATAAAACAGTAGGCATTATAACGATTTCCCGGTGTCAGACCAAATTTACTGACAATGTTAGAAGCCTAGTTCAGTTTGGGTAAAGTTTCAGATACCAACTTGCTGGACTTTACCATGGCCTCTAAGTGCAGTTTGAGATAGCCCAACTTTGGTTGGGCCAGTCATCCAACAAAGCCCAACTGTTGAAGTTGCAGCTCAAGCTTATAGATTCCTTATGCTTCAAGACTAGAGAGATAAAAGTAAGAACGGTCAACATTGACCAAATCAAAAAATGTGTCTTAACTTAAACCCTAGATTCCAAAGCGTGAGAGGTTTCTCTCTCTTTAAATAAAAGCCCCAATTTTTTAGGGCATCAAAACAACAACATTGAAAAGATCTAATCTTTCTAATTAATTTAACTTAATTTTAAAATCTTTGTTTCTCTACTTGGCCGTTAAACAACTTGTAAATGCAATAAGATGCAAGGCAGTTTTTGATCCAGAATATAATTAGCACTTTGACTCAAATCAAATCAAAGTATACTAGGCCATACCCCACAAAACAAAACAGCGACAGTAAAATTTTAATCAAGGTCCACAACAGATTCAACTAACCGAAGATGAGAGATGCAGATTGGAAATTTTGGGTGGAAGGCATTTTATGCATTTTTTTAAAATAATCTTATCAAAATACTCTCACAACTACTATATATGCAATTATTCTTCAAACACACACATTTGTATAGAACATCAAACACCACATAAAAATTGTTATTTAAATAAGAATTTAATGATTTCATATGCATGTCGTTTAAGACCTTTTTTTTCAGTTATAATGTCAATAATCCATATAAGATATGTGCAATCAACTATCTCCGAGAGACGGTTGAAAACGTGGCTTCAACAAAGGCTTCCATACAACTTAATGTCATTGAAATGCAACAGTACATTCATAGTCAGAAAAGGAAGTGATCTCAACTAATGAGAGATGACAACAATACAAAGTATTGAATTGAATTTTGGAATATTTTATCCACATGTGGTCGCAACAAAATCATCAATTGCTTAAAAGAAATATGCCGGGAAAAATCAACACTTTCTATTGGAGATCAATTATGGGATAACCAAGGTGATTGCTATTTGACCTTCTGAAGAAAACCGCGGTATTAACTCTACAAAAAAAAACGTGCATCTATTATATACTTTGCAGGTGGAGATGGTAATTATTTATAATTGACACAAGCAAAAAATCTTTTACAATCAAGTAACATCGCCACCTACAGAACCATCTTTGAGATAGCACATGCACATGTAATAGCATGTCAAGCAATTATTTATCACATTATTTTACTTCTACTAGCATTTGACGTATTTATATTTTTATACAAATCTTCTATTAACAAGGACAAATGACACATATTAATGATGAAGAAATGTTGAAGAAGACTAGAAGATCTGTGCGTCGCAAGTGGACTTCACTTCACATGAAGCATTGGAAGATTGTACAAAGTTGAAAATAATTTTCAAAATGTCTAAAAGAAATTTGTTGAAGATTAGAAATATCAGTTTCTATTTTGAACTTTCAATAACTATCTTATTTTGATATTTAATACTGAGTTAATAATTCATCTTATTTGTCATTTCTTAAAAAACATGTCTATTGATCATTAAAAAATAGTAATAACCCAAATAATTTGGCATAACTACTCCTCAATTTATTAAAAATACATATTATAAAAAACATTAACTGCCATACCTTTATATATACCTCCATTTATATGTGCATAATGTTATTCATATACTCTAAAAAAGCCAAATTGCCTAATGATCATAACCTATTTTAGTAGTAGTTTTGTCAACAAATTTAAGCCCCACCCATATCGATAGCCCACCAAAATAATATCTCTAACTAATTTTTGACACAAACAGGGCACATGCGTCAATGATTCAAAAGTTATACAACGCCTAAAGGTTGGGCTAGCACGTGGTCTCGTACTCTAAGGAAATAGTAGTTTCAAAATGAACCGTTAAAACACTTCTGGCCCTTTTAACCAATTCTGTTTTTAACCAAACTTGGCGTGCAGCTTATTTATATATAAATATATTATCCAGGTCAAAACTTAAACGCTCGGGTAGATTTTCCCGGCGTTCGGTAGGCGTCACACGTGTCTACTTACAAAGAGCATGTGATAGATTCTCCCATAGCGAAGCATGCAAGAAGAGGAGAGCCTCGATGATTCGCAATAGTAAATTTAACTCAGTACATTTTACTGTGGATGTGAATTACAATGCACCCTTACGATTTTACTACTAAACTTGTGTAATAGGCGAATCAATTTAGTACTGGACATAGGTTGAAGAATTTGGCAGACACAAATTGCTCGTAGGTTACACTTTAGAAGTTAGAGACCATGAAATTTTCATAAATGATTCCCCATTACTCTCAGTTCTAAAATTCTTGTGACTTTTTACTTACACGACATATTGACTTGTAGTTTAACTAGGATTTCTATTTCTGATTATAAACTCTTTCTTCTACTAATATTCGTGTCCTAGTCGAACTTTGATTAGAGTCTAATTCTTTCTAATTATGATAGCAGATTTTCTAAAATATAGAAAGATTGAAGGAGATGTATCACATCTTTCTTCCTGATCATCTCTGTCTCACCATCAATCTTTCTTTTGCGGCGCCATGCAGATAGAGGGAAGAGAATTGTATATGATCTACCAAACCATCTTCTAGATTTGATTCTCAACAGGATTAAGCTCGTTAACGATCAAGTTCGATCGGGAGCGTTTGCGCGTCATGGAGATCGCTTGTCAAGCAACAATACTAATTATCAATCAAAGCAACTAGTGATTTTACCAAAGCATGATCATCTCAACACAAGATAGTTATTTTACAGCGTCGTTGAGAAAAAGGTATGCCATTCCAACCTTCTAAGTACTTTTTCCAATGCTTCCTTGTTCAAAACTCGTCGGATGGATGCTTATACAGGAACCTTTTACCAAGGCCTTTCAGTATATCTCCTAAATCCGTTTTTGCAGGGTAATAGTTGTATTTGCCTACTACGCCCCACATGCACTTCCGCAAATTTCTTTTATCAGCTGATCCATCATCGTCTTCCCACTGGTACTTACTGCCATTTTGAGGGGAGTGGAGAATTAACTTTCCTTAGGCTGACCAATCTTGGAGTCATGACAGGGATTATAGCGGTCCATTTCACGATGTCACATACTATAAACAACGGTTTTACGCAGTCAATCATAATGGGGATGTGAGGTTTTCGACTCTAGTGAAGGAAACAGGACAAGACATGGGAGAGAGTACCGGAGACTGGTACAACCCCAACAAATGATAAACGTGCAGGAGTTTTTGAGGCCAATGGTTATAGTGATTGCGAGCAAAGAATTATCTCTTAGAATCATCAGGAGACTTGTTGCGGTTCAGAGGGTCAAAGTTTGTCCGATCGCATTCAATATTTTTAAGTTGCATAATAATGAATGGGTTTAAGTTGGAAAGCCTTGGTGGACGCACATTGCTCTTAAGTAATAACTTTTCCATGTCTGTTCGCTTCAGACGTTGTTGGATACATGCCAAACTCCATCTACTATAATTTAAAGTTCCTGAGCTTGATCAACCTCGTCTCACTGGAGTAATCAACTTGGACTAAACCAATAACACAAGGGTTTATGAAGTTGTTCAGTTCTTGTTTATGATTTTCTTCTCAAGTCTATTTAGTTATGTTTCTGTAACAGCAAATAATCATCATGTAAACGATTTGAGCAAGGATTTAGTTTCTATTTTCTTATTCCTAATGCGTCTACTTATTTTCTGTTCCTCGTATATACCGTATTCTATTAGTTAGAAATACTCAAGTAATGCGTTTGATCGCTTGATTTTCCAGGAGTGTATGAAGGATACAAAAGATCCTTGGTTTGAACTTTGAGATAGAAAACCTTGGGTGGTCCTGGACATGTTAAGTATAAGTTAAAACCATGTTTCTAAAGATGTACGATCGAATAATATCAGAACGAATGTGGACCATATTGAAATCCCATAAAACATTTTTCAAATAGAACTTATGGTAACTTGTGTACAATGCAAATATTATTCGACACAAAAGATAAAGTCCCATATAGCTAGGGAGTTTTGTTATTGCACGATATAATCGCGCCAAACATACGGGTCTAGTGTGACACCTCTGGCTAGCAGAGATAGATCCCGACCCCCCAGGGTGTGCACCGACAAATATATGAGCCAACCAAAGATTAGGGCCATAGCTAACACCACAACAGACCATTATACAATCAAACAGCAGGGTAAAGAGTTAACGACCTAAATCTCTAAATATAAATAGATCAAAATAATGAATTTATTATATATGAGAGGTGTTTTACAAAAAATATTTACATGCAACTTCATAAAGTACATGATCGGACTAATGGTCTTATTATTACCAGAATATATATCCGCCAACCAGGTGCTATCTGATATCATAAAACACTGCTACAATCTATCACTGCTACGCTGTCACCTGCAAAAAATGTATGGGAGTAGGTGAGGGAAAAACCCCAAGTCTATTCTTACGTACAAATTCATATATAGATTATCACAAAATCACAAGCAAAAATGAACTTAAAATAGATAACTATTGTAACCAAACATTCCATAGAAGATGAACTACAACCAAATGGCTCCCCTCGAACCATACATAAACAATCAGCACCTAGAGATTGGACCTCTTAGTCAGAGTAGTTAGGTGTTATAAGAAATATAAATAAGAAAAAGTTTTATTCACTTTTACGGTGATTATACGATTAAAACCTAACCTCTTTTTATATAAAGAGGTCTTGAGCTACTTCTATTCCGTACCCAATGAGAACTAAAGTAGATATGTGTATTATACAATACACTCCAACATCACCTCCACGTTGATACGAACATAATATGTGTGTATCAAGGGAGAACAAAAGAAAGCAAAACATGAGGTAATCCCTCATTGAAAAATACAATCACTCCTCATTGAACATAGAATTCAAAGTCACATATCCCCTTGTAAAATCACGCAGCATTCCAACTTTCCCATTTCAACACAGTACTTGTGAAATGGGCGGGCATATACCCGACATGCCAATTGTCCCCCTCGAGGGTACTGGTTAATCATCTTACAAACAACATGAGGTAGAGAATTAGTCGAGGAATGTAGTGCAGAGATAACAATCGGAAAGGAGGACAGGACACGGAAGAAAACAATAATAATTAATTACTCGAGGATAAAGACATCCACTCGAGGAAGAGGCACATCACTAACGTGCTGGGGAAGATTGAACATCTTCACGCGATCCAAAAAAAGAACAGCGCATCTCGCGATAAGCACAATCGAAAAGATTAACTAATCCACAGAGAAAAAAAGGAATCACTGATGAAAGAATCACCGAGGAGAGGGAAAATCACCTCGGGAAAGAAACAAACAAACTCATTGTCGAGGTGGACGACAATTTTAACAATCTGTATCCGTCCAATAAGAGAAAATGCATTCGCGGTACGGAGAAACAAATCAAATTAAAGACCCTTTCCACGAAAATAAGAGAATTGCGTGCAAACACGTAGAGAGATGACTTGACTGTGAAG
>JACGCM010002849.1:0-23786 GCA_014058105.1 Kingdonia uniflora
TCTGGGTAATTGGTGAAGAACACGGCATGAGATGCCACGAATTGTGCGTAGAGGGAGGATCTGTAAGCAGATAGTAGTGAAATGAATTTGGGGGTTATGTTGGTTTTACTGGGGAAGCCATCGGTATCATGATGAGCCACCTCGAAAAAATAGCTAAAAAAAGTAGTTCAGAAATTGACAAAGCTCCCGAAAGGACAAAATAGGATCGGTTAAGTCCTAAGCCTTAACGGAACTGATAAGGTTATCGGCATACACCCACCGCACACCCTAACATAACCACCCATCTAGGGGAGGGGTTGCCCACAATAAAAATAGCCTACTCCGCCCTTAAACCACCGGAACGCCTAAGTTGCCAAAAAAATCTTTTTCCTAAAAATTCCAGAAACCTGGCGGCGACCCAACGGCTTCCGGAATCACCCCAACTACACAAACTCTATTACAATATCATACCCGTCCTGTCTATGGATTTCCAAGGTCATGATACAGCCTCCTCCCGTCGAAATCTCCAAAACCACTATAAGGAATCTAATAATCCCAAAACTGAAATTATAGTACACCAAGTAGGCATAAAGGTTAAAATGTATGGAATGAGTAACGTGAATGATTATATCCAGATGTTATAGAGTTGGAATATTCAGAATGATCAGGAATTCGAAATATGCGAAATGGGATAGTAAAAGAAAATAAGAATTTTCAGGGCCACTACATTACCTCTGTCTAATCAACATCTGGGCCTATATTAAAAGACCTACCTTTCTTACAACCAGATGATCTATCTACCCTCACTTGATTAGCAACTGGGGACTTTATCAAAGAAGTAAGTTCTAACATCTAATGATCTATTCGTCTAAACCTACCTAACAGTGTAACTATATCAAAAAGAAGTCCTAAGCGTCATAGCGAGTATAAGTCTCGTACTACAGAATCATGGAAATCCCTTCGCTAGATAGGTCATCACGAGGACATACTAATGAATCATCCAAGACTACTATAGAATGAATGACCGGCCCTAAGAAATGATATATGATCTCTTCTAGTCATCCCAAATATAGATGCCTAAATCCAAATAATGATACCTTTTCAAGGTCACCATGTCCAAAGATCTCCCAAGCTGGTAATGTCCATACCTTCAATAAATCCTTAGAAACTTTTGTTATACGACGCTTGTCCCACTATTTATAATTTGACGCGATCTATAATATAGTAATTAGAAAATCAAATACAACTCCAAACCAAGTCATATCTAAGACCTAAGTTGCACTTTATAAGTTACATGTTGTATACCTTTATAACCCACATAAACTACTTATACTCTCGTAGGAAAAAAAATAATATCAACATGACATATTGATTTTAAATTTACATACTACACAAATAAAGGTATTTACGTCATTAACAAAGTGACGTGCAAGAGAAATAATGTTACTTTTGCAAGCGACGTTGACCAAGGCGACTTGGTTAGTACTATGCATTTACGTCACTTTTTAATAATGTTTTTATGTTGAAAAAGTCACGTTAAAAGTGTCTTCGTAGTAACCAACCTCTGTTCATTTATGTCATTTAAAAGCGATGTAATTGATATTTTTCACATCATCTAAGAAATAACGTAATTAAAGAATTCATGTCACGTTAAAAGTGACGTAAGTGAAGAATTATCGACATATTAAAAGTAGCGTAATTGAAGAATTAAAGTCATGCGGAAAATGACTTAGATCCACAAATCATGGGAGTCTACATTATCGTAAAATAATGTTGTTGGTTTGAAATTTAAAAAATATTATATTTTTTCCATGCATCTCCTGCATCACGCACTTCAGCTACAAGGTAGCCATCTGCCAATAGAAGATCTGTACCTGTACTTTAGTAATAGAAGTACCTAAAAAATATCAATTTCTACAAGTAATTTTCAAAATAGAGATTCAAATATTAATGTTGGAATGTCATACATGTTGAATTCAATTGTAATAACAGTGACACTTACAACTGAACATATATGTATTATAATGGTATTAAAGTCAAGGAATCTAGAAATACTGAGTGACACTAGCATAAAGCCATAAACCACCTAGAGAGAAAAAGTAAGAAATAAAATGAATTGAAGATTCACCAACATGTCTCCGCTGTAAACTGTCGAAGAAACAAAACATAGTTCACTAATATTTTGCTAACAAGCATGGTAGAAGCAGCCCCTAAAACCATCAGGCTTAAATTTAAGGTGTTCAATAGAAATGCAGCTTTGATGTCTTTAACTGAAGGATTAGCAGTTAATTAAGTATAGTGCACTGCAGTGATAGAAGAAGGATCATTCAATTAATGAGGTCATTCTCCATGCAAGCACTCTGACCAACATATAACTTAGTATAATAGTTCCCAAAATGGGCAAAAATCTGGCTAACATCACCTATAGATGTATAAAAGTAGACTAGTCTTATCTATAAGGATATTCATCACCTATGGCTTATTTGACCAGAGCAGCGTCGTTGGTTGACTCATTAAGCTTAAATTCTTGGAAAACAATGGGTTTGAGTACATTTTTAGATAGCGCATCAATGCATAGCTAGAATAGGTAAAATCACAGAAGCTAGCCCAAGCAAGGGCTCAGCCAGACTGAGAGGAAAAAAAAGTCGCTATCAGTAAGAAGACTTTAGACCGTAACTATAGCGTATCTAGTCATCTAGATCAGTTAAGAGAAGGAAGTCACAGATAAAAGACAGCATAGTCCATTACTATTTGTCTGAATTGTTGGTCTAATCTGCTACTTCACCCAAGAGGCTTCTATCTTTCTTCTTCTATATAACACCATCTAAGAGAACTTCTTCCTAGCTCTGTCCTATCCAATGCGTACGTAGCATGCTCTCCTTTCTGCCTTTATTCTAGTACCGATATGGCTTCTCATTTGTCTTCAGGCCTAAGAGCTTCATTTAGATAGACTTTGGCATTAACTTCATTAACAAGAAGGGCAGCAGAAGGATTAACCGCAAGGAGACTTCGAACATTGATCAAATCATTTTGAGTAACTTCAACTTTGAAAGAGAGAAAGCCAAAGACATTGCATTTCACATAACAAAGTGTAATTACTGTTGCATCTAAAGTAATTCATGTTGACCATCAAACAACTAAACACCACAAAAAATAAGAAAGGTATTTGTAAGTTAAAGTTGAACAAATAATGGAAGGGAATAAAACTATAATAAGGATAGTATAGAAGACTCTTTACTCTGCAGCGAGGCCATCTCAATATAAAAGACTGTGAGGGGACTCTCACCCCTGCCAACCATCTCCATATACTCATTGTGCAACTCATATGTATAAAAAATGTGGAACATAATGAACATGCCTCAAAGTACTTTAATGCCTAAAAGCCATAAGGGGCACAACCCTCCTGGATAGAAGCAGCTGCCTAAAAGTAAACCTCCCCACATTGTTGACCAATAATACCTAAATTTTTAGAGAAATAATGTTCTTAGTTATTCAACAAATAAAAGAGAAATGTAGTCAATGATACTATTTTTTTTTTTACCATTTTAAGGAAAGTTTCACTGGTGGAATCTTTCCTACAGAACAAAATAAATCATAACCTATACATATAAAAGTGAAATAATGAAGCACTTCAATATGAAAAAAAAAAAAAATACTAACCTGAAACTAAAAACTTTTCGGTATTACAATAGTCATTCTCTTCCAAGTATCTAATACCATTATGTTCATCCTTCCTCCTTTATCCAGGCTTGGAACGGCAATGAAATATCCATAAGGCTCCATTGGTGGAGCTAAAAAGATTGTACCTGCAAAAAAATAGTTAGTAACCTTTTGATAAAATATTAGTAAATCATTCTAGCCTAGTGTAAGATTCATAATATAACATCGTAGTCTTATAAAAACATAGAAAACATATTCAAACTAATCAATATTGCCAAATATCTTACAATAATATTCTTACCTAAATCACTACTTGATAATATCTCTCTAACATACACATTGTCTCTGCCACCTCCACTTCCAAAATTCCCATTTTGACATAATCAATCTCTCTTTAGCAAATTCATGGTAGAATGAACACAGTCTAAAAATGGTATGTCTCACTCCTTTGGGAAGATATCTCATAATGCAACAATAATTGTTGCATTAAAACATGGAAATTTTGTTACTTAAGAGCATAAACTGTATGATCAGCTACGGATATGCAATTTGAAATATTGGAAAATATCCATCTAGTAACTTCAACGAAAATAGCCTACAACAAAAAATATATTTTTCTTTCTTCGAAAGTATATGTAGTATTGGAGGAAGGAGTGTCCTCTTTCCCAGGGGCGGATTTATAGGCTTAGAAGGGGGGGTTAGTGCCCCCCTTGATTTTTTCCAAAAAAAATGGCTTATATATAGCAATTAAAAAAAAACACTATACATAACAACCTAAAGCCTGGCCCACAGCCCGACCCAGCTCTCCCTATCCTTCCTGGCTTCTGCCATTTCTTTCTCACTAACAAAACATAGAAGAAAAGAAAAAATTTAACTCCCGCCCTTTCTCCATATATGAGGTACCTCGCCCTCTCTCTCTCTTGTAAATCAATGAATCATGGTTGCAATTGCAATCTCTATTTCTGGTTTTGTTTGATAACCTTAAACACCCTCTGACACCACATTATCTGAATCCGAACGTAAACAGTCTTTTTTAACACATACAGATTTGTGTGCCCCCAAAATTATTATCTAGATTAACATGGTTGTGTTAGCCTTCACCCAGCAACGGTAACAAAATGTTTTCATTTTGCTTCTTCATTTTCCTTAAACATTTTCTAATTGTTACATCATTCACTATTCTGTGCAATCTAATCCTTTAACTCCAAATAAAAGAGAATTGGCCTAAACATCTCAATAAAATCAAAAGAATTTATCCTCCACGTCCTCACTATCCCAAAACAAATCCTTCTCGGTTAGAAATGAGCTGAGGTTTCCATAAAGATCACGAGTTCCCTCACTTCCAAGTTCATATCCCACCCATTTCTACTCCTCTTCCCCCTCTGAAAATTCTAAAATCTTAATACCATTATATCCAGATTTTGTAACTACAAGCTCATCCACAATCTGATCCAGATCACTCTCAACATCACTACTATCTTCATCAAAATCCGAGATTGAAAATAAACCATCCTCATCACCACCATAATCAGACGAATCAGCTTTCCTCATCCCAAGTTCATATCCCACCCATTTCTACTCCTCTTCCCCCTCTGAAAATTCTAAAATCTTAATACCATTATATCCAGATTTTGTAACTACAAGCTCATCCACAATCTGATCCAGATCACTCTCAACATCACTACTATCTTCATCAAAATCCGAGATTGAAAATAAACCATCCTCATCACCACCATAATCAGACGAATCAGCTTTCCTCATCCCAAGCAACAATTCCTCCTCACCTACTCCCCATTCACAACCCCAATCCACGGAACCCATAAGTCTGTATGACTGCCTAACACTCTATCCCAATCACTAATAACAACTGTCCTCAAATTAGACTCCCTAACTTTTCTAAGCATATCAAAAATTCCAAATTATCAAAAATCAAAAACATCCAATCAATCTAAAACATATCAGATTCAAATATGTTTGATGTTTGGTCTTATCCTCTATTTCCTTTTTCCACTTTAGTACCTTTTGTCACGCCCCAAAATCTAGTAATCGATAGTTAGACCAATTACAGAGATTCGAGGGTGTGCAGGTCGGGGAATTCAAAGATTCGCCCCAAGAACAACCGAGCCGTAGATAAATTCTGGCCCATTCATTCACAATAGTATCACAACAGAGTAATAAGGAAAGACAGAAACATCGAAAGACTAAGATAACAATATCTAAACGTAAGATTCTACAAACCTCTACGCAGTAAGCCCGACAGTAATAACTGGAGAATGAGCCCCCAGCTCATCTCCTCAAAGATCACCACAGCAACAACTAAAACCTGAAACAACCTACTACTGAAAGGGGGGATACGAGAGTGAGCAAACAACGAGCCCACTAACTCCCAAGAATAGCTAAACGATTATACTACCAATGAGATGGATATAATGATAATAGGATATAATAATATCTAACGATAAACAATATATATCTAAATATATACAGGATGCCTAATAAGTATCTAATAGGTACATAACTAGTCTAATGATTATATGTAACTATACTATAATTATACATACACATCTCGAGCAAAGGAGTGCTAAGACTATAACTACACTCCAGTCCCAAGGACTACTAACTACACTTTAATCACTACCGTGGCCCTTACCGCCACAAGCGACTAACCTACCTCAGAAATACAATTACACACGAGGGTAAACACCCTCGGCTCACAATAATCTAACAGGGTTACCCAAACCCCAACCAGGCACAACCCCGAAGCTATCACAAGCAGAGCGAGATCGCCCACAACCAAATACCAGCCTAGAGCTTACAACAACCAACCAGATACAGAAGAGGGAGGAATAGATACAGAGATGAGAGGATTATACAGAAGGAAGATTAATCTAATTACACCACAAATCAATTAGGAGAAGAGGAATTCAAATAAGAGGGGAAGAATATGATGAACTAGGATAATCCCATAATTATCCTAATGCAATGATATGTTATGATTATGATATGATGGAATGAGATAATCTTATGATTATCCCAAGTGCAGAAGGTTCTATATTAAACATAATACAGAAAGGGTTAAGGATTTATATCAGAAGAACCTACGAATTGGAAGTATGCAGAGATGCAATGATATGCTTGATGATGATGATGATGATAATACGTTATGATGCAGAATGATTTAGCGATGTCAATCCAAAGGGCTAGCCCCCATGACTAAAGTGGGCTGATAACTACTAAAGAAGGATTATCTTAAAGGACAATTATGGATACAGGTATGATTTTTCTAAGCAGACCAGAATAGGGGAACTACACTGGGCATTATGAACACCCCAAGGAATCACATCCTCAGTCACACACAAGGAACCACAGGCCTTACCACACACATGTCACATATAATACGGGTCAGGGGATGTATCCGGTCGCAATAAGATAAGAGAATAAATTATCTATGGATGTGAGCAAAAATCTTAAAGACTAAAACACAACTGCTGCCAACACAGCCAGCACACAATAGGATAACCACATGTCTGAGAGTGTGGCAACAAAAACTAACATAGATGCCCTCCTGTGACTCAGTTGCACCATCTAAACCTAGATGAAACAGCAACTTAACCGTCACAACATCTAAACAACATCAGTCTCTAAGATTCCTCAAAGCAATATGATTACCATCAAGTACTACAGTACTCTAGCTGTCAACACAGACTAGTACTCATGGGGTGACCTACAAGTGTCTAACAAGTAGCCAACAATCCCCAATAACCAAACTGCATAACAATCCATCTAATCATGTACATAAGTCATCAGCGCGGATGTACAGGAACCCACCAGGTCTGTCTACACCCAAGGTGACAATCTCTATGAACAGATACTAGATGGTGATAGTTTCCCTACACTGATGTGACAGTCCCCCCCAGTAGACTCTAACATCACGGGTGACGTACAACTTCATAAACCACCTGGCTCAGCCGCGTACCTCATTGAGCCATGTTGTCTCGCTGCCTCCTAGATGACGGAAGAGAACACAGCCCTAACAGCCTTATCCCGGGGAAGGAAGGCTTACGATTAAGCTCTATTAGCTCTAAGAATCATGAGGACAATAGGTGTCACAACACGATAAGCAAACAATCCTAAGGCAAACTATCAGAAGTTCAACATCCACGACCAACCACAACGGACAAGCCGTCTACTCACCAACTACTAACAGTCCAAGAGATTCTATACTCCCATAGGGAATCTAACATTCCAACCATGAATCACAACGACAGTGCTCAAGGACCAGGCCTCGAGAACACAGAGTACACCTAGGCTAATCCTAGGACAAATCAAAACAATAACAGGCAAGATGACGAACTCCGAATCGAAGACCATGTCTTACTGAAGCTATGTCTCCCCAAGACTACCCTGGAACCAAGTCCAATAACCTAAACTAACCAAGGTGCTACACTATAAGGTGAGAACAATAGTCTCTAAACTACACTATCTCAGAGAAATGGCGGCTAAACCACAGTCGTTCATACATCTCTACTAATAGCCAAACCTAGTTACTAGTGCCCTGAAACAAGTTGGGCACCCTAATAACTAACCAACAATACCATACTCAATATATTATATATATCTTCCATACTCAATATATTATATATATAGCGACACTGAGGTGTCGCAATGCACTGAGAAATATCTTGTTCTCAACCTCTACGAAGAAAAGATTCGTGAAACCACCCTCAATGAAATCGCTCTAAGAGGAATCTCAAGAGTCATCATCACATCGACGACAACATAGAATAACCTCCTATGGCTAATCATAACCTATGGATTCTATCTAGTAACTAAACTCACATTATTGCGGGTTTTACTAACTTATCAAACCCTTAAATACTCTGGTCGAAGGTAATGCTAAACGGATAACCAGTAAAGTATCCTAAGCAATTAACCCACATACTAACCTAGTCACAGATATAATATACTAAACTATGCATTTCTATAACTCAAGAATCAACATAATAATCTAGTTATTCAGGAAGATAAAACTCGTATGTACCCGATACAATGCTCCAGCAGAATCAATCTGAGCCAGCAACCCGAAGCTCCAACGACAGCATCTCGCGGACATGCCACCCAAATCACGAAACAACCCAACCGCAACACCATTGCCATCGCAACAACCCAAACAACACCACCACCGTCAAACCTAACACCTGCAACCATCGCAACTCCATAAATTAACAAAAACCTAATAACCACAAACCCTAAAATCACCCCACGATCACAAACCCTAAAACCGAGGGTTTCCACCGAAACCGAAATCGGAACAAATCACCCGAATCACAGGACAACTCAACCGCAACGCTACATGCATAGCACGTAACCCAACCAATCACCACCACTGAGCACCCAAATCCTCCAACAATCATAACCCACAATCAAACTCAATACCTGCGATAATCGCAAATGCCGCAAACCCCAAATCACCAACAATGCGAACCCAAACAAACCCCCATAATCACAAACCCTAGAAATCAAACCCTACGCCGAATCGAGGGGAATTGACGGAAAGGGAATCGAGAATATGTCACCAAGAATAGGAGTGAAGATCGCTGCGAAGCTCGGCGAAGAATCTAAGAGCGATGGGGAAGATTAGATCAAGAGTAAGGAGGAGAGGGGAATGGTTAGGGGAGAGGAGAGAGAGAGAGAGAGTGTGTGAGTTTGGAGTGAAGAGAGAGGAAGTAAGAAAAAGAGAGGATATATATAAAACACGCCTCTGTTCGAATAGGGATATTCCTATTTGAACAGAGAACATCCTATTCGAACAGGGGAAGTCTTGTTGGAATAAAAAGGGTTAACGAAGAAACTCAACAACTCAAGTAGAATCCTATTCAAACAGAGAAGGCCCTGTTCTAACAGAGAAGGCCCTGTTCTAACAGAGAAGGTCCTGTTCGAACAGAGCAACTCAGGGAAAAATCTAACTATTCAAGGAGGATCCTATTCTAACAGATAAGGTCCTGTTCGAATAGAGGAAGATCTTGTTCGAACAGAGAAGGTCCTGTTCAAACAGAACTGGTCTGTTCAGAAAAAGAAGATTCCAGAAAACCTAACGGCCAACCCCGGATACCTCGGAATCAAACCAAACCATCAACACCACCACACAAACACTACTACAAAACCAACAAATATTTCTCAAGGTATAAACACCACCTCCACCACCTCACGGCCACCAAAACGCCTAAACCTCCGAAAATGAATCTTTGCTCGAAAAACTTTGAAAACCTATCGGCCAATCCAACGGCTCACCGGAACCACACCAAACCACAAACACATCAGAAAAACATCACTACCAACCCATCTAGGGGTCCCAAGGCCACAACGCCACCTCCTCCTCCGAATAACCACTGTACCACCGAAGCTACATAAAAGGAATCTAACATACAAAACCTGCCGAAAGGAATAAATGGATGCATAATGGATGAAAAAGTACATCCGGAATATATACAGAATATATGTGAGGAACTTAACGTGGAGGAATAATAATAATAATACTTAATAATACTCGAAAATCCGGAACATTACACTTTTCTTGTTTTGGGGGTTACTTCAGCTTAAAGTAGTAGCTCTCTCTTTTTGTATATTTTGGGTTTTTGTAATAAGATTTATAAAGTTTCTAGAAGAAAAAAAAAACCCAAACTTACAATTGATAATGGGGTTTTCAATTCAGACAATGATACCCGTAAACCTCAATTGAGTTGTTCAAATCCCTATGGTTAACGTGATCAAATTTATCATGCAATCGGTCTTTTACAAGGTTATAATAATAAATTAAACATATTTTACCTAATGTCTACCTCAAACATGTTAACTAAAATCATAAAATTTAAAATTTAAGCAACAAATGACATAACCAGTTAACTAAAATCATAAATTAAACATATTTTACCTAATATCTACCTCAAACATATTTTACTATCAACTAAAATCATAATATCTACCTAGATAGAGACTGTATTCGATGACAACTCCAGTTAATTGAAGATATGCAATAGTTAGAGATTGATTTGTGGGTAAATAAAAATTAAATTTAAGTAGATGGGTTTGTAGAAAAACTATAGCCTTACCTTGAATCCACTCTAATGAAGTTCCTGAATCTGAAATTGGGAAGACAAAGATTGCAGAGAGAAATTGAGAAAACTAAGATTGTAGAGATAAATTGAGAAGGTGAAAAATAAGGCTCGATGCTTAAAGTCACCATAGTTCTTCCTTTCTGCTTCCCTCGATTCCTTGATCTTTCCCAAGATTTCACTACTTCTAATTATGTAGTTGAAAGATTTGTTGAATCTCCACAAAGATCTCATCAAAAATCTCCACCGAAACCTATCCATCTCCACTCTCTCACGAAACCTAGTTTTGTGCTTCTCAATCTCAACACTTCGCGCTTCTCAATCTCTAAAATTCGCGTGGGGTTTTTCACAATAAATCAAATTAAAATAACGTCAGTTATAGAAAAAACTTACTTGATTAAGATGGTAAGGGTTTTCAGAACGGGACGAAAACGACTTAATTGTGTAGCTTGTATGTTGCCCCAAAAACGACATTGATATTAAGCTTTATTTATTTTAGCATCACTTTGAGTAAAACAGACATTGAAATCTATTCAGTTAATTAATCTATCGCGGGCGGAAAATAAAAATAAGACTTTTAACGACACTTTTTAAATAAGTGAAGTTATTCAGATGACAGTGAAACCTTATTTTCTTGTTGTGACACTCCAATATTTAAACACATGTAAAGCTCCATAACAAATATTTTTCTGCAGCATCTACGCCTCTATAAATACTCATAAACTCCTCTAAATAGAATCTCAAAACCAACCTGAAGCAGTCAAACCTAGTTTAGTAGGGAATGCCTAAACCATCCACGACCTTATGGTTTGTCAGTCCAAAATTTACCATCGACTCAATATACCACTATCCTAATCTTATTAAGTGTTAAATCATTAACTACAATACACGGTTAATAGAATTTCTAAGAGGCCTAGAGTTGGTAAATTCTTAGTATGTAGGGAAATCCAAAATATGAAAGCAACCTACTGGTTGTTACATTAAACTCTAAGCTATCATAAAGAGCTCATACCCTAACATATCCTTATATCACTATTATTACCATGGCATAATTCCCAAGTCTTCTTTCCATATAAAAATAATATAAAGATGGTACATAAATACAAAAGCTTCTAACAAGAAACCCCTGCCACTATAAGCTACAATGCTTCAACAACATAGATGGTTTAAGAGCACAACCAGCAGGTGCATCTCCCTAATGGAGCTTGACGAACTTATTCTATATTTGCACTCTCACCAATAATGTTTAAAGGAATAGCCTAAGTATCTTATGTACATACGATCGAAGTACGAGTAATTATTACACAAAACTTAAATCATAGTAGTAGGGGAGTTAGGAGAAGAATATGCAGCCTTATTTCTCCAGGACTCTTCACGTTGGGATTAAAAGGAGACTTGTAAAACTAACTAGCAAAGAAAGTATACTATCGCATGCAACTTAACTGCATAAAGACCTGTACAAGATTTACTCTAATAACGCCTTTAAAATTAGGATTGCTAAAGTCAATAAATTTCTGTACATTATATGATATATGCAATCACTGTTTAATAGGTTGTATTATTTTTTGTGATAAAATGAAGCGTGCCTGACCCAAACACATGTTTGACACCTTTCTCATGGAATGCTACCACAAATGTTTATAAGGTGGTAATCAGACTATCTTGAACGGCATAAGGTAGTAATTAGTTTATGGTCGGCTAAAGGATTAAAAAACAGACGCGATATTGTACCTATACTTGGGTGATTCAGTCTCATAAATGTATTTAATAGTATTTACTTTAAAGCCAAAATGGAGGCAACTTGCATATTAATAAAAAGTTACTCAAGCACCTATTTTATTAACTTATAAAAATAAAGTGAAATAAGCATTAGACATTAAGTCTCAACATTAGGTGTTAACTGTAAACTAAAAAAGAGGAGGTTGATTGCTGCTCAATCTGCATCTGCATTGAGTTACTCTTTCTTCATACCATTGACAGAGTTAACTATATGTTCCAAGATTTTGTTTTTGTTTTTTTTGCAGAAAGTTTAGATTTTATTGCAATGAGGAAAATTCCAAAAAAAGGGGACCAAGGTAGCATTCTTGCTTAATCATACAACCTAACTAGGTTGGCTCTCCTGAATCAGTTGATCATGTACATACCATTGGAAGCCCAAACCAAAAAGGAAAAGAAGAAGAAAAAGTGCAAGAGGAACTACTTAAATCTAAAATATTCTGTGACTGGGTCTTCTATTCTGGTCAAGTAGGTCTACCTGTGTGCTCCATTCTTCATAAGGATGTGTTGCTGCTGATCCTTTTCTGGCAAGTTGGTCTGCTAAAAAATTGGCTTCCCTCCATATTGCAGATATTCTAAATGAGTGAAGACTGTTGAAAAGGATCTGCCACTTAGTATAAAATATCCATGGAATCTTGCCCATGTTGAATGCTTGTAATGCTACTTTTGAGTCTGAGACAACCCATATCCTCTTCCATACCCTTGCGGTTTCTTATTGAACTCCCTGTATAATTGCTTCAATTCCTGCTAGATAGTTTGTGGTGTTTCCAATTGCTATGATATAAGTACTTTGACTGCAACTTCATGATTTCTGTAGCATATGCCTATGCCTGCAGGCCTGGGTTACCAAGTGTAGATCCATCACAACATATTTTGATTTCCCCTTCATTTGGGAGTCTCCAGTGGCAGCTCTTTAAACTTGGACCATTTTTGTACTTGTACTGAACTTGTAAAGCTTTGATGACTATGAGATCCTGGACGTTTCGGAGCAAGCTGTTCTTGGAGAGTTTGCTAGTATGTGCTATGTCTCTGAGAATGGCTTGCTGAATAGATTGCTAAGAGAGTGTCTTGTTGTTGAATCTTAGAGAGTTCTTTGTCTACCATACCCATTTACATACTGAAAAGAAAGCTATTTGCCATAGATCTTTAATGTATGAGCTTGATTTTGAACATCTGTCAAGTGCTGATTTCCAATTATCAAGACCTGCTATGACATTAAATCCAAAAATATTAGAATTTACTGCCATATCTTAGCTATAAAGGAACAGTTTAGGAGACAATGCTATGCAAAATCCACATATTGGTAACAGTTAGAGCATATATGATTAATTTGGATGCCCCTTTACTGTATAACTGTATCAAAAGCTAGGACATTGTTAAGAAGCTTCCATGCAAAAGGGCTCAACCTGGGATGGATGCTCTTACTCCAGATTATCCTCCACCACTAGGCTATATCAACCTTTTTTCTGATAGTATTAAAAGTATTTGAGGCAGTAAAGTCACCATATATATATCTGGTTTCCAGATTTACTTGTCTTGAGTTGTTGGATTAAAGCCTATCTATTCAAGATTAATACACATTATAGGTAGGAGAAGTTAAATGTCTATAAGCATGTTCCACCCAGAAGAATTGATAAAGTCACCCACTCTTAGTGTACATTTCTTCCATAGCTGTTTAGGCATGTCTATAAACTCTCTCAGAGGTACTTCTGTTACCCATGTATCCCTCCAAAAGTCTATATTCTTCCCATTTACAAATAACCATCCCATATAAGGAGTAGATAATTGTGCAGCTGTTCTTAAACCTGGCCATATCGATGAAGTTTTGTGTAATTTAATGAGATTTCCTTTTTCAGTTTTGAACTTGGCCCCCATAAATTAAGCCCAGTCCTCCTCCCCTTGTGTAAATATTCTGACGTGAATACTACGAACGCAGAAGCAAGATTCGTAAGAAAATCACGTTGTATTTGAGAGTTAGGGAAACTAGGGTTTCAACTAAACAAATCAACTTACTTTGAATCAAAATCAACTTAACTTAACTATTAAACAAATAACTTAGACCTCCCCTTTTATAGAACACAAGGGGGTTAGAATTAGGAACCCTAATTCTAATTGAAATAGAATTCTACTTAAACTCGAAAACTGCTAATAACCTAGGCTGGGCCTCTCCAACAAGTTTTAAGCTAAAACATAAAATATTTAAAACATTAAATAACATAGGTCGCACGGAGGTAGACAACCTTATGAGTGATGATTCACATCAAACCCTCCGTCTGAGAAGATTTTGTCCATGAAATCAAGGGGGCGGTGCTCCTGAGGACTTACGTACATATGTAGTACATATCCCAGTCTCATCGTCTTCATCCCGTAGAACGTGCACAAAATTTGTACGGTGAAACTCTTCTGGAAATCTTGAAGTCTTCTGCAATTGTACTCGAGGTCTTTAAACTCTAATGTTGAAGAACGTCTAATATTGAAGAAAACATAGAAACCTGCGTCTCGAAGTTCGCTAAAAAACCCTCCCAAAACGGATCGACTAACGGGTGATTTTCGGTCGTTCTTTGGCACATTACTGAGCATGCGCACTGCTGGAATACATTTGGTATTTGGTGAAGCATGTGCATATCACGCGTTGCTGGAGTTGCCTCCCCTAATTTACAAGTTGCAACTGCTTGTATGGGATTATTCTTCATCCTTTCTCTTCCTTAATCACGACTCTGTAAATCGATTTCAATCGGGTTTTTGGTAGGAAACCCTAATCCCAATTCTTCCAACCCTAAAAACTTATTTCGCCACAAAGCATTCATGGATTGGACCGACACTAACCTTTGTTCTCTCTGGATTGGTGCGACCTCCATTCTCAGAATTACGACGACCTTCTGATTGAGTTCCTTTCTGAT
Organism: Kingdonia uniflora; assembly: GCA_014058105.1. Classification (NCBI taxonomy): domain Eukaryota; kingdom Viridiplantae; phylum Streptophyta; class Magnoliopsida; order Ranunculales; family Circaeasteraceae; genus Kingdonia; species Kingdonia uniflora. The sequence continues at coordinate 15,428 of JACGCM010002849.1, forward strand.
GGCTTTGGCATTGGCTACCACGCCGTGCGGTGTTCCTGTTAAATTGGGGGTAACCTGGATTGGCTTGCGAGGTGGCTCATACACGTATTTCTTACATGAAAACCAAGCCGGGTCTGGTGGTCTTGGACTTTGGTTTAAAACCCATACCTGCTGACCACGTGATGTATTCTCTTCTTCTCTCTTGATCCTGAGTTCTTCATCTCTACCGATCGAAAAATCACCGACTGTGGTTTTGACCCTGATCCTAATTGTAATGAAAACACTAACCGGAGGGTTCCACTGTAATCCGTGGTGAACTCTGGTAATTTCTTTATCGTTAATCCCTTGTGATATCATGAATTATGACGGAGTTTTTTTTGCGGATTCGATGAAAATTTTGACACCGTCCAGCATTGCCTTCAAGTACGAAGTTACTGTCGGTGATAATAGGTCATTGACCGGACCATTTAAGACGGTCGCCGTCTCTTTGCTCGCCGTATCAAACATCGGAGTTTCCAATCTCACGTCGTTATCGACGTGAAGACATACAAATGGGGTTTCCGTTTCACCGGTTTGTGCGGTGGTGCTCCAATCTTTGGGATAATCGTCTTAAATAGGCGGTAAAATCACCGTTGATTGGGGAGGGGGGGGGGGGGGAAATGCCTCTCTACCCAAAGCCTCGACAAACCCTTCAAGCTTGTCAACTATACCCGTTAGGGTTGCTACACCTTGAGCTAGAGTAGGTTTCTTCGTCGCGGTTCTTCCACGATGCATCTTTGCTCTTGAAACTGACTACACTTAGATCTAACGCAGCTCTGGTACCAATTGACGTGAATACTACCAATGCAGAAGCAAGATTCAAAAGAAAATCACATTGTATTTGAGAGTTAGGGAAACTAGGGTTTCAACTAAACAAATCAACTTACTTTGAATCAAAATCAACTTAACTTAACTATTAAACAAATAACCTAGACCTCCCCTTTTATAGAACACAAGGGGGTTAGAATTTGGAACCCAAATTCTAATTGAAATAGAATACTACTTAAACTAGGAAACTGCTAATAACCTAGGCTGGGCCTCTCCAACAGGCTTTAAGCTAAAATATAAAATATATAAAACATTAAATAACATATGTCACACGGAGGTAGACGACCTTATGAGTGATGATTCACATCATATCCAGTGTAGCTTGCAGAATATTAAATTGTTGACTTCCCCAGGATTCTAACTTTTAGAGCACTTTCTTTGAAAGGTTTGCATACCTACTCCTAGTTAAGAGTGATTCCTTTTCTTTTAGATGGATTAGCAGTCCATATAAAGTTCTAATCACTTTGTTGCCTTCAGGGATCATGGCCTGAGGCCATTTATAGACTACCATATTATAAATGGGTATGTTATTTAGAGCAGACTTTACCAGTACCACTCTCCCTTAAAATGATAACAATATGCTTGCCCAACTGTTAGCCCTTTTTATGATTTTCTCCACCAAAGGTCTAATAGTTTCTTTAATTACTCTACCTTGTATTAAGGGAATACCATGGTATGTCTCTGGTAACTTTCCTTCCTTGAAACCAAGATCTCACAAACCATCTTTCTTCTTGTAAGAGGCACTGATCTAAAAAAAAATTTGCTCTCTGCTAACTATCTGGCCTAAAGCATTCTGGTATTTGATAAGGAGTTCTTTCAAATTGTTTAGACAACTACTCACCTCATTAATGAAGAGGAAAATGTCATCTAAGAAAAACAGGTTTGTTTTTGCTTGAATCTACTTGATAGTTGCCATTAGAGTAATTTTTCTTTGTGACTTCAGTTTGTGGATATTGATACTAAGGATGTTTTCAGCAAGGGTAAATAATAGAGGGGATAGTGGATCTCCTTGTTTTAATCCTCTACTAGCTGTAAAATAACCTATAAGACTCCCATTAAAAGAAATAGGCATTTTACCACTACTGATAACTGCTTGGACCCATCCACAAAAAGTATCATTAAGCCCAAAGGCTTGCAGGGCAGACATAAGGAATTCCCAACTGATAGACAATCTAACCCATCAACTAGTAAACCAAAGTCAATAATGGAATTATGATGAAAAATGTCAAAACCACCAAGTCTAAAATTGAAAAAATAACTTAAAGAATGCAATCGAGAAACTGAAACTACAGATCATCTCATCGAAGGAACATAAAAGGTGTTTGCTAAATCTAGAGTAACACCCATATCTAAAAGCAAACAAAAAATGCCAACGAACTCGATGAGAAGGCTTCTTCCATCTCTCAAGAAAACCCGCTCCTCAGGCCTTGCCTATGGAGAATTCAAAATGTTAATAGTTGCCTTAGAATCTAAACACTAAGAGTTGGCGAGAACATCAACCAAATTGGATTCGTTGTAAACATCAATAGAACTAATACCTCCTTTCTTAGTCTGCTTATTTTTGTAAGAATGACAGTCTTGCTTCACATGAACTTTCTTCTTGCAAAAAAATTACTCTATAACTGATGAAGTAGTTGCTAACGGAGTCGCATTCTGCTTCCCATTCCTATTTCCTGAACAAGAACTCTGACCTGGACCAGACTTAAAAGTTTTTTCCTTCGCAAAAATTTGATTCTTGAACTTCTTTTTCCCTTGAGAATTGATGGACCACTACACCAAAATAGTAAAATTGCCAGTCTTTATTTTCTTTTACCACAGATACTAGTTGAAGTTTATAGGAGACAGAGTTTATCTGTAGCAATTTGAGTTAGTCTGTAGTATTTTTTTCCCACTTGGATTTCCCTCTAAAATTTTTAATTTCCCTCTAAAAATTTTTATTTCCTCTTCTTAAAATTTGAGTTGGAGTCTGTGGTAACACTTTAGAGGGACCAAACTCTTAAGATACTTTTTCGGTGGAAAGAACTTCCCAAAATCCCCTAAAACTGAAACTCAATACACGATTTACCGCTGATAAGCTCAATACAGTATTCTTTGAATCTGTAATTTTCAGCAATGGGTTAGTCAATTCTTTGATCTCAGTTGTTGCTCTTTGATTTGTTGATCTCAGTTGCTTCTCTTATTAGTTTTTTGATTTAAATCTCTAATTCATTTGTAGATTTGCTAGTTTCTAATGTGATTGAGCAATTAGAGAAGTATTCAATTAGTAGTAACCCCATAGATTATTCCAAAAACAATATTTGTTTTGAGCAGATTTGGGAAATTTTAGGTGTTTAGTTTTGAGTAGTTAGGGTTTTGGGTTTGAAGAAAAAATGAAATTTTTGTGGCAAACCCTTTTTTATATGCATATGAGGTTGCGGTTTTAGTGTTGTATAAATCTCAATAACGCCAAAAGATGAGAATTATGTGGCGAACCTCAGTACCCAATTTTTACGCGGAGGACGCAACAATCACGCCTTTATTCTTCCATCAACCACCTCTGATAGTGATATTACAGAGAGACCCACCTTTACTCCACTAATGCTAATAGGTCCTGCAGAAGTTGCGAAGCTGAGTGAGGTTATAATTGTTATAGTAACACAACTTTGTTTTAGGAGAATCGCATCTCGGACACCTTCGATTTTCTAAAACACTATTAGTTATAGTAGTAGTTGCTATTGTAGTTGTTGTTGCTGATGAATTGAGTGTGAGCTGGACCAAAAAATACTTAGGCCACTGTATGTCACCATCTCTTTGCAGCTTCGTCGATGCTAAAATTTTGCTCTCTCCACTAATTAAATATTCCGAGAGTGGCTAAATGTTTTTTGACTATTGCCCACAAGAGTTTGAATCTACAAGGAATGCTATTCGAGTTAAAGGCCTGCACTGCTACATTCGAATCAGAGACCACCCAAATTCTTTTGTAACTCAGAATTAAAGCTTTGGTAGAGCTTCTATAATTGAAGTGCATTCAGGGTTATAGGATGTAGTTTGCACCAGGTTGATAGTAAGGATCCTAATAATGGTACTGTCACTTCCTCGAAACACTGCACCATACCACATTCACCTCTCCCTGGATTGTCATTGATGAACCATCACAGAAAATCCTTACCTCATCAGGTGTAGGAGGGAGGAATCCAGAAGCTATATTTTAACTTAAAAAATTGATTGCATGCTGCTAATTCTTAGTAAAAGACATAAATATCTTGTTCATCACCCGAGAATTGGTAGCCTTTAGGATATAATACATAAATAATATGGTTAATCAAGTTCCTCTACTGGGATGTGGTAGCCCCTAGTAGTTAGAGCTTATTTTAACAGAGCACAACGGATTGACCGGATTTCTGAGATTTGTTTCTCTGTGCGAGAGTACGAAAAATTCTCCTGCTTTAGTACGGGAGATGGGATGCCAACGGGAGATTAGCTGAACTGCTATTGTTTTATTTTTATCCTGTGGGTCTTTCATTGGTTATCCATTCAAAGTAACCATTGGCTTTTGTATGGTTTTCTTCCAATCAAAGAAAACCTACTATTATTTAAGTATAATTTTTTTAATAGAGAATTGTTATTAATTCCTTCTACTTATAGTTTTATGCTTAAAGGTATAGGCTCAAAACTTTATACTTCTCTTCCCCTTCTAAAATATAATTTATATAATATAGTTAACTATTGTATATAGAAATTAAATTTTATAAATATAGTTGAGTATTTATGTTTAGTAAAATATAAAGTATCAATGATGCCTTAAAAAAATAACTATTAGAGAACTCAATGTGTGTTTGTATCACTAAATCATTATTGAACTATTTTATTAAGTAAAAGTATCAATTCAGGTCGTTTTAAGAATTCTTCTAATTCTTAAAGGTATTTTACATACAAACTATCATTAAACTTTAAGCTTCAATTTCTTCAGGCATAATGATACTCCCCAAGTTAATCTAGCAGAAAGTGGTAGCCTATAGGATATAAGTTATTTTATTAAAAAAATTTGCATGAGCCTGCTGGTTTTAAGAATTCTTTAAATTCTTTTTTTTTTTCGTTTCGTTAAAGTATAGGAGCCTGCTGGTTTAAAGAATTCTTTAAATTCTTTTTCGTTTCATTTCGTTAAAGTATAGGAGCCTGTGCAGGTTTTAAGAATTCTTTGAATTCTTAAATATTTAAAAATTAATAGATTCGACAAAGTGAAACATATCACTTTTTATCTTCTTCAAATTTTATAGATTCGACGAAGTGAAACAAGGCACTTTTTTGTGTTTTTCATTTTTGTATGAAACAGCCTGCTTATATCTGCCTATTAAAGTCAAGGTTTTCTGACAAAATGATAGATCAGTTCATCAAGTTCTCGATCGTAAGATTTCACGAGCGTAAACTATGTCAAAAAGGCCTCTTTCGAGGTTCTAGAAACACCTTGCGTGTCGTTATAGGTATTTTTTCAGCAATTCATGTCTTTACTATAAGTTCAGTCTTTGGTTCTACTTTGTTTGAGCTATACTCTTGAGTCTCGATACTGCCTGGTTTTGATTTTCTTAGTATATTTGAAATAATTTCTATTGAGTAATATTTCAAGGATCTGTATAGGCTTAGAGCTATAGGGGGTAGGGCCAATGGTGGCATCGTGAAGAAAATTAGAACACGCGATCGAGCTGTAAGAGCAATTCCTGCTCCAGAAGCCAATGCCGAGCTACAAGTCAATCTCGATGTAAGTTAGAAAGATGCTTCTCGTCTCATATTCTTTTTCTTAATTGTTTTACTTGAGTTACATTAAATTATTAAATTCTAGGCATGACAAAGACATGTTGGAAGCAGTTAACAACCTTCATGGTATTTAAAGGCTTAATAACACTGTTTGAGATTCTTTATGATTGAGGCGTTTACTGTTGAAGCGAAAAGGAGGGATTGTAGTTAATTACAGGGATGGGAAATGACATAGAAAAGCAGCCATATGTGACTAAAGTTTAACACAAACATGTTAATAAACGTGGTGATAATATGGAATTGACACAAACATCTAGCTTCTGAATTCCTCCTTATTTCTTTAGGTGGTGCAATGTTTGACATTAAAAAGAGGTACTTCATGGTGATAATATAGTAAAACAGTTCCATAAAGTTTGACATGAACATGTCAATGCACTCGATTTTTTTGAATTTTTCTGAATCTTATTAGTATTTGAGCAAAGTATTTCAGCTCTGACATTGCACAATTATTTAAAAATCTGAGACAAAACAAAGCAACATTCATAAAAGTATATATGTATCTGATATGAAAATAAATAGTGGCAGTTTTCTATTTCATGTTTCATATCAATGAGCTTCTAACATCCATGAAAGGCATGCATCAAAAATGCCATCTTTCTTCCCCATCCATTTTTTGGGCAGTCTGGACGGCTAGTCTGCAATTTTCTTCTACTCCATTATAGATAGGATATGAAGATGCTTTCTTTGTACCCTTGAGAATGCTGATGCTGTAGTTATTAGCTTCAGCCTCTGCTACCTGAATTGAATCAAAGGAATCCTCTCCTTCTACTTTCTGAAACTGAGTTAGTCTAGATTGGACTGAACTAGTCCGCTGGTCTAACCTAAAATACTTTTGTAATTCCTTCTGTATCAGATTTGATAAGGTTATGATCCTGTTTCCTATGCATCCTTGTGTGAGTTGTTGTTGCAGTTTTAAACATATGAGATAAGTGCTTGAGTAAAAAGGAACTACCTTTGCATTTATTGTTAGTATTTTTTCCATCCATTTTCTGAATTGAGATAGGATCTTGAGTAAAAGGATCTGCCTTTGCATTGTTAGTGCCTTTCCCATCCATTGTAACTTTAGCACAGGCGTATACCATAGTAACTTTAGCACGAGTATAATCCGTAGAAAATTTAGTTTTGTCTGTGGTAATTTTCTCTTTATCTTATTGTTATTTAATATTCTTAGGCTTTCTCTCTCTCCCTCTTTACGGCTAAAGGGGAAATCCGAAACCACCATTACTACAGCACAATTCTGTTAAATGAAAACTCAACTGCTAAGTTAGGATCTTCTTCTGACTTTGAATTTAATCTCTCTCTCTCTCTCTCTTTTTTAAACTCTCAAAACAGATCGAGCAAGAAATCTCACAAAATTCGACTAATTTTCCCCAACATCTTCTTCAAGAAGTAAAATTTGAACTTTGTTTGGTCGATCTGTGAGGATTTCGGCTGGTTTTATCTTTTTGAAACATTTCTTCTCTTAGCAGGAAATTTGTTTTCTTGATTCTTCAGTTCTTGGAAGCAGAGAAATTCAATAAAACTGTTCACAAGTAAGGTTTTTTACTCTCAATTTGTCTTATTTCAGCTTATTTTTAGGGAAAAAAATGAATTTCTGTGTGTTCTAAGTTGGAAAAATTATAGCACGAGTCATGGTTTTCTTTAATATAAGGTATTTTGATGATATTGTGAACTAGGAATGAGATGAAATTGAGAAGTATTTATCGGGGTTTTTGAAGTAGGTGATAATAAATACTCTGCGAAAATCTTCATTAAGATAAGGAAGCAGAAGTGTTCAGAGGCGTTGGACAAGTGAGTACTGGATTTAAGTAGAATTTGTTGGCTTTTTGGTGTTTAATATGTTTGCATTTTGAGTAAAAGGTTTTTTTTGTGTGATTCGGGCATGAAAAGTCGAAGGCGGTGGATATGTTGATGAAGGATTTGCAAGTGTTCTTGGAGTTCAATGGTGAGCTTTTCAAATAAATAACACATCTTCTTACTTTAGAGAACTTCAGGTATAAACCCCGTGGCTTAATTCTTGGATAATTCTTAGTTATAAGTCATTTTATTATGGCTTTGGGATTTAATATAGTTTGGGAAATTCTTAATTGCAGGGAGAATGAGCAATTGTCGAAATCCAGAGATATTAAGCCTTCTAGGGATAAATTATGCTTGTTGAGCTGAGGGTAAGTTGATATATTCTCTTCACACATCCAACTTTAAATCCTAAAATTTAGGGGAATCTTTATAATATGATTTTGAACTAGAAATTTAGTGTTTTACTCTCGTACATTTCAAGTGCGAAGTTATTCCTAAATTAGGTTTACACAGATTGTCTACAAATTGCAACCCTAACACCTAATTATCAAAACCAAGCCATTAGCATTAAGGTTTGAAGTACTATATTGGGCTTAGACGACATGGATTCTCTATTGATAATTGGGTTGCATTTTAATCATTTTTCATATCCATGTTGGTCTACATTCCTGGACCTACTCTTGTAATGTGAAAACCTGCGAGTTATCAATTCTCCTATTTCCTTCATTTGAATGTTACTGCTTCGCAGGCAACCAACATGAAGAACCCCATCCTCGATGTCACTCTTCGCTCACTCTTGACAATTATTGGGCTGAAATAGTGGAGTGTTCAAGTTTTTTGGTTCTTTTGTCTATAGTCAGCAGTTTTTGTCTCACATGTGAACCATTTTGCTTTGAGATTAGTACATGCAAATAACTCCTAACAC
>JACGCM010002368.1:0-293801 GCA_014058105.1 Kingdonia uniflora
CCTCAACTATCAGGTATTTAATTCTTTTAGTGAACTGCAACGCCTAAAATTTGAAATTGAATACCAACAAACTATCTGGCGAGCTTCCCAGTGCGGTAGGTAATTTATCAGTTAACCTTCGACAATTTTGTGTTGATGTAATAATCTATCGGGTAGGCATCCTGAAGGAATCAAAAACTATCGCAACCTCATGGGCTTATCCCAGCATAGTAAATCTTTTCATGGCGCAGTGCACAATTCTTTAGAAGTACTTACGAAGCTAGAGAGACTCTCTCTGAACCAAAACATGTTCTTTGGAGATATACCTGACAAATTAGAAAATTTTAGTAAACTTTATGATATCATCGCTGAATATAACCAGTTCTCCGATAAAATTCCTAAGAGCATCGTGTTCTGCGAGCGTCTAACCATTCTGGGTCTTATAGGGAATAGGCTAGATGGAAACATACCCAAAGAGATTTTTGAACTCTCTTATTTACGTGATCTACGTTTGGCTCAAAATTCTCTAAGTGGTTCTTTTCCTATTGAAGTTGGTGGATTGAAACAAGTTGGATTCCTGGATATTTCTAATAACCAACTCGCAGGTAATATTCCCTCAACTATTGGTGACTGTTTGAGTCTGCATAATCTTAGTATGGCTGAAAACAAATTTAACAGCTCTATTCCAAGATCAATAGGTCGATTAGTAGCTCTATAGAGCTTGGAGGTAGGGATGACTTTTATTTTTCTTTGCTAAAATGATAAATGTATACTTGCAGGAGCTTCATGGATCAGTGCAAGCGAAGCTGAGGGGAAAGCTAGAAGAACACTTCTGCAGGTATTATACAACCTTACGATCACACATATAAATATATGTATCTCGCCTGTTTATAGATCTTTGAAATTATTCTTTGTAGATTAAAAGTAATATTTCTAGACAAAATCAAAGAGGTAAACCTGCTCTCTTCCATTTCCTGTGCAAGGTTGGATCTTCTTTTGGTTTTCAACAGCATGTTACATGAATTGTCCCAGTCTCTTAAAATTGAGTCTAAAATATTTCACATGTTATTAATATGTTCTAAAACATCACAGGCCTATCGGCGAGAATGCCAACAATAACATGGTTATTCTTTCTCGAGTTTACTATCAGTGGTATTGAAGTGCTCCCAGAGCTAGAAGGGACAAATGGGTCAGTCTCCATCAAAGATGAGCAGGATTATTGCCAGGTCTTGCACATTTTTAAATTATATTGTCACGCTCCAAAATCCAGTAATCGGTAGCTAGACCAATTACTGATATTCGAGGATGTGCAGGTTGGGGAATCCAAAGATTCGCCCCATGAACAACCGAGCCATAGACAAGTTCTGGCCCAGTTATTTACAATAGTATCACAACAGAGTAATTAGAAGAACAGAAACAGCGGATGACTAAGATAACAAAATCTAAACGTAAGATTCTACAAACCTCTACGCAGCAAGCCCAACTGCAATAACAGGAGATTGAGCCTCCAACTCAGCTCCCTAAAGATCACCACAGCAACAACTAAAACCTGAAACAATCTGCCACTAAAAGGGGGGATGCGAGAGTGAGCAAACAGCGAGCTCACTAACTCCCAAGAATAACTAAACGATTATACTAATCAATGAGATGGATATAAATATTAATGATAATAGGATATAATGATATCTAACGATAAACAATATATGTGTATCATATATATAGGATGACTAATAAATCTATCTATAAATATACCTCGTGCAAAGGAGTGCTAATCTACACTCCAGTCACAAAGACCACTAACTACACTTTAATCACTACCGTGGCTCTCAGCGCCACGCGCAGCTAATCTATCTCAGGGATACAATCGCACACATGGGTAACAACCCTCGGCCACTACAAACCGATCGGGTTATCCAAACCCCACCAGGCACAATCCCGAAGCTACCACAAGCTGAATGAGATCGCCCACAACCAAATACAAGCCAAAAGCTCACAGCAGCCAACCAGACTAATCAACCTAATAACTTAAATAAATACAGAAAAGAGAGGAATAGATGCAAGATGAGAGGAATACGCAGAAGGAAGATGAATCTAATTACACCGTAATTCTATTAGGAGAAGAGGATCTAATAAGCGGAGAAGAATATGATGAACTAGGATAATCCCATAATTATCCCAATGCAATGATATGTTATGATGATGATATGATGGAATGAGATAATCTTATGATTTTCCCAAGTCCAGAAGATTCTATATTAAACATAATACAGAAAGGGTTAAGGATTTCTATTAGAAGAACCTACGATAAGGAAGTATGCGGAGATGTAATGATATGCTTGATGATGATGATGATGATGATGTTATAATGCAGAATGGTTTGTGATGAAGTGGGATAGTCCCATACCTATCCCAATGCTGAATGATTTAGCGATGTCAACCCAAAGGGCTAGCCCCCAAGACTAAAGTGGGCTGACAACTGCTAAAAAGGATTTACCTTACCGGATATTGTTGGATACAAGGGTACGATATACTGCACTAGCTCGACCAGCCTAAAAGATGTTAACATAGGTATTTCAGCCTCGCCTGGGGAGTCTGAACACCAGGAACTACCATCCAACCATGTCTCTCCACGCAAGATGAGATTAGACACCAGGAGAACTATTTCAACCATAACTTCACTTACAGGAGAAGACTGGGCACCAGGAAATAGTATCCAACCATGTCTCTCTTACCGGACGAGACTGGGCACCAGGAAAACTAATCCAACCATATCTTCACCTCTAAAACTTTAGCCCGATCAAGGATCCTATCAACCTATCAGGGCCAGCCGATGCGGAGTTGTTTATGTATCTAATCGCAGTAAGATAAGGAGAAAATATATTATCTATGGATGTGAGCATGATCCTAGAGACAGAAACACAACTACTGTTAACACAGCAATACACAATTGGATAACCACCTGCCTGAGAGTGTGGCAACCAAAACTAACACAGATGCCCTCCTATGACTCAGTTGCACCATCTAAACCTAGATAAAACAACAACTTAATCGTCACGACACCTAAACAACATCAATCTCTACGATTCCTCAAGCAATATGATTACCATCAAGTGCAACAGTACTCTGGCTGTCAACACAGACTAGTACTCATGAGGTGACCTACAAGACTCCAACAAGTAGTCAACAATCCCCAATAATAGGACTACTCACAATCCTCTTAATCATGTGCATAAGCCACTAGTACGGATGTACAGGAACCAGATTCAACAGAGGCTTCAGCCGTATTCCAACATCACGGGTGACGTCCAACTTCATAAACCACCTGGCTCAGCAGCAGATCTCACTGAGCCATGCTGTCTCACTGCCTCCTTGATGACGGAGGGAACACAGCCCTAACAGCCTCATCCCGTGGAAAAAAGGCTTACGAGTAAGCTCTATCAGCTCTAAGAATCATGAGGACAATAAGTCTCACAACACGATAAACAAACAATCCTAAGGTAAACTATCAGAAGTTCACATCCTCGACCAACCATCACAGACAAGCCGTCTGCTCACCATCAACAACTAACAGTCTAGGAGATACCACACTCCCACATGGAATCCACCATTCCAAACAACTTCCAATCACAATGGCAGTGCTCAAGGACCAGGCCTCGTGAACACAGAGTATACTTAGACTAGTCTTAAGACTAATAAAAATAATAACAGGCAGGAGGACGAGCTCCGAACCGAAGACCATGTCTTACTGAAGCTATATCCCCCAAGACTACCCTGGAAACAAGTCCAGCAACCCAGACTATCCAAAGTGCTATACTATAAGGTAAGAACTATAGTCTCTGAACTAACTATCTCAGAGAAATGGCGGCTAAACCACATGCCGTCTATAAGTCTCTACTAATCGTCAAACCAAGTCACTAGTGCCCTGAAACAAGCGGGCACCCTAATAACTATCCCACAATACCATACTCAAGATACTATATATATATATATATATAAATAATATAGCGACGCTGAGGCGTCACAACACACTGAGAAATTCCTTTGTTCTCAACCTTAATGAAGAAAGAATTCGCATTAACCACCCACAATGAAATCGGTCTAAGAGGAATCTCAGGAGTCATCGTCACATCGACGACAACAGAGAATAACATCCTCTGACTAAACATAACCTACAAGTTCTATCTAGTAGCTAAACTCACAATATACCCAAATGCTGCACTAACTTAACAAGTCCTTAAATACTCACGCACACAGTGTACTAAGCGAATAAACCGTATAGACTTAACAGCACCCCGACGGAAATGTGCTCCGCGAATCGACTTCCGGAACTCCAAATCAATCACGGAAATGACCATGAACACCACAACATCAACCACTATCAAGGTCCGGAGCCCAATCACAATTCTAAGAAAGGATACCCGCCCGAAACTGCGTTTCAGATCAGCACCAAAACTGAATCAGCAACTGAACCTCACTCCCCATCACACTAAACCCCAATCACCGCCACCGAACAGCTGCAAGGAAAACCCAATAATCAACATCACAATAACCAACTCAAATCCACTACTCTCAGGGCTCCAAAAGGACGGAAAATCAGCTATCCAAATCAGATTATCAGGGGGGAAAAATAATTCATAAAAGGAGGAAAACAGTTTACCAAAGGGGGAAAAACAGTTAGGTTATACGAACTGATTTCAGAACTCTGGGACACAACAACGATCTCCGTAATCGTTCCACTAACCCCAAAAAATAAACAACTCTTAAAATTTCCTCTAATCAATTACCAAGCAAGCAAGAGAGTTATACTGAACTGAAAATCAGATTACAAAGTTGGAACAGCAACAAGGAATTACTCACAGAAAACGGGCAGCTGCAATCGGAAATGGATGACAATTAGACGGAGGATGAAGATGGTTAAAATAGCCCTCTCTCTACACTTCAAAACAGTAGCAACAAAGGCGGAAACGACTAAAACAGATCAGCCACAAGGGCAGCAGCAACTGAGCCGTACAAGTTGCCTCTACTCCTTCCAACAGCAACAACTCTCCCCTCTCCAATTCGAATCAAAACAAAGACTCCAAAAGCAACACAACAATCACAAACACTGAATCAATTTAAGCCACAAGGGTTCCACCAAAACCGAAATCAACCCAAATATACAAGAGAGAGAGAGAGAGAGGAATTACTCACCGAGAGAAATGACGAAGAATCGTGTCGAATTCGGCGAGCAAGGCGAGGAGAGAATTCGGTTTGGAGAGGAGAAGATTCGGTTAGGAGAAGAGAGAGAGAGTAAAATAGAAATATAAGGAGGGAGAATGGATAATGATATAAATATAACCGACTAGTCGTTCGAACGATCGTTCGAACGGGAACTGGAAGAATCCAAAAATGTCACTCTGAGGTCCTCCTGAACCACACACAGCACCAAGACCCTCAGAAGACTGGAACAACCTGAATAACCATCACAACCCTAACAAAGGGTTCCCAAGGCCTAAACACCACCTCTACCGCTTCACGGCCACCAAAACGCCTAAGCCCTCGAAAAAGAATCTTTGCTCAGAAAACTCCGAAATCCTATCGGCCAATACAACAGCTCACCGGAACCACACCAAACCATAAACACATCAAACAAACATCACTACCAACCCATTTAGGGGTTCCCAAGGTCACCATATAATCTAATCCTCCCTAAACCACTGAAACCATCGGAAGGAAACAACACAGAACCTGCCAATAGAAATAATACAAATGCATAACAAATAACATATAGGAATAACAATACTAATACTTAATAATAAATAATAAAATTAACCTGAAAAATCTGGGATATTACATATATTTTGATGGGCTTGAAATAAATAGAGGCCTAACAGAGTGGATAAGAAAACTTTAATGTAAGGATGTAATTTATGCACTATGGGAATACTTCTCAACTAACTATCTGTCTTTTTCTTAGAGTGTGATGTAAACAAACATTTATAACAATGCCTCACATTATGCTGATTTTATGAGATTGATTTATCTTGCCTCACATTATGTTCATTGCCGAAAGTATCACTTTTGTAAGATTCTATGAAAATAAAGGGGTTAAACTTCCTATTGTTATTGATTGAATTATTATTGTTGGGCATGTGTAATAACAAAATAATCTTATATTCTTATTACAACTCCTCTCTTCCTGAATTCTACAATTCCTTAATTTTTATTTTAGTAGATGATGTGGCTTATCTTATTGATCTTATACTATTCCCTTAGAGGCTTTCCAAGTCTATAATCTCAAAACTCTATAATAATTCACTCTCTTTATTTCCCCTTTTTAAGTCCCCTTTATGACATCCATAACAAAGGTAACTCCTTCCTTTTTATGACTATTATTTACATAACACCATGCATGGAAAAAAAATTGTTTTTACACCACCTTTGACAATCTAAATTTCTCAAATAATTTCTCACATAATTTCCAAAATTTATAGCGTTTGTAACTCATATCCCCATACTCAATATAAGTCCACTTTCTTCTTCTCCCACCTCTATCATAACCAATATTTGTATCCCTTTGTGGTAAGTAATCATTTTGATATTTGTCTTTGCTCTTACAATTTTCTCACCAACAACTACTTAAAATCAACTATTTTAAAATTATCCCTTTCTATTTCTTTCTAAGTTAAACATTATTGCATTCTTATTGTTGGGCATATGTACTAATTCTTTATTATTTCTCCTAGCTATTATACTCTTCTAGCATCACATTCATACACAGAAGAGGCCCTTGTCTGTATCGCCAATTTGGAGAGTATAATTTCTGAAGATCATGCTGACCACGTTAGTGTTACCCAAGCATTCGTAGAAATACATCTAAAGAGTATCCTCGAGGTTAGAAGATTGTTGAACCATGAACTCCTTATAAGATATGACGATCCCATTGAAGTTATGCAATTCTCAATAGACTTTTTTGGTTTTCTAACCGAACTAGGCCGTGATAAATTAATACAAGACCTTTGTACTCAAACAAAATCTTGGTCTAACAATCTGATTGGTGAAGAATTTTGGGTTAACAACAGAGATACCTTTCTCCAAATCTCACTTGATGCTATGCTCGATACACTATTGCGGGAGTCAGAAGGGTTAACCATGAAGCTGGAATTAGATATTGTTACAACAGTCCAGGATTATCCTGATCCAGGGGTTGCTATTATAACTCTGGCCATGGATTCCAGAACTACAACCAACCTCTCAGGAACTACACCAGGTGAAACTGCTAAAGGAAGAGACAAAATATGCCCAATTTGCTTGGATTATTATGCAGAAGGTCAAAATGTCACAACCACCCAATGTGGACACAAATTTCACTTAGAGTGTATACTCCAGTGGATTTCAATTTCACATAAAATGGAATATCCTTATTGTCAGTCTTAGATTCCAATAACTATTTATTTCAACAATGTTTCTTCTTTGATTCATTTCTTACTCAATTAGGCACAGTTGTTGGAGATGAGATCAAAATATGCTTATTACACATCTCTTAATTTTATTACACTACCTTTGGGCCAGACGTTTCTCTCGCACAAATTCAAAAAAGAGGGTTTTGGGGGAGACGTTTCTCTCTTAATGCTCTTCTAAAACTTCCCAAAGCACTAATGTTATTTCTCTTAATGCTCATTATGGGTGTACTGATAGTAAATCAAAATGTTACATGAAATCCCCTCTTAATCATGTCTATAACATCATCTCCTCAGCTCATCCTCTCTCTCTCTCTCCATACTCTTTTCATAGCCTAATAATTTGATAAGCACACCATCATTGATCAAGGAAACTGATTTGTCAAGGTATGCTTTCTATTATCTTTATCATCATAATCATATAATCTATATAGTTACTCTCATTTTTTCCCATATTTGTGAAGTTTATTCTTAAGCAATCAACTCTTGATTTTAATAAGTTTCTTTTGAATTTTCCCCTTGATTTTCTCCTCTGCCATAATTTTTCAAACTAAATTTGATTCATCTACTAAATTTGATTCATCTTTAGATTCAATTCATCTCTTTCTCAAGCTATTTTCACCCAACTTAATCTTAACATCCATTATATCCAAGGAACAAACATTTATACAGTCTGAAGAAATAGAATAACCTTTAATCAATACTATTATAATGTACTATGAAGATCTACTAATCAAGACAATGATATCTTTTTTGATAGAAAGTGTTTGATAAAAACTTCCTGAAAATAGTATCATTTACGTTGAGTAGATGTGCAGTGCATCTTCTTAAATATTGGGAACCTTCAATAAGCTTAAGATCCTTTGTTCTACAATAGAAACAGAAAAAGGCAGAGTAAGCAGATCTCTGTGCCACAAACCTCTTCAACTTCTTCAGAAACTCATTAGGGCATCACCTCACCAAAACCAAGATATATGAGCATCATCTACAGTCTAGTGACGTTGTTAAATCATCTCTTACTACATTCGACAAGAAAAGTTATATAACAAGCAAATTTCACCATAGAAAACATAAGAAGTTGTATATCCTCAGTACATGCTTTAAACAGACTATTAAGAATGCTCGACAGATCTTTTTATTGCAGCATCCTTCAGCAAATTTCTAAATTAAATAGGTAGTATTTACAACCATATGAGGTGTCTACTGCATTAGCACTACCACCTCTATGCCCATGCTGAATTGTAGTATCAAAATTTTACTTTCATTTGAATCTCAACTGTTGCTAATCCTATACACTGGATCATGCAACATAACCCATAGTATTAGTTCGTGTAAGAAAAAAATGGTATTAGTTTGTGTATAAAGAAATATCAATATCTTCGTAAATGTTCCATTCCCCTCTTAAGTAGAAGTATACTTCATACAAAAATAAGACAACAAGAAAAATCTCACCCTAAAAGAACTCAGATGTTGTATAAGATTGTTTGCAAACAAAATAACTTATAGTAGTAAATCACCAGGAACATGAGATGAAGATCCAGACTCTATGAGACCTTTCTTCCTATGAAAAATACCACTCAAAGTGGGTAATATTGTCTTCCCTGACCCAAATTTCTTCTCCAATTTGCTATAACTTTTACTCTTCATCAAGAACATCTTTTGTACGCTAGACTGTCGTGGTAGTGATTCAGGAGCCTCTTCTATCTCAGCCAAAATCTAAATTTGAGTCTCAGCATCATACTGTAGCTCTCTTTCCCGCCATCTTTGTAGATCTCCCTCTATTTCCCCCTTTGCTTTATCTGCAATTTCCGCTCCTTTTAGGTATTCTTCTGTTGCAACTTCCATCACCTTGATGTAATTTTTTTAATCATGCATTTATATACTTCTTCATAAATGTTAGAACATAACATATATTGTGTAAATTATTGTTTGTTGGTTAATTTTGAATCCACACTTATGCACCAATACATACTTCAAACATTGCACTCATACAAAACTGCCCCATCGTTTAATGAACATCTTTTGGATTGCATAATTGCATTTTTTTTTTCAGTATAAATATATGAGTTACTGTTGTTTTAACTTAGTTCTAACATTATTTGCTCTTTACCGCAATTTGCAGCCTCGATCACCATGACCCCAGTTCGTTATGCTCTTTTGCGACAACTAACTCCTTCACGGGATCGTTGGCACTTGAAAGTCTGCTTGAGTAGAAAATGGACCACAAGAAACTTCACAAGCAAAGAAGTTTGGGGTCTAGATATGTTGTTCATTGATGAGAATGTAAGTACATTCCTAACACTTACATACCACCCAAAAGAAATTTAATGCAAAAAAATTAGTTTTTCACGTTTAAATTTTAACCATATTTATGTTATCAAATTCTCAGGAGGATCAAATACATGCATCAGCTCCAAAAGACCTTATTCTGCAGTTCAGGGACATACCTACATAGGGAGATATTTTCCATGTAGAGAAGTCTGACATCTCTAAAATTAATGGTACTTATCGACCCATTATTGATGGTGAATATAAGATTTACTTCAAAAGTGACACCATCGTGAAATAATGCGAGGATCAAACTCTACCCATACCGTTGTATAAGTTCTCTTTCGTAGAGTTTAATGAAATACCTAACAGATATAACCAACCAAAATATCTTACAGGTATTCACTACTGACCTTATTCTGTGTAGTTCTTACAACAGTGATTTATTTGAAATTTTATCAATATAAATTTAATACAGATATTATCGGGAAGCTGAAGGCCGTAACAAAAATTGAATAGGTCAGCAAAAGAAAAGGAGATACATCCCCAAAACGGGATCTAATTCTTGAAATTATGTGGTACGAAAATCAATTGATATGAAATTATATACATGTACAAAATTTGTTTATCTATATTTTTATAGCTGTTCTTTATAACTTCAATATAGCGGATCAACAATGAAAATCACTGTTTGGGATGACATGTTAAAAGAAATACCACTTGATCTCTCAGAAATGCCTTCAACTCCAATAGTTTTGATTATCACGTCTACGACAGTAGACATGTTCAAAGGTATGCACTCTACCTTTACTCAATTATATATGATTATTTTATACTTTGTTACTAAAATTGTATAGTTTACAACTAATATTGTATAATATCTTAGGAGTTTGCTACTTAAAGCCCACAAGCGCAACAAAGATGTATTATAATTTGTAAATTTCAGAAGTATCAGCGCTCTTAAACAGGTTTAGTATTTTTCAAACAAGGTCGTAGAATTTTTAATCAAACAAAGAATCTAATTCAATGCTATTTTAATTTCAGTGGATCCATTTCGAGTGATAGCTCGGTACAAATGCTCGGGAATACAGACAAAAGTACAAAAAACAAAGGAGATTTGATGTTTGAAAATAGAAAGGAATTAGGTGAAATTTTCACTATTATGGATGAATCTCAAACTGAGGTACAATTATATCTACCATATATATCAAAAGATTTACTTTACTTTTATTTATGAGTACTTTGGTTTTTAGCTACAGGAAAAAAATTACACTTGCAAAGCAACAATCACAAAGGTCTTTGCAAATTACGGATGATACTATCTATCATGTCCAAAATGTCTTAGGAAAGTGAATCATGCAAACACTGAATACAATTGCAATTTTTATAAATCTTAATTAGCGAACCCGGTCCCAAGGTAAAAACTTGCTATTTTTATTAAACATGAATAAAAATATATTCTAATAAGCTATACTAAAATACAGGTACAAGTTGCAATTGCAAGTTGATGATCTAACAGGAACTGCAACTCTAACAACATTTGAAAGAGAAGCAAAGACAATGGTTCCACAATCAGTACAAGAACTAATATACCTGGAACAGGAGGTAAGAAAATTAGCTTTTGACTCTATAAGAAATTATATATTTGAAATGGATTTGTTATATTATGGCCAATTATATATATTTATAGCTCATTCTCTCATTATTGTTACATACTCTTAATTTTTTCCCAATGATTGTGTATCAAAAATTATAGGAAAATGGGCATGACTTGGTTGAAAAAGTTCATCAAAAGTTAGTTGGTTTTACATACATCTTTCAATTCAAAATAACTGAGTATAATATAACAAGTGGGAAAAGGAACTTTACAGTGTCAAAATTGTGGGCAATTGACGCTACGCTTGAGTCTACTGAGTTGGCGAACAAAACATTATGTGTAAGTCACATATACATTATAGATATATTCATGCTATTTTTAGAATTTTTATTCAAATAAATAATCAATTTGTAACATACAAAACAGGATACATATAATTCGAGCAAAGGATCATACGATTGTCAAACTAGCTTGAAGGTATTAATTTTATTTACTCGCCAATTTACTAACTATATATATGCAATTGAAATAATTATATACTTTTGTTAAAATAATTATACTAATATCTTTTACTCTTCAATAAAATTAATTGAGAAAATTTTCAATGTCAACTTCAACTGATAACGACATTTCTGAAAGATGTCCCCAAACGTCTAACGCTGACTAAAAGGTAAATTTTACAAGATATTTTTTGTCCAACATATTTCTTTCATATTTGTACACAGTTATGAAAATTGTAAATTAATAGATCTTCTCCAATGTTTAATGTAGATCATGTTGCGGTTGCCATCAATCCTTCTAAAAGATCTCCAAATACCGAGCTTGCCTTATTATGTTTATTTTGTCTTTAATGTTAATGAAGACTTCTAAATATCTCTATGATTTTAACAAGGTCTTATTATATTTATTGCGATTAGAATGAATATGTTTCCACCTTTGTAATTATATTCATACTTGCTAAAATGTTTTGCAAAGCTATCTTGAGGTGATGTGATTTTGCAGAGTAGCTATAGAAGAGAATTGTTAATGGTTGTTTCAAACAGGGTTATGCATTGAACTATATTTGTATGTTAACTCCATAGCCTTTTCTTTCGTTTATATGTTTAATATTTCGTTTTTGTTTCTTGAGGTTATCTTCTCTGTGTTTGTTGCTTCCAAGTACGGTAATTCCTTTCCAGTGTGATAAATTGTTGGAATATCTACATTATTAATATCTTTGACCCGTAATGAGTCTATGAACTTTTAATATTGTTGCTCCTTCCAGGTGGTGTCTTATTGGTGTACATATAACACCAAATTATATGTATATTCAAAAGTATGCAATTGAAGACTCCAAATTATGGTTTGCTAAAATTTATTGGTGTACAAATAACACATTCTACCTAAGGTAAACATTTTTAAATGTTAGTTTGCTAATGATTTCCCCCAAAAAATATGGTTGAAGTACTAAGAACATATGGTTTTCTTCAAAATTCATAATGCATTTTGGCTATATTATAAACTTCTATTAAAACCTTATTGTTGAAATTAGCTAAAACCGAAATGCATTAGCCAAATACTACATAAACTCTGCATTTATCAATCAATATAAGCTAACCAATCCGTGCGTAGCACGGGCTTATAACCTAGTATAATATAAGGGGCATCATCACAGGAAATCATTCATTTAATGGCAGGGCTAAGGGTTCATTTAAAGGCAAGGCTAGATATTTCACCTTATTATGCTCTGCAACAAGCCGCGACTCAAAGGCTAAAAACATAAGAGAAGTGGTGATTCCTCCAACCATTAAGATTTTATACTGAGGAGAATTCTTCGTGATGCAACTCAGGATGTAGGTAATGCAGAAAGTGACACATGCTCTTTTACGACCCTGAATCACATTACAGAATTAACTAAGTAACAAACACCCATAACCGTAATAGAATGAATAAACAAAGCATTTGAAGGGAAAGGAATCATACTGCTTATCAGTGAGAGATCCAACAATAGTCCCAAACAACATAGAAGATCAGAAACCAGCAATGAAAACCCGTAACTAAGTACTGTATAGGTAATACACATAAGGACCCTACAACAACCAGTCCCCAGCTATTTGCCACATCAACAACATCAACTTAGTTCTACTAGATCTAGGCATATTATTAGGTATAGAGAGTGCAGAAATAATCTACAATTATAGTCAAAAGATGATTAATAATCCATATGCTAAGCAGGAAATTGTAATGAATTGCTTTTACTTGATGTCAGGTAATTTGAAAATACACAGATTTAAGGGAGACACAAAATGTTCGCCGTACCAATATCCATTAGAACTATCTTATAAGAGAAAAATCCTACCGAACTAAGATGGAGTATCACTTCTTCCTCAAACTCTCCTGCTACTTATAGTCCTCCTCGATCTTTTAGGCATCTGATAATCAATATGCTGTCGCAAAAAGATTGATAGTTTAGCTGAAGATAAAGACCAATTTAACTGGAAGAATATTACTTGAAAGCAAAGAGTATTTTTAAATTAGAAATTACTGTCAATAGTATTTAAATACATGGTCATGAAGCAACTGTTGCAAATATGAGCCATCTGCTCACAACTCATCGCTTTCAACCTCATGCTCAACAATAAATGTCTGCTCATGTTGTTGCTGCTGTAATAAAAGGTTTTCATATTTATTTCTTTCTAAGATCGCCTGCTCATAAATAACTTCGCGTTCTTGTATAAACATCTCTCTTTGAAGTGTATAATCATAGACAACATTCCTCATCCCAAGGTTAAGATACATTTGCTTAGTATACATCTCAGATAAAGTAGCCTGTGAAAAAAAAAATTCCTTAATTGATATGATAAATGCAAATTCATTACCTAAATTAATAAAAGTTGCTTGAATTTAAAATGACTTATAGGAGTAACATCATCAGGAACTAGAACCCCAACATCAACTAACGACGATGGATCAACAACAAGAATCATAAGACGTTGTCGACGTGGACGTGGAGGAATTGCTACACCAATATACCAATCTCTAAGACCAATTGAGCACGTGTAAGGAGTGATCTTATATGTACCTGGGTGGTGACCTGCCTGTGGAGGATGTGGAACATGAAATCAATCTGTATATCCTACAGGACCTACCTCATCAATGTTTACAGTATGGAAAAACTCTGGAATCCGATAACCTAACGTCACAGTTCTCTAGAAAAGCGTATAGTTCGACTCTGTAAACCCTTGAAAGGGAAATGGTATAGCATCAATC
The DNA here is from genome assembly GCA_014058105.1 of Kingdonia uniflora. Taxonomy (NCBI): domain Eukaryota; kingdom Viridiplantae; phylum Streptophyta; class Magnoliopsida; order Ranunculales; family Circaeasteraceae; genus Kingdonia; species Kingdonia uniflora. The sequence goes on from JACGCM010002368.1 coordinate 14,533, forward strand.
TAGTCAGCTGCTTGTAATCTCTCCATAAAATCACCGGAAACACCATCGATATAAGTAGGGGGTGGATTCGCAGGGATTGTATACTGGCCAATAAGTTGTTTAGTGCATCACTTTCCTAAATACCAAGCACCCCTGAAGTGTGCTCCCTCATACAAAATGACTCGCTTTAGACTAATAACTTGTGCTCAAGTATAATCTACATGTCTGGCACGAGAACATCGTTGCCATAGATGCCAATTAATACTATGGAGAGTCCTTAGCTCGATTTGTTGTCTTGATTTAGATAAATTGTGCGCAACTTGATCTTTATAATTTTTTAATCTTTTCCCTTTATCACATCTATTTATCTTAGGTCATTCATCCAAACAGTCATCTTGCATCACTGGGTTCATGTTTATAAAATATTCGTAATACCAATATTGCAAAATCTCTGAACAACCACAGATGTTATGATCGATACATCTACAACATAAGTCAAAACCCTGATACATGTAACACATAATTGATAACCCCCAGTCGTACTCAATTACCTTATCAAGATTCTTTAAAGCCACGAGATGACCTAACCGGACCTTGCTATCGTTATGCCTATAAAAATACATTGGCAACATGTACAATATGAACATCCTAGCAATTGTCTCATGGTTGTACTCTCCAACTTTTTTCATGTCAAACAACTGGTAAATAAAATTTCCTGGAATACACCCAAATGAAATTGCTATATCTTTTGTATTAGGTATATAGAGTGCAGCTAGTTCCTCAACCTCATCACCCGTGGAAAATGGGGGAGGAAACCCAAATCCTACCCGTATCCCAGTCAACATATAAAAGTCGAAAGGAGTAAATCTGATCTTTTCACATGGGAAATGAAATGTATGTGTTACATCCCACCACCTCTCAATTAATATTATTACCAAGCGATTACCACCTTGATTTCATTTTATACTTAGAAAATGTGCAAACCTAAAAGCATCAATTAAATGTTTGATTCCTTTGATCTTGCTTAATTGAGAATAAAGATTCAATACCTTCTTCAAATTCGTACGAAGTCTAAGCTTTGGACATTCCTATATAAATATAGTATACCCCAACATTAATATATAAAGCTATTACAATTTTATTAATCATAATTTTATGTTTTAGAACAGAAATACGCAAATAATTTTAAATAAGATAATCCATATTTTAATTATCTAGACAATTATAATTCAATTGGGAAATTAACTTATACTCACAACATTATTTAGTATGCGAGTCGTCAAGTGATCTTCAGTGTCTTCAATTAGTATGAAATTATCTTCTTTAAACTCTAGCAAATGAAAATCTTCTGCCATCACGATTTGGTTCACATCGTATTCAGCTTTTTTCCAAAATTTATGACCAGATACATTGCTCTCACCGTCACTTTAAATTGATTAAAAAAAATAATACCCATTATCAGTAGAAATCAATAAACATAATTTATCCCACAATAACAAAACGAATAAGTAGAAATCAAAGAAAGAAGATGTACATCATGACTCCAAATTCGTATGTTTTGCAACTCCTCTAGTACTCTCTGGAATAAATCTAAAATTAGAAATCATGAAGTGAGGAGAGAGAGTATTTCTAATGAAATCAAGAACCTTGCTGAAATCTTTACCCCATTTAAATGTTTTACCCAATTAAAACAACAAATATGATATTTTAGGTGAAATTAAGAAACCCATTGATAATAATATCGACGAGAGAGAGAGGGAGTACCCCGATCTTTTGTAATTGGAACCGGTTTTAGATTTCGTATCAACGATTTTAGAGAGATGAAGAGATCGTTTGTTAGATAGTCGGAGGTAAGGTTTTGAATTAAGTTTTACGAAGGAGAAGATAAGTCAGTGGAAAGAAGAGGAAGAGACATTCGGTACGACAATAGGTTGTTGGAGAGAATCGGCTGGTGGTCAGTCGGAGAAGAGGTAAGGTCTTGGGTTTCTTTTTTTTTCTTTTCTTTTCTGGGTTTTGTTTAAAAAAAAAGAAAGTAAAACGCCAATTGATTTGGCGCAGGATTTTTTTTTTTTTAAAATTTAGTTTTTTTTTAAATAAATAAATAATAAAACGCCAAATCAATTGTCGCAGACATTTTTTTCATGTCAGAGTCTATATTTAATTATTTCTCTATCCTCATCCTACAAAAGAAGAATTTTATATGGCTAGTTAGATGTCAGATTTATTCTAATTTTAAGCCGAGGTGACTCGCTAAGTTAGCCATTCTGCTGCCCATGCTCTTAGAGCATCACGTGTAGCCTAGCTAAAGTATAGCTAGGAAGATGAATTGGAAAGTAACATTTGAAAAAGTCTAAAAAATAGACTCCTCCAAAACTATTCTATGTCAAAAAAAAAAATTACGTGTAAGAAAAATCTGTTGAATTTTGGTTTTTTCCTCCCACGTGTTTCACTTTCTCATCTCTCTCTGCAAGTCTTTCTCCCCCTCATTTGAATTTTATTCAAGAACATATCACCTTCCATCAAATTTAAAAAATCACATTTATCTTCTATAATTAGTTGCCACCCAAATCCCCAAGTAAACACAAATCTTATTCAACTCTACTCTCAATACTTAAATTTATTGGGTTTTAACAAAAAATTCTAATTCTTCTAGGTTTACGCATACTTTATAATGTCTTATGATCTGTCATCCGCTGATGATATCATAATCCTCACAGGCTTAGCATGCGGAGAAACTAAAATGATTTAAAATGAAGGTCAAAAGAGGAGTCACCGTAATGAATCTTGTACCTCCATGTGGCGAGAACAAATCGCAGAAAATGAGAGACTTTTCCGCGACAACTTTGGAAACCCTCCTCTTTATAATGATATTCTTTTTCGAAGAAGGTTTCGAATGAAGCATTCACTCTTTATTCACATCGAAGCTGTAGTGGTTCAACGTGATTCATTTTTTGTGCAACGAAGAAATGCTGATGGTATCTTGGGGTTTTCCTCACTTCAAAAGATAGCAACTACTTTAAGAATGCTTGCATATGGAGTAGCAGCAGATGCCTTGGACAAAAATTTAAGGATCAGTGAAACTACCTCAATAAAAAGCCTTAAAAGATTTTACATCGCAATCGTGGATGTTTTCGATAAAGAGTCTTTGAGGTCACCTAATGATGACGATGTCCGCCGATTGCTAGCTGTTGGTGAGCAACATGGATTTCCTGGAATGTTGGGGAGCCTTGATTGCATGCACTGGGTGTGGAAGAATTGCCCAGCCGCGTGGCAAGGGATGTACAAAGGTCACGTTCATAAATCAACTATCATTCTTGAAGTCGTTGCTTCATATGATTTATGGATTTGGCATGCTTTTTTCGGAATGCCTAGCGCTCACAATGACATAAATATCTTACAAAGGTCAAATCTATTCGCAGACATTGTTGAAGGTCGTTCTCCTTCTGCTAATTACCAAATTGGGAAGAACAAGTACTCGCAGGGATATTATCTGGTAGATGGAATTCATCCTACATGGTCAACATTTGTCAAAACGATTCCATGTTCGCGAGGAGAAAAGTACAAACATTTTGCTCAAAAATAAGAATCGGCAAGGAAGGATATTGAGAGAGCTTTTGTAGTGCTCTAAGCATGATTTACGATTGTAAGAGGACCCGTACGGTTTTGGAGTCCCAACGATCTTGAAAATATCATGAAAGCGTGCATTATAATGCACAACATGATTGTAGAGGATGAACGTGGCCATTACAAGAACGACTTTATTTATGATGAGAACGAAGATGTTCCTTATTTTACAATATCTCGTGATCATATTGCACCTTTCAATAACTTTCTAGAGAGTCATCTTAACATCCGTGATGAAGCGCAACAATCCCAACTTCAAACTGACAACATCGAACATTTATGGGAAAAACGGGGCCAAAAGTTTAGATGACGATACTGCAAGTGGTTGACAAGGTTCATCTAATGTTATTTATTTTTAATTTACCAATGTCTGTAATTTCAAATGAAAATAAATGCATGCGTTAAATTATATGAGCAATGTTACTTCGGAAGTTATTATATAATGGCATAAACAATATTTTGTTACCTAAAAGAAAATTTAAATGTTGTACAGAGAAGAGAAGGACAATGCCTACATCAATGCAATATTAGTAATATTGCATGCTAACTAAAGGCGCAATACCCCCTTCTGTACTTGAGTAATACAATGCCTACTCCTAAGTAAGCTCAAACTCTCTTTATTGCTATCAGAAAATAGAAACCTGAATTCAACATTGTAGTATGAGCACATGCAGTGATTAACTGATTAGACTAAAACACTTTAGAGAAACAAATGATCTGAAGGGTTTAGACACATGCATCAACGACTGGGTATTCGAGGCATGCATTCCTTTCTTCTTCTTTTTCTCTTCAACATTTTTCAAGAGTATGCACTCATGCATTATTCTCTATTTCTCGGTGTAATTTGTCCTCCTACATAACTTAATCTTGTGATCTGATAGTCATTGATCTTCTGAACTGTGAACCATACTACTTGCAAACAGGAACTCATTTTTCCAGCTTTCTGATAAGAAAAAAATGTATAAGAAAAATGCATTCTATGACGATATCTCATATATCTCCAAAAACATAGACCCCCCTAAGATTAACTCTTATTTAGGGAAATAGTCCGTACCGCATTAGAATAACATAGCTAGGTTAACTCGTTAGATAATTTATCTCAAACAAACTGCCAGTTATGCAATCTAAAACTAGAATATATACAACTATATAATGTTCCCAAGAATAAACTACTTACTATCTTCTTCATCATTCTTGGTATTGTAACACTTTTTATGAGCAACGACAACATGCTTGAACTCCTTAATAGCTGACACTCTCTTCTGCCTGGGCAACGATGCATCTGCTGCTTGCAAGAAAAGGTTAGCCGCAGACATTCCTTGCCTTGTCTGTACTCTAAAATAGCCCAGTAGTCATTCACATTGTAATGAATATGAATCCATGCAAATACAGCTTGAAGTATGATGTAAATACGCAGTGTTTGATATAAAAGCAACCAATAAGAAGTATGTATGATAGACATTATTTATGAAGGGTATAAGAATCACATGAAAGGTATGTCACAAACTCAAAAGTTGTAGAAACTTGTCAGTATTGCGAGGTAACTAAATAGTGGCTTATAAGGTGCAGGAATATCTGAAGGAGCATCCCTTCTATACAAAAATTTAATCCCTTCACCTAAGAGGCTAAGACCTTACAAATATCAAAAATGATGGTTCCTTCACACTTTGAAAGGTTAATACAAACCAAAGTGCAACAAAATAAACACATGAAAGACATAGGCATGTTACATGCCCAATAAGATTAGTGTTTGTCCAAAAAAAATGCCGCAGTCTATTTCCTAGAAAGATCATTCTGTATTTACTTGTCTATCAGAAATATTCGTGAGAAGGGTTGGTCTTTTGCCCATTAAAGTGGTAAGTGAGCTAGGTTGGCATTTTATAACATACCACTGCACCATTCCTTCCTTCATTCTAAACTTAAGACCCTTTTTCCTTAACTATTAAACTATTATTAGAGAATAGAGCCACAATGCTCTAATAACTACTACAATGACGATGAACCTAAATAAACTGCTATATAACGGATAACCCAAAATGGGTCGAAAAAAATCCCACAAATATCAAATCAATTTCAACTAAAACAACTCAACGTTTTAATACCAATTACTCAAAGGGTATCTCAAAAAAATCCAATTCCCCCGTTTTCTCCAAAAACTACTCAACTTTTTAATACCAATTACTCAAAGTTCATCTCCTGCAGATTGTATGTTACTTTTATGAAAGTTACTATCAATTACTGTATGATAGTAATTATGACTAGGCAAGTGAAAATAAGTTAACAACTACTGATAGCTTGAAAAGAACTTCTCCATTTGTGTGCATTACTGTAGGATAAGATGAAAATGATGGTAACAAAAACAAGAAAATTAATCCAACATACTTGTTCCCAGAAGAGAATGTAAGCCTGGTGATCTTCATGAGCATGACAGTAAAAGGTGCATCATCAGACACAGTAGTTGGAAGATGTGAGTAACAGTTCACCATAATGTCCCTTTAGGCTCCTTCTCATACCCTACGAGATGATTCACATAATCCGGTCTAAATAAATGGTGGCAAGGGTAAACAAGATAAGATTTGTAATTCAAAATAATTGAATCTACCATCTTGTATGACAAATAAGACTTAAGGCGAATACTTAAAGGAAAATCCAAATTGAGTTTTATTATTCAAATTATTTCAAAAGCTGTATGTCGGATTTCTCCATAAAAAATAGTAGAGAACTGCAGTGGAGGAAAAGCAAAATCCAAACCTATTCAATGATACAAGATGGGTTTTGCCGCCTTCTGCCGGTTTAATTTTAGATAGGTTGTCAGCAGCAGCATTGGCTTATATGAAAACCTATTCAACGATGCAAGATTCAAACCTTAACATCAAAATTTTAATTCTTTCAACTAGTCTTTGGACCTGCCTGGGGGGTTTCCCATTCTTGTTGAGCAGGTGGTAGGCTTCTCCAGAATCAATGCAAAGGATAACTTTATTAATCTCAAGTTTCAAACCTAGTAACAGGTCAGCTTCAATGCCTTGCAACTCATAAATGATGATACTTTGAGCTCTAATTCAGCCAGCAACAGCTTTAACTGACATTCTTTCTTCAGATCTCACAATAGCTCCAAATCCACCAACTTCAGATAAAGATCCATCTGTATTAATTGCATGGTAACCAGGAAGGGGTTTGGTCCAGCTATAAAAGACAGGTTCTGTTATCTTCATTATGTTTGGGAGGTTCCATTCCTGTAGGCAGATCCTATTCTGATCAATATCCTTAATAGTTATATCACTGCAAGCTAGTTTGGTCCTAACATCATTAATAATGTTATGTAGAATCATAGGAGCAGGTTTACTTTTGCTTTCAAAATTTTTATTATTCCTTTCGCCCCAAATGTGATAAATAAAAGCACAAAAAGTAAGTTTCCTAATCTGAGCCAAAAACGAGTTTCCTTTAAAGTGTTTAGAGCACCAAGAGATTTCAATATCCCAGTCATAGTACAAAGCAATGGATGTACATCTATAAGCTCTTACCTTGGAGTAAATCGTCAATAAAACAAATCAACATTGGATTAGTACCTAACCTCATATAATAGCCATAATGGATGCATTTTGTAGTAAGACCATCGCGATGCTTCTGGTATTCATTTTGTTCAAATCCTCTTCCTCTACAACATCTACTAATATTAACGGCCCAGCTGAGTAATGTAGAAACGTATAATCTTAAATGAAACGTGTTTAGCCTAGATGTAAATATAGTATAGAAACATTATTTTACCTGAATATAAGATCCAATCTTTTGTTGGTATCCAAAAATAAGGAATGAAGCAGAACTCAAAGTTTAGCAGAGGTGAAGGAGTACCATGATCTATCCAAACATCAATGTTAATAGGCCATTTCTACAGTAATTCAGTTCCCATGTTTGAACCTGGTAGACCAGTTTTGCATTTAACCCTACACGGCATTTCCCTTTCTCCGCCGGTATGTTTGTCTTGGCTTTTAGGCCTGTGCCAACAAATACATAATGTTGAGTCAGACGTTTTAACAAAAACTTTAGTGGATCGCAAACTAGGAGAAAATACATAATGTTGAGTCAGACTTTTTAACAAACACTTAAATGGATCGCAAACTAGGAGCAAAAACACATTCTAGCGACAAGCATCGCATCATATGGATCCTAAAAAATAACGGACTTATTAACGCAACACTTCATGTCTACATTGTACTTGGCAACACTATATGTTTACATTGTACTTATTGCCATGCTAACAATGCATATCACTAGATTAATAACCTTTAACAAGTAACAACTCCAATTACACGAGAATACCATTACCTAAAGATTATTATGTATACTAGAAGTAGTGTGTTGTGAAAGGATGCCCAAAGTGTGTCATCCTCTGGGCAAACAAAGCAGAGCATGCAAACTATTTGATAAAATGTCAAAATGTATTACCCAATGAGAACTAGTCTTTGTTGTTCTGTAGTAGTGTTAGTCTTTGTTGCTCCTCCTTTAGTACCACCACCTTCTCCTCTGCAACTGTTGTTAAACTAAGCAATATCTGACCTACATACTCCAATATATCATACAACAAGAATATAATAACATAGGAAGCATCATATAAATTAATAATATGAAGCCATATATTTGAACTCGTGATGTTTACTGGGAAATAAAAAAATGATATAATTAAAATCTATGATTTTGCAAAACCAAAGTGAAAATCGGAAACTAAAAACTAACTATAAGATATAAATACTCGCGAAGGCAACTCATCCCATCCACATTGAAATAATGGACTGTCAAACAAGTCCATATCAATAGAAGAAACATAAAGCATTCTCAACAACATCCTTCAATCTTCATACTATTTAATCTCGAGTAGTAGAACTTCCATGGGCACCCCTGTTCATAAAAAAACAAAAACATTAAGTACAAGGTCCTTAGATAATGGCAAATAATATTAAACAAGTAGCCAACACTAGTGAACATGAGGATGATGCAAAAACAAGTATACACATAAGAACAAAAGTTACTAAATTTAATCATCCACAGATCTATTTCTTGCAAGAATCTCCTCTTTCTTAGTTTTGTAGAATTCTTTTGTCATTTCATCCATGCCATCAGTATTAGTAAGCATTATCCTTTCATCCTCTTTAAACTGCTCCGATAGAAAATGTTTATCCCAATTTTTTTTCTTTTCATCAATAAAGCCTTGCAGAATTTCAACAAATTTAGAGCCACTTTCAGTATCTTTTCCCTTTCGCTTTCTGATTTATTTTTCTTTCTTCCATCCTGTTGGCCTATCCAAGCTATCACCGTTATTTTTTGTTGCTTTATCATCTCTGATATGGGTAGCTGGGATACATGGATTAGAACCATTAGGGGATACTTTGGTCTTCCCTTTTTTTTTGTCAACTTCTAACTCCCATTTTTTATGATGCTTGAGCTGTTCCCAGCAATGGTCCAACTTAATTTTTTTTTCTTTTCAATCCGTTTGTACATCTTATGGGCAAGTGCAACCTAAGATTCAGGTACAAATAATAAATAATTATACAAGTATAAACAGATTTAAGAAAATATAATGTTTAGAATATACCTTATCGGCATCGGTAGTCCCGCTAGGATCTCTATTTACAACTTGAGCATTGTATCCACAGAACTTGTTCGTCATTAGTTGAATCTGTGACCATCGATGCATTAAAGATCATGCATTGCGATGTGAATCACAATCCTTGAGCTCATGGTAATACCTCCAAATTCGTTCCCAAAATGTACTAAATTTTTTACTAGTACCATCAATTGGGTCATGGCCCGTGTTCAGCCAAGCCGATATGAGCAATAAGTTCTCCTCTTTTGTATAACTCCCACTTCGTGCTCCAAGGAACTTTGTCATTTGATTCTTCATGAAGTGTTGGTTGAATTGGGCATGATTTGTGGATGATTGGTTGAGTCGTATATGATGGTTGGCTCTATGAATAAACTGACTGTGGGAACATGGGCATCGAAAATGCAAGTTGCTGCTATTGTTTCTGTGGAGAAGCTTGTTGTTGCATGTATAACTGCATATAAGCTTGATGCTGAGATACTTATTCCGGCAATAAGGGTTGATGTGACTCAGATGTGAGTTCATCATCCAATGTATGTTGCTTGTCGTGCGTCATATTGAATTTCAAACTTCTATGAAACAAATACATACCTGAAATATCATACAACTCTCCTTTGGGGGCTGAATTTGAGAGAAAAACTACTACAGAAACATGAACCTTGATGGAGATATGATAGGGGCATTTATAGGGAAAGAGATGATAAGGAGAAATAGGGTTAGTGGGGAGAGAAACTTAGGGAGATGGTGGGGATATATGGTTGGCGGTGGAGAAATTGAGGGAGATGATGGGGAAGAGATATAGTTCCTATAAGAGAAATATCTCTTGCACATGAAAAACGTGCGGGAAGTGAAGAATAGGGTGGGAGAAATGATTCCACGTAACCCATCTCTACTTTACATGTAAACAATTTTGATGTGGTGGCTGATTATTTTCTCTCTCCTCCCTCGCTATCTTTGAGGAGAGAGAGTATTGAAAACCAAAATAACTTCCCTTTTGAAGAGGCTAAAAACATGTTTTGTTAGACTTTATCCTCTTTATTTTAGCTATAAGGAGCCTACACTGCTCTTACATATATAAACTAATTTCTACTACTTACCCGTTCAAAGAAAAACACGTTTGCCATGCTAAATAGTGACCTCTCCTATATATGCCACTAAATAAGAAGAGAAGATTTGAGGTAGTTCTGATTTTTATACTTACATGTATTTAGTGTTATTGTTCATTAGGGATACAAATATATCTAATTGTAGTTATATGGTCTATATTATCTTCTTAAATTTTTATTATGTAGTTTGTTTTTGCAATTTTTTGCGGTTAGGCATTTTTATTGTTATTTGTTAATTAGGGAAAGAATCATGTCTAATTGTAGTTTATTAATTTATATTATCTACAGTATATCTAATATTTATCATGAGTGGGTATATACTACTTGAATTTAGTTTATGTATTTTTTGCAACTTGAATGCTATTATGTTTACTTAATATTGAAATTTCTACTAGCATTGGTATTTGTTTGCTTATGTCTGTTTTATCCCATTTGTGTTTTTAGATTTTGCGTTTTATGGTTTTTTATAAGCTTTTTTTGTGCTAGGTGCTGTTATAATTGAGCAATGCCCGCGATTATCTTTTGTTGAGCAGGGATTTGATGTCTATTGCAGTGTGTAATTCTCTATATGTTAATGTAGCACAATGTGACGTAGAAACAAGCATTTTGTTTTTATTCTATTTTATGATGACTATAAAACCCATAACTTTTTAATGACTAAAGATCAAACCCACCTATTTTGTCTTTTTTTCCGATTTGTTCTATAGGTTTCTTGCAAGTTTGTTCTTGCGTGGTGCTATTACACTTAAACAATGCTTACAGTTATCTTTGGTCTTTGGTGTCTTTTGCGGCCTATAAATCTTAATATGTAAATGTAGCACAATGTTATGTAGAATCATTCACTTCCTTTTTGTACTTTTCATATATGATTATGAAACCCATGATTTATTAATAACAAACGATCAAACCTATCCATTTTGTTCCTTTTGTTCTAAGCCGATTGTATAGGTACTATTCGAATAGGACTATCCCCTAATCTGCCAATCCCTGAGTTGTAGCTCATTGATCTTTCTTCGAACCACGTCATTCCGAAAAAGGTCAAGCTGTAGCAGATTTTCTAGCAGACTTTCCAGTAGAGGATTCTGATTGGGAAGAAGATTTTATTGATCAAAATGATGAATCACTCATGGACCAGTCATAAGATAAATCAGATTGGGTAACAAAGAAAGGTTGGTGACTTTTGACTGACGGCTCCGTCGGTCTAGTCGGATCAGGAATTTAAATTGTTCTTATTACTCCTTCCAATGATCGGCTCGAAAAATCCATTCACCTCCATTTTAAAGTAACTAATAATGAAGCAGAATATGAGGCTTTAATTCATGACTTGGACATGGCACTCACGTTGGGTGTAACTAAACTCTCTGTCTACATAAATTCGTTACTAATTGTCAGCCATTACACAGGCGTATATCAAACCAATGGGAGAATGGTCGACTATGCTGCTGCAGTGGTCGAACGAATGAACAAATTTTAGACAATTTCTTTAGAGTATTTCCCAAGGGGGGAAAATAAACATGCAGATGCACTCGCTTACCTTGTTGGTGTCCTTGGATCAGAAGCTCGTTACTTAAAAATCAATATCATTTCTAAACCTAGCATTAACGCCATCGTGTTTAACACCATTAATACTAGGGGCAGCGAGGAGATCGAAGATGATTGGAGACAACCTTTCATTACATACATCGGACCTCAAAATAAATTCGACGGTCCACTTCCTGAGGATCCTATATAATGGCGAAGATTAATTGGCAATGCTCGAAGATACATTGCTCAGGACAATCTCCTATATAAAATTTCGGTCACTGGTCCATACCTCCTTTGTCTATCTGACAAAGAAGCATAACAATTTTTGCACGATCTACGCGGAGGCACGTGCAGATCCCATGCAGCAGGACGATCTCTTGCAAATAGAGCTTTAACTCAAGGAATATTTTGGCCAAAGATGAAAGCATAGGTAATCGAATATGCCCGTAAGTGTGATGCATGTAAACGTCATGGACCTAAAATACAATCTCCAACACTTAAACTTTACTCAAGCCAAGTCACTTGGCCATTCAGACGGTGGGCTCTCGATCTTGTAGGAGAGTTTCCTACAGCACCAGGAAAATGAAAACATTTGTTGGTCGCTACAGATTACTTCACTAAATGGGTAAAAGTATTCCCTCTATGCCGAACACGAGAAGAAGAAGTCATCAGATTTATCTGGGAGAACATTATTATTCGGTTCGGCCCCCAAATCTCATCAAAATTAATAATGGACCACAGTTCGTTGGCTGCAAAGTCATCGCATTCCTCAATGAGCACAACATCATTCATTCCCCATCCAATCCTTATTATCCACAAGGAAATGGACAAGCTGAGATTACTAATCAAACTATTTTGGATAGCATCAAGAAGCGTTTAGACGACAAAAAGGGGAACTGGGTGAACGAGTTACCACATGTACTTTGGGCCTACCGATCAACTCCTAAAATAGCAGCAGGCTATAATCCATTTTTACTGGCCTACGGGACTGAAGCCATCATTCCCACTCAATATCATCATCCAATACGTGATCACGAGATGACAGATGAAGAAAACGAGCTTCAGATTGCATGCAATCTGAATTTGATCGAAGAAACACGTGATAGAGCCCATGTTAATCTGGGAAGATATCATCTTGATTTATCCCGATCCTATAATAAACGCGTTCGACGCAGAGAATTTAAAGTTAAAGACCTCGTTCTCAAAGAAATCCCATAACATCACAAAGCACCCAATGCTAGAAAGTTAGCAGACAATTAGGAATGTCTTTTTATCGCAACTGGCACAAGTGGTTTAAGATCCTACGCTCTCAGTACATATGAAGGTATACCTATACCTAATCCGTCGAATACCCATCGATTGAAGCTGTATAGAAGATAAACATGCTGTAATATATGATATTATTCAATAAAGTACTTTTTTATCATCATCTTGCAAGTATCCTCAATTCAAGCATTTCTACCTACCTCTGTCTATACCAGAAACGTACTATAACATAGCAATTCAAATATATACGCCCTCCGAGGGTCACTTATTGAGTCAATTAATTCGACCTGGCAGAGACGCACTATACAGCTATTCAATATTCGAGATATCTCATGACAGTCGCTTATTGATACGCTCAATTCGACCTGTGACTGAGACCTACAATATAGCTATTCAAATATACACGCTCTCCGAGGGTCGCTTATTAAGTCAATCAATTCGATCTGGTTGAGACGCACTATACAACTATTCAATATTCAAGATATCTCTTGACAATCGCTTATTGATACGCTCAATTCGACCTGTGACTGAGACCTACAACATAGCTATTCAAACATACACGTTCTCCGAGGGTCGCTTATTAAGTCAATCAATTCAATCTGGCAGAGATGCACTATACAGCTATTTAATATTCAATGCATCTCATTACAGTCGCTTATTGATACGCTCAATTTGACTAGTAACTGAGACCTACAACATAGTTCTTCCAGTATACACGCTCTCCTGGTGATCGCTTATTGAGTCAATCAATTCGACCTGGTCGAGATGCGCTATACAGCTATTCAACATTCATTGCATTTCTTTACAGTTTCTTATTGACTTGTTCAATTTGACCTATAAAAAGTAGAATACAACATCGTTGCAATCATATATCTCTAAATGGTCATTTATTGGTTCGCCCAATTCGACCATACATAGAGATAACATATCAAAAACATTTCTTTACTCAATGTTTGACATTTTTTCTATAGTAAAGACATATTTACACTCTGTTTGATTATAATCAACTACTCTTCACGCTTCGGGCGTACAACATTCGAACTTTCCCCAAGACCAGACGAAGGAAAGGCAGGGAAAGGTATAGCCAGATCAACTACAATAGAAGATGCATTCAGCAGTTCCATAACTTTCGACATCAGATTATCTATATAAGATACCGCTCTAGCTGCATATCATACTCCATACCATGTTCAGTTGAAGCAGCCAAGATCGAATCGCGCTCTTGTCACAATTTCTTTACATCAGCATGTAACATAGCCATAGTGTGCAATGTAACATTATCCGTAGTCAACAACATAGCTTCACAAAGCTCGGCCTTCACCTTGTTTAGCTCGTCGTCAAGATCCTTTTATTGATCTGCCAGAAACTTTTTCTCCTGCAGCAATGAATCCCTATATTGCTTCGTTATCTGCATACTACGCTCCATCTCCTACTTCAGATATTGCAACTTCTCACATAACCCCTGACAATACTTGTTATCGCCTTTAGCTGCATCCACCAACCTTTGCAACTCCTTACACTTTAGATCAATCTCCCCATAAACCACATTTCCATCCAGACACTCCATTTCCAAGGCTTGCTTTTCCCCCTCTAGATTAGCGATCCGTATGTGACACTGATTGATGGTTACGTTCAGCTCTTGATCTCTCTTTGTACATGCTTCTTCATGGGTTCTGCCACGGTCACTTTTTCTCTGACAAGAATCTCGAGCCTCACACAAATCCCAGCTCAGCTTTATCAGACGATCTCGCATATTATGAAGTTCTGCATCTTGCTTCTCTAAATGATTATCTTTATCTGTTACTGTTGATTTAAGATACAATAGATCAATCTTCTACTTTTCAATCGTACTTGATAGATCGAGCACTTGTTGGTTCGCAGCATGGATTCTAATTTTTTTCTCCTTTAAAGAATCTTTCCACAGTTTGGCTTCATTATTAGTAGCATGTATCTCTACATCCTTACATGACAACTCTACAGTCACAACATTTAACCGACTCTACAGTTCCAACATATCCGCCTCCAGCTTTGAGTTCAAACAGGTCGTAGTTTCAGCCGCCAACAAATACTATTACAATTTTGCAGTCAGTTCATTATTTGATGCGGATAAAGCAGACAGTTCATTCTGTTTATTGTCTTCAGCCTAGAAGAACCGATAACAAATGGCATACATCTATCAAAAGATATTCATATAAGCAAGACATATCATTCAAGCAACATTTATTAAGATATGGTGTTATTTCTACAACTACATACACAAATCAACTACATTATGCAAAACATAATTATATGCCACAGTTTAGTTGCCTTATGGTAGAACCTTACTACTACTCATATCCACTTGCAGAGGTTCATCAAAGATTACGACCTATTAATGACGAGTCTTATGCCATTTATGAGGCAACAAATCTTCAACCTCCAACTCCTCTGACTCCTCAGCTCGCATTTTTGAGGTTGAAGCTCCCCCACCCTCATTACCTTTTGCAAACCACACATTTTCAACCTTATCATTCATTACTTCAACATCTTTACCACAACTCAAGATATAGCGTCTAAATTCATTCTTTACTCTCGCGAGCTCGTCCCCATAAAACTCGATCACATCAGCCATCTGGCGTTCGTGATCTGCTTTACCAACCCATTTGCCCCGCTTTGGAGTAAGATACCTCTTTAAACGCGATTGGGACACTTGTAGATGTTTCTGCGTATCTAGTAAATGCACTTCTAAATTTTTCACTCTCTTCTCTGAACTCTATAATAACTTATTACACTCTACCTTTTCCCTCTCCAGACATGCATTATGTTCCTTACATCGCTCCAGTTCGTCACAAGTATATTTCAGATCATTTTATAATTGTGTCTTGACCCTTCTATCTTCCTTCTTTATATTGAAGAAAAGGATCGTCATCATTCTTTGCCCCTACAAAATTAAAGCTCATCAGGTAATGGACCTACATCACCCCATAGGATGGATAAACCAGTCCGAGCTGAGCATTTTTTTGCCTCTATACTATGACGATTACGCGCTTCTTGCGCTAAGAATTTTACTCGAGCTAGATCTGGCACTACACCTCTCTCAGTTAATAGTTCTAAATAGGCCTCCTTCAAGCCCCGCTCACTATCTACTTCGGCCTCTAAGTAAAGCGTCAAAGACAATAACAACCTTTGACACTTTAACTTATCACTCTCATTTACGAACTGCTTACCCTTAAGGGATTGTCAGAGTAAGACAAACCTATCACTCTCCTTCCACAAGACCTCATCACTCTCAATTTTTATCTTCCCATATCTTCATTGAATCTCGAATAACTCCTTAAAGGTGTTATCAAAGTTAGACTTATGAAGACATCTCTCATATTCAAGTTTATTGTGTACCTGTTGAATACAATTGATGGAATCCCTTGCTCGACTCAAAGCCTTTTCCATCTTGCTTACTTTTCCCCTCAAATGAATTACCTCCAATATGCAAATTATACATTCACCATCAAAACAACATATATCAATGGCAACTGCAAAAAATTGAAGTCTCAGCAAAAATAGTTCTATCACCAATACAAAGGACAAATTCGACCAGACAAGTCTTAGAACTATGTTACAACTACGTAATCAGGAATTAGCTCCTGCTACCTCCTTGGTCGTATCATCAGCAACTAGAGGAGTCGGGGTCTGCTCAGAAGGCCGATCAACCACTGGAGCGACATCGTCCTCCGAAAATATTATCTCACCATACCTCCCAGCAATAGCTAGATCGACATTATCTCTATTCAACCCCTAGGACTAAAATGCCTTAATCAGATTATTTCGAGCAACCAGCACAAGGTTAAAAGTCTTCTTTGCATCATCTTTGACCTCTTTCTTCATAACAACAGCTTCTGCCGTGAACTGCTCCTTCCGCTCAGCCTTCTCCTTCTCGAACTTCTCCTTCTCGAACTGCTCCTTCTGCTCAGCCTTCTCCTTCTCGAACTGTTCTCCCAGTGAAGCTTTTTCTGCATCATGCTGCCGAACAAGTTTGGCATGATCCGCAACACCTGCCATCAACACCTCCAAGGCCGATTCAAACACAACAGTAGCCTGCACCACAATTACAACATAACAGAATTATCAAGTAGGTCATTTCTCAAACATAGATAATTAAGCGACATTATACATACTTGAGACATATTGGATTTAAACTCAGCATTCAGACATTTTGGATCGTGCTTAGCCAACTCCCGAGGTGTCTGCCCTACCACATCAAGATCAAACTCTTTTGAAGAAGCTCGTTTAGGTTTCCCTTCTTGCCTCTGCTTCTTCACAGGAGGCACCAAATTTTCAGCAGCATCCACCACCTCAGTACCCACCCGCGTTGTCTGCACATGAACTGTTTGCTCAGAAGGCAGCAACAACCTTTTTCCTCTAGGTCATCGATTTTGACAATTCGAAGTGCCAGCAGTACAGGCAGGAATCTCTATAACCCCATCAAAAACAAAACCAGAAGTAGCCATAGCTTAATTTTGATGAGGTCGCTAAACTTTTGCTACTATAGAATTCAGCCTTTTATCTCTACGGATTCCTAGCTCTCCAAGTACTTGGTTTTGTTCAGTTCCTTCCTGAGATACAACGTCGAACAGACTAGACGTATCAGCAATACTTTTTGGTTTAGGCTCTGCCAAATAAATAACAAACTATGTTAGCAGCTCGTAACAAGTGAAAAGACAAACTACAGACAGAATGAAGATACTTACTCTCGTTAAAATTTTTATATATCAGCTCGAGCGCCGGCTTTCCAAGCACTTGCATACAATTACCCCTCACCATCACAAGATTGTTGCACCAGGGTCTCCCAGCAGATTCAAAATCAAAGAATTTCGGCCTCGCTGAATCACTATACAAATATCCACTCTTCCGACCTTCCACAAATTTCAACTTATAATACTTCAAGACATCGTCCGCAACGAACTGTCTTGCACTATCACCATCTCTCAATTTCTTGTTAAGGGCTTCACAGACCCTCATCATCTCAAAAACATTGCCATTTAGTTGGGTTGGGCAACACTTTAGAGCATTCATTACCCCATTTCAGAAAAAAGTTAAGGGAATATTCAACCCATAAATGACCTGGTTTAGGTAGCAAAGGAACCCTTCCTCTACGACCTCCGCGCCAGTGTCGTTGTAATAAGCAATTTCTACATCATCTCTTATGCCCATATCTATTTTCCATTGATCCAAAGAAGGTACTTGATATTGTTTTATCTCACCCCCTGGTCTCACCAAGTTCCTAAACTATAACCCTGCATTCATCAGATATTGCCCCCATTTTCCATCCAAGTCTTTCTTATACTTGAAAAATGCCTTCCCTATATGTACATCGTCGGGATACTTAAAGAATTTCCCAGTCTCAACAGCCACTTCCAACCTCTTATTCACCCCCGAATGAACAGCAGCCGGCATATCAACAGTTATAGTAACCTTCACCTCCGAATCATCCATAGTCCTGCCAGACGATGATGATTCCTCACTACTGGAGGATACCACAAATTTACTATTGGGTTTCAAGTTTTTGGAGCGCATCTACCGCACACAAGAAAAGTCTATTCAGCAGTTTATAATCAAACAGGCATCCTCCCTCAGCCATACCCGACACTCTATTAATCTATCAAGAAGTTCAAACATGCAACTACCATCTACAAGCAACAAATACACTATCCACAATAGCAAAAATGGTGGAAACATAATTACTAACCTGTACTAGAAGAGTAGCAGTCGTCGTTTCCGGTCACCACCTTCACTTCTGATGGAAAAATAATAATCTTAATAGCAATATCACAGTTTACAGGTAGACTACAATTGAGATTTGCAGACTTTTTCTCTCTAGAAATGCTTTTTTCTCTCTCTTCAACTGAATATGGTTTGTGAGAGGGAGAAACATGAGATTTTATACTGTTCCTCGGTTTTTGAAACGACGACACTTTGGGACATGTGTCAGCATCATCTCTTTTTACGAGCACGTCTTTTTGCTTGCCCCCATGATGATTTTTAGAGTAACGTGCTCGGTTATCACGTCTGTCTCTCTCCTCAGCCCTTATTAAATTTAAGGACTCACTGCCCAAGAAAAATTATACAGATCCTGTATCGGGATCACTTGCGTACAACATCAACCTTCAGTGGTTACACGATCCTTCTCTATTATTTATAGCATGTCTTCTAATTCCAAACCATAAGTACAACTATTACAGCTGTCACTTACTTTATTTTTTATTTGACAGAAGCAAAAAATCAGCAACAAATCCTGCTTCGATTATATTTTAAATATTATCACAGATACAGAAAGTGATGATAAGACGACCTCAACAACCATAAATCACTTTATTATGATAAATCATCCGACCTTACATATAATTATAGAACGGATGGTTTTATTCACCACATGGAATGATTTCCCCCACCAGCAGCTCTCTCATCCTCTTTAGCAAGCTTATCCAGCACGATTTCTCGAATTGCTGCCTTACATAGCTCTACATCTAGCAGAAGTGCTCAAAACACACCACATCAGAAGCTGCGACCAAGTTTCGCAATAGGATCATAATTAACTATGATGATACTCTCACAGCACGAGCTTATATGAAGCACGAAAGATATTATGCATAACAACAATATATCTCAACAAGGTAACAAATATATAGCGAGATCTACACAGTTCAGAAATATATACTTGCAACTCTACGTCATCCAACTCAGATAAAAAATTCGATCTACATATTTTCGACCTATGTCATCTTTGACTAGTTCGATAATTATTCCACGGTGTCCTACAGCAGTTCATTCAAGCAGTTTCAAACACTTTCAAGACAAGATAATAAAGTTCAAATTTATTATTCAAGATAAACAATTAACAAGGACGAATACTTGAGTCAGTTCGAAAATCAAGATTACAAGTTCTACAGACAACTATTTCTTTTACAAAGAATAGCCTACTTTACAAATAACAGTGCAACACTTGAGGAGAAATAATGGCAGGCCCAGCAGAAGAACTCAAAGCCCAAGAAGAGGAACTGGAATACATCAACTTCCCCAAACAACAGAAGTCAAAGTTAATCCCACCACTCCTCCGTAACTCCCACCACCTCCACAGTCAGTGAAGACGAAGGACCACCTCCACCATTACAATACCCAATCTTTAGCAGGGTATTGGCAATACCTCACAAACGATACCCCAGCCTTCTCATCTTTTGCCACCACCGCACCCTCTGCAAGTATCCGCAGACAGGCCCGACGGTGAGCAACAAATAAGAGCACATAGTGGAATTGCCACATTTGATGATAATCATCCTCTGCCTCCTCTAATTCTTCCCATGACATCCCATGAAAAGTTGGAAGAACAGGGATAGGAGTTGGCAGAGACAAACATTGGTTCCCAAAATAACAATTTTGAAGAATCATCATCATGTTATGAACTCTAGCTTCATATGCTTGGCGTCGAGTAGTCACCATCACTACTACTTATAGAAATTTGGACGACTGACAGGGTAAACTAGGATGAACAGTGATAGCAACTGTTCACTATGTTTTATAACAGCAGCATTTAAATGCATACCACAACTTCCAATACAGTCTTTATCACAAACACACACATCTCAAGCAGAATTTTTGGAAGACCCAACAGTCAAAATAATAATTCCAAATAACTGGGAGCCATCAATGCAGTATTTAATACAAAAATGACTAAAATTCTCAACCAATACCACTCGCTGCACACGTTTCTCCTGCTATTGGCTGAGAGGGGGCAGTTGTGAGGGCTTATTTCCAATCCTCATACTGAGTACAATATGAGAGCTCACATAGCTCGAGAAAGCATATTGGCAACAAATCAAGGATTAAAAACAAGAAGCTTGTAATACATACTTCCTCACCTACAAAGATATTGAAGCATCCTGTAACTTCACACTACAGAAAATACTCCTCCACTTATCAACAGATCGTATACATACGAACATCACAAGAGATCGTATCTTCTCCAACGGTCTGAAGTTACAGCTAACAGTATCAATAGATCCTTTACAGATCAACAAGTATCAAGACGTTACAAAAGTTCTCATAAAGACTCATCAAATACGGACGACCAAAACGTACGTCATTAATGTACCCAACAGTCATATTATAAGACCTATAAAAGGAGACCTGGAGATCAGAATCCAGGATGGCTATTTATCACTTACATAACACTTAGAGAAAGTCATCCCTACCAAAACTCAGATATTCAATCTCTTTCTCTTTGTAATAGCTTGCATCTATATAAACACCATTCTTTCAGAATTTCTCAAGAGAGGTCGTGGATTTTAACCCATTCAAGGGTTTTTCACGCTAAAACTTGTGTTAATTGCTTCCAGTTCCTGGCTTATATTCCATATTTCAAAGGTGTAAGACACTATCTTCGTCCAATACGAAAATCGGCTATTACAGCTATGATTTTGTATATTTTTCTTTGCTTGCTGCTCTATGATTACATGCCATTGTGGTACTATATGCTATTCTGAAGAATGAATTATTTGTTGACTTGCTTTTTGATGGATGAGAGCTGCCTTCATATTGTTTTTTTTTTATTTTTGCTTTTGCATTGGGTTTTTCAAATTTTGGGACCTTGCACATTATTTTTTTCTCTTAATTGAAAGTTTATATTTTTAAATTTCTTAGTTCTTGATGAAATCCTCAAAAGTTATTTATTGTGTTAAGAGCATGGGCAGCAGCCTCGCTAAGTTAGGGAGCCACGTAGGCACAAAATCAGTAAAAATATGACATGTAGCTAGAGCTAAAAAAAATGTCTTTTTCAGGGTGGGGATGATGTCAGTTTTAATTTTAGTTTTTTAAATAAATAATAATAATTGTGCACCAATACCTATTGAAGCGCCGATATTTTTAAATATATTTTTTATATATATATATATATAAAAAACACAGCGCCAATTCAATTGGCGCACAAATATTTTTTTTTTAATTTTTATTATTGAAAGCCCAAAATTTAAATTAAATATAAAAAAAATAATATACAGCGCCAATTCAATTGGAGCATGTAATATATTAAAAAAATAAAAATAATGTTTTAAGATATTTAATAATAGTTTTTTTACGTGGGCCACTGACACCTGACATGAAAACAGGTCGCCACAAATTGCTATTGAATTTTTTGAAATTTGGCAAATTTGAGCGATAGTTAGTATGGAAAACCAAAATTCAGAGAATTTGGATAGCTATCTGCTGCCCATGCTCTAACAGGCATGAAATTGTGTCTTTTTAGGTCTGTAATTAATTTATTTTTGAACTGTTGACTTCATATGCCGTTTTATCTGTGATGATGAATTATGAAATTTTCACATGTCAGATCAATGAGAAGAAAATTCATACTTCTGAACCAGACTATAAATAATAATAGTGTTTTTTTATTGTTGCCAATGTAGTTTATTCACGTGTTTGTTACATGCCAATAAGTTTAACATTACACTAGCTTTTGAGTACATGTGATATGAAAGTTAACAGGTCTTTGATTGAATTTTTATTTAAAAACTTGTAGACTGCATATGCTATTTATCTACGATGACGAATTATGAAATCTTGACATGTCAGACTTGAGAGATCGTTTAAAATCTATGAGAAGAAAATTCATTTTACTGAGTCAGACTAATGTTAATAATTTCGCTCTTTATGTTGCAAATGCAGTTTACTCTTCATATTTTTGTTACATGGCAATAAGTTTGAGTATAAATCATATGTGCCATTGCATATGAATACCACGATAGCTCGAGTACATGTGATATAAGTTGATGCTTGGCAGTTGTTGTTTCTATTTTTGAAAAATCTATGGAGTTAGAGTTCGAATCACGGATTTGTCTTTGCATATGTTAAAAGAGTCTAGTATAACATCCCTTGTTTTCTTATCAAAATAGTTTTTGAAATCCATATTTTACTGAAACAGACTCCGATAGAAGTCACTGTCAAACTGTATTTAGTAGTTTATACTTTACATGTTTGTTTTTGTGCTTGCAAGTATTTTGACCAATGGTGGTTGGATATCGTTCATGTTATAATGTAATGAATTTCTTTAATGCAGTTAACCTTTGATATTCTTCTCAAAACTTATGGGTTTCAGACACCGGATTTCTGGAGGGAAACTCGCTTCAACAAATCTCCATTCCAGGAATGGACAGATATTCTTAAAGTTCCTACCAAGGCACCCTTGTTATTGAACCTGTCGAAAAGCAGGAAGCATAATAATGAGTAATGGATCTTAAGAGCATCTCTAGCAGCGAGTGTGGGTTTGGGTGTGGGTTCTGACATCCTGGACCACCAAACCCACAACTTACACTCTCCTCCTCCCAGCAGCCAGTGTGACTTTGCCAGCGTGGCTTTTTTTTTTTTGCACTTTAGAGGAGATTAAAACCCCGCACGGCATTCCATTCACCGCGCGGTAAAAAGAATGCCGCGCGGGGTTCTAAACACCGTCGCAATTTTTGTATACTCAAATGTTAACTTCGACTATTGTCAAAAAATTCACATCTACCTCTCTCAAAAATACTTTGGTAAAAAATACTTCATTTCCAAAAAAATCAAAATGCAAATGTCAGAGGGAGAGCCACACCCCAGTACTCTGCCTGGGTTTAAAGAAAAGAAGAGATCCTGAGCGTTCCGTAACTCGCTCGAGGTCCGGAAGGAAGTAAAGGCGGGTAGAATTTGAAGATGTTCAACCCCAAGATATACCAAACCTAACCGAAGATAACTTCCTGCGGAGATGTATTAGCCAACCCCCAGACGGAGTCAGTCACATCTATTACACGGGAAAGGAACTCACGGTAAATTTTAGTGTAATTGTGAAATTGTTTTTCCTATATATCAAGTGTTTGACAAAATGCCTCAATGAACAGAATCGGGATTCGATGCGTGTTCACGTCACATTCACTTCGGTGTCCAAAGTGTGGAAGGATATTGCCACACTTCCAGCTGTAAGGGACGCCGTGGTAAATATTTTTGGGCAGTTTATGGATATACGCTTGGGCAATTCGGATAATTGGCTAATTCAGGCGCTTACAGAGCATTGGTGGCCGACCACGCACACATTTCTGTTCCCTTGTATGGAGATAGGGGTCACTCCCCTCAATTTTACTATGCTGGAATCATTGTTCATCGGCCGATATCCGACAAAGGTGGCATATGATGACGCATGGTCTATTTTATCCAATACAAGGCAATTGCTCCCTAACATTGATTCCAGCCATATAAAGAGTGGGAACGTCAGCATTACACATTTGAAGATGTACTTGACCGTCGAAATCAATCGGGAGGATGATATTACTATAGCTCGTGCTTTTATCCTCTTCATGATGGGGCATTTGTGGTTCCAAAAGGCTAATGACACCGTCTCGCTTAGATATCTCGCGGCCATGAATGATTTGGACTTGGCTGCCCAATATGGCTGGGGTTCTACTATTCTTGCTTTCCTGTACCATGGTTTGGATATCGCAGTCACGACCGGGGGTGCCATCACTGGATTTGTGCAACTTCTTCCGGTACGTTAACAAGTTTTCCATTTTCAAATCAAATATCTTCCAATAAGCGTCTTAAATATAAATTCTAATTAATTTTTATGTTATTCCAAATTGCAGTATTGGTTCTACAAGTATTGTGGGGTTGGTCACCCTATTGTCAAGGAAGAGGTAAAGTACCCGGCCTATCTGTACCTCAGAGCATGGGAAAAAGGGAACATGAGGAAAACAAATGACCAGGCGGCCAATTTGTTTATTATAGGCGGATACCATATTGATCACCGCACTGTTGAGACGATCACATGGGAACCTTGGTTCGATTCTGCAGTGTCTGAGACAGAGGACATACTGAATGCAAAACTCCTATCCCGTAAAAGGATACCACTTTAAGTACCAAACGGAAATTATAAATATTACTTGGGGGATAGATGCTATAGACAAGTGACTAGCGAGGTGCGTATTCCTTTGGATCCTCCGCTTAGCATGTCGCCACATATTAGTCCAGCGATTTTACATGAGATGAGATAGGCCGGGTTCGTTGACTGTGAGCAGTTATTGGTAGGGGAGGTGCGAGAGACTTACGTCTCATACTGGGGTAAACAAATTTTTGAGGTAGGCCACATGTTGACAGATTCCCAGAGGATGGGGAATCTAGATCTGTTCGGACCGAGTGCACTCAGAGCTGGTATTATACCCGTAGTGGTTACGTCAGCGTCGGTTCATAGCTTGTCCCAGGACTTCAGTTTTCCTGACGAGGCATAGGGGCCAGACCTGGGGTGGCACATACAGTGGACAGGGCGGCGTGAGAACCTCCCCATAGCCTGCTTGAGGGACCCGCCACCCATGTCTTCATCCTATGGAACAAAGGAGTTGTGGCACCTGACCCATGGTATGCGGCGACTCGTCCTTGCAGAGTCTGCTCGGGATGCACAGAGGATCCAGGAGGTGGAGGAAGAGCTTCCTATTGCCCGCAGGCAACTTGACAGTATAAATCATCAGCTATATGCCCATGTAAGTAATTTATTTATATATTTATTGCGGTATTTTTTCTTAATGTCATATTTATTTTGTCAAAATATTTATAAAGTTTCTTGATCCCGTTCAGGACCTACAGCTGAGGAGGGGGCGTGACGTACGGGTGGTGCCACTACCACCTGGAGGAGGCGCGAGGACGAGGCAGCGTGAATCTGGTCCACGAACCATGGGAGGCAGTACTAGCCGCAGGGGGTGGGGTACTGGAGATGATTATGAGTAGATATAGGTGTTTTTTATGTTTTTTAGACGACGTAGAAGCTGTGTTTTGATTATGTAGATGATTCTGAGTAAACGATATATTTGTAAACGATAATGTTGAAATTGACTATTTGTCTGTTCGATTAAATTTGCACTGAGGTGTTTTATATTTCTACAGACTATTTGGTGATATTTTTAGGTTTTTGGTAGAGATTCTTCAATGTCTAATCGAACCGACTATTTGTCTGTTCGAATTGACAATTTTGCACAATTTTGGAATACAAACATAGATTTGGCGGTGAAATGAACACCGCGCGGTAAAAGGAACACCGCGCGGTGTTCATTTCACCGCCAAATCTAGGGTAAAAGACCCACAACTTCTTCCCCTTTTACATTTTTCCTATTTTTACACCTCTTTTCCATTGGAAAAACATCTACCTTCTGGTATTACACCCTTCTCTCAACTCCAGAGCCTCAAATGTCTTCTTCATCATCCGATTCATCCATACCCGATCCTCCAGGTTTATCGTCGTCGGGTATTCCATGGATTAGGTACAGGTACTCCATCATGTGTACTAAGATCATAGGACCCTAAACCACTTGTGCCAGTTATGATAAAGGGACCTTCCCAATTGTATGCTAACTTTCCTGCATTAGGTGTTTTGCGATGTTGTGGGATTTCACTGAGAACGAGGTCCTTGATTTTGAATTCTCGATGCCGAACACGCTTGATATAGGATCGTGATAAAGCAAGCTGATATCTTCCCAGATTAACAATGGCTTTGTGACGTGTTTTTTCAATCAGATTCAGATTACACGCGAGCTAAAATTTGTTTTCTTCATCTGTCATCCCATGATCATGTACTGGGTGATGATATTGAGTGGGAATGATGGCTTCCGTGGCCAGTAAGAATGGAGTATAGCCTGTTGCTATTCTTGGAGTTGTTTGGTATGCCCAAAGTACGTGTGGTAGCTTATTCACCCAGTTTCCCTTTTTATCATCTAAATGTTTCTTGATGCCGCTATAATAGTTCGATTAGTAATCTCAGCTTTTCTGTTTCCTTGAGGATAGTAAGGATTGGATGGGGAATGAATGATGTTGTGCTCATTGAGGAATGCTACGATTTTGGAGCCAACGAACTGTGGTCCAATATCAATTCTGATAAGATGTGGTCTGCCGAACTGAATGATAACGTTATCCCAGATGAATTTAATGACTTCTTCTTCTCGTGCTTCCACCCATTTAGTGAAGTAATTTGTAGCGACCAATAAGTGTTTTCATTTTCCTGGTGCTGTAGGAAACTCTCCTATGAGATTGAGAGCCCATCGTCTGAATGGCCAAGTGACTTGGCTTGAGTGTAGTTCGAGTGCTGGAGCTCATATTTTAGGTCTACGATGTTGACAAGCGTCACATTTACGAGCATATTCGATTGCTTGTGCTTTCATCTTAGGCTAAAACATTCCTTGAGTTAAGGCTCTATTTGCAAGAGATCGTCCGGCAACATGGGACCCACACGTGCCTTCGTGAAGATCGTGCAAGATCAGAACAAAAGGAAACCGCTACGCATCCTTAAATAATTTTGTGGATGGCAAACCTAATTTGGCTATGCATCCTTAAACAAGACACTCCCTTGCGAGTAAATTCTCTAACTAGTATAGCTACCCCATAAGCCTATTGATGTCTAGATATCACAAATGGAAAAAAGATGCAACATATCACCATTAATGTTACTTGGAGAGGAAAGAGAAGATTAGAAGCATGAAATATTTTTTTGATAAGAACTACCTGCATTATAAGGAAGAAAAATTAGCAAATGCTTCCAAAATAGCAAAACAGGGATGAGTTGCAGTTATTATGTAACACAAGAAACAAGAAGTAAAAAGTTTTTAATGGGAAAATGATTATGAAAGAGCACCTGATCCAAGAAGCGGCTACTACATCCTAACGGCTACCATAATACTTAGCGGCTACTACATCCTGAAAGTATGTTCCTTCACTAACTTCCCATCCTTGTAATGATTCCCCAGACTTGAATTTTGAGAGCAGGAGCTTGCTTTTACTGCTCTTACCAGCCCGTATTTGTGCTAGTTTATTATTGTAATCCTGCAATCAGAAGAACAAGAGCTCAATGAAGCTAAAGATAGTTTAAGGGCAGTTTTGGATACAAATACAAGGCGAAGGAAGGAGACCTGAAATGCTTTGGAGATATTATAGACTCCTTGGTGATCAACTCTATTGAGATCTCCAGTGATAGTGGAGCGAGCGGTGGCGCAATAAATGATCTTGTTGCAACCTTCTACTGCATACTTGAGAGTTAAGGGTTCTCCTACATCCCCAGTTATAATGTTGACTGACCTTGGAAGCATGTCTACCACTTTCTCCTCAGCTTTTCTTACTAGATCCTGATTCATTCATGATTCTCGTGTCAAAATATTAAGGCTAGTATATTTTTATGTAAACGACACGAAATGGATGCATCATTTGAATGGTGCATGACACATATTCATGAATCAATTACACGAAATGGATGCATCATTGTTGATATCCTCAATCTTATTCTGGCATCTAAACAGTCTTTGAAGAGAAGGGGAAGAATTTGAAGACAAACTCTTGTTGTTAGTGTTATGTCTTTACTACAACAATAAATCCAAAACATCTTTACCAACTATGTTTTTCAGTAGACATATATACTATACTTGCTTTAAGAACTACACAAAATGGAAACAGAACTCAGATGAGTTTGTAGACAGAATTTTAGCAGTTATAGACAGCATTGAGATGATTTTCTACAAGATGTCTAATAACAAGTTTCCTGGGAAGATGAAAAGCTAAATGTTACACAAACCCCTACAGACTTAGATGTCATTCACATTATTCTTGACTTCCATGTAATTAGTATAAGAAACACGTACCTCAATTGCAGAACCAATCATCTGGATAAGACTGCCAAAGACACTAGTTTTTTCAGCTTTAAACGATTTCGAGTGGAGAAGACATTTGTAAATGGTAAATGCTGCAACTGGTTTTCTTTGACCCAAAGCAATTTCTTGCATCACACATTTTATAAGAGCATCCACCCTCTCCTGCACACGTAACACCCAATAAAGCTCCACAACAAGAAAAAATTAAGACAACCCAATAAAAGAACTTGCATATTAAATTGCAGTTCTATTGTCACATACATACTGTCTTTTAATATGGAATCTCCTTAACATGCTTTCTGATTCTGGCCCATGCTTATTAGTGGGTGTAAAGCTATGAGATTCCTGCAGAGACAGCTACATCTCATAAATGCTTAGAATATAGAAGTGAACAAACGTCCACGCAGAATCTAGCAAGCGGGGGTAGCCAGCCACTGATGTTCTAAGTGAACCAAATAACTTCAACTCTCATATATTAGATCAACCTTAAAATAGGTTTAATCATATGATCCATCATATCTATTACCTACACTATCTGTCCCCTATTGCAAACTGTAAACTTTCAGTAGTTCACCAAAAAACAATTGCCACTTTGTACAATAGTATTAATCATAAACGTACCTTTGAGTTCCTTTTTGCATAATGGAGATGGAGAATGTTGACACAAAAAAGTAAAGAATGTTGAGAAGTAGAGAAAAAAAAGATACTGCTATCAAAATCTCACAGGAGTCATAACCAATTGAAGTACCTCCATTTCCATAGATGATGAATAAATCTCAGGAGAGCAGGCTCTCTGTGTCCATTTAAACATCCTGCTATCAAAATCATCCAGAACTTTGGGCACTTTTTCCTTTACAAAGCATCAAATATGTAAGAACACAATAGGAAACAAGCTATTCACAATGCCAACAATCTTCTGAGATCAAAGACCTGGCAATGTAATATTGACTCAATCATCTTTTAAGTTTTGACCAAAATGAAAACACTCAAATGAAATAGTCTAACAGTAAGATCAATACCGTTTTGCAACTCTGCCCGCAAAAAGAAGCACTTCGACTATTGTTACTGATGGTTGTAGTTTCTTTGCCAAGGATACAACCTTGATGGTCTACATTAACAATGTAAGTAATTAGATATGTGCTATTTATAAGTAGTTAGACAATGAGATATGTGCTAAGGATATAACCTTCTTCGCAATCTTGCATTCTTTTACCAGCATTGCTTTACTTTCTTTAAGCTAAAGTTGCATCTCTTCAAGAGCGGATTGCAGCTTTGCATTTTCTTGTATTTTGGCTTCCTCTGCGTCAGACTGAAAATATAGATGGAATGAGAAAGATGTGTGGATATTCAAACATCAAGTTTTACTAGAATTATAACATCAAGAGTGGTACCATAATACCCTTACCAAAGGTCATTTATTGAAATAATACTAAATTAAAGATACGTTTCAATTGCACAATCTATTGTAAAGGAGAAAGATTTTCAAAAATACAAGGCTTCTTTACTTGCTTACATAAAAGTGAACACCAGCCAGCCACTAGATTCTTAATTCTCACCCTTTCATATTGGGTATTTCGAAAAACTATAAAGATGCACCTTACTAAAAGCAAGGAAATAAGCAGTACTCTAACAATGCAATACGTCTAAGCGTTGATCTCAGAGACCCTAGATGTGACTAAATTCATAACATATTTATTTTCAGATCCTGACAGAAATATTAAAATGGATACAGAATAGAACTAGGCCTAGGGAAGAGATAAACCTGTACATGTGGATGGCGGTCAGCAAGCTGAAAGGCTAGAAGCTCATGGAAAAGACATCCATAATAATATTGGCTAAACAAAGCAGTATTTCCCTCTAATAGCTTCACAGTCCTGGACAACGCCTTAAAAATGGTTTCTTCTTCAGAAATGACAAAGGCAACTTCCAGATCTGAATATACCTAAAATAATGTTTGATTTTGGTCGTCAATGAAAAAAAATAACCATAATAATTTTACAGAAAAAAGTAGCGTAACAACAACAAAAAAAACCTTAAGCTTACCTGATTATTCACCAGACTGTACACTATTACTGCATGTGGAGGTAGTGTGTTTTTTGCTAGATATTTCCAAACCCCAGTTGAACCAGGTAAACTAGATAACTCAAAATACTCAGAAACATCTAAAAATAGACGAGAACCGATATCTCTTGTGATGTCTAATAGGTGTTAAAAAGCTGAACTAGTAACAGCCTCGAAATGAGCCATCCCGGTTACCACAACCTGAGGTTTCAGCTTCTTTATCAACTCTATCATCAGATCTGATGGGCGTGGAGCTTCTATAACTGTGAGCATGTCCCCATAAGGCTTATCATCTGCTGATCCCTGAAAATAAATGTTGCTTTTTTGAGTTACTCCAATTGCAGCAATATTACTCACACTTGAACACTATTTCAGAAATGTTTGGGGTGAAACATGTACTTAATACACTCGACCTAGAATATCAAATGTTTAATTGGCATAATCATGGTTTAAAAAAACGTGAGTACCTTCTACTTTTTTCCTAAAAGCATCTCAAGGCGGTCGCTTCTAAAGAAAATTGGAGGCCTCGAGGGAGGTGTGTGAGGCGTATAGGAAGGCACCGCCTAATATTTTTTGGATGTACACCCCCCACATACACACACACAAATTGCCTCTTTAGGTATCTTGTAATGACAAAAATGGCCCCAATCTTGTATAATGTCTCAATTCATGATAGATAGGTAATTTATACCGCCTCCGCCTTCATATATATTCATTACATAATTTGCTTACATAGATAGAATGCACCAATTTAATCTTATTTTTTGCAATTACTCTAAATTTTTTAATAGTTTTTAAGAAAAATGTGAGACTTATGCCTCACACCGCTCTGCATTTTTAAACTTAGGCACAATATTCCCATGCTTATTATCTAGGGCTTTCAAATAACATTTCTCGCCAAAGGCTAGTAAACATTTTTCTCTCCCCTTATATTCTTCCTAATCTTGTTGAAATATGTGATTTATATGATGGCATCTGGATCATTTGCTTAGATCCATATTACTTAGTAGTTCACACTATAAGTGGACCACGTGAACGAAGTTATGAGATCTCACACAATTAAAAATATTCATTCATGCTTTAGATATTTTTCCTGATAAAAAGTGATTTGCAAGTTCTAATAATATATTTTTTGTTTATTACATATACACTAAAGGAGGTCAAACATAAGAAGTCAGAGTCTTCCAAGTTCTAATAATATAATTTTTGTTTATTACATATACACTAAAGGAGGT
The DNA here is from genome assembly GCA_014058105.1 of Kingdonia uniflora. Lineage (NCBI taxonomy): Eukaryota > Viridiplantae > Streptophyta > Magnoliopsida > Ranunculales > Circaeasteraceae > Kingdonia > Kingdonia uniflora. The sequence continues at coordinate 46,589 of JACGCM010002368.1, forward strand.
CAAACATAAGAAGTCAGAGTCTTCCTTTCTCTTCTCCAATCCCCTAGTTTTCTCATGTTATGCATTTGAAATCCATTTCAAAAGGCTATCCCAATATATCAAATAAAGTAGGCGTTTTGTATCTTGCAATGCAAAAGCTATGTCATAAATTAAGTATTAACACCTTTATCAAAAAAAAAAAGTATTAACAAAGATAGCATCATAACAAGCAAGAGTGCTAACAAACATAATAAAAGATGTGTATACTACACATGTATAGTCATTGTAAATGTAAGGAAGATATACAATGCACAACGAACTAAACAAAATTGGTGTTGCACTAGTCTACTTAGACAAAGCTGTCATGACATGTGAAACTACGGCGTAAATAGTACATCAAAAGATAAGTATCAGATTTATCCGTACCTCAATTACTAAAGACGTCAACCATTGCTTAGGAAGATGTCTTGTCAAATGTTCGTCAACAATAGCGAGATGTGGTAAGAACAACCGAAAAACATTCTCAATTGCCACAGCCCTTGACGAAAATACAACGACATTCTAGAGCACCAGTTAAAAATATGTGAGATAAATACTTGGAATGCTAGCTTATAATAAATAGTACGAAAACCATATTTTCTCTTGATGAACATTTGAATTCCAAGCTTCACATCGATTTCAGATTCGATCATGTTCTTTCTAGCAAAGCTTTCAAAGATGGCAGCCTTGACTGGGGCAGGCACCGGAAGAAAGCTTTGATCAACATCCATGTGAATCAATGAAGAGTTATCTGCCTCACTGGCAGAAAACTTGGTGATCGACGTGTGCCAGTATAATGTTGGTAGGTAATTTGATGGATAAGACGTGTTCGAGGGTACGAATATGGTTGAGCGTAAAAGATGGCTCGGTGAACGAGGGGTAGTGATACTTCGACTACAAAGACTGACAGCCGTAATGGCAGAGTTTGTCAGAAGGGACACTATTCATGGGACAATGTACTGGTACAGGCCGTAATGATGGTGTATCAGTTATGGGACTGAGGTGGAGGCCATATGTAAGTTATGCGGGTTTATTGAGGCTGGGTCTTACAGGGTGTCAAAAGCCTGATATCGAAGGGTGAGAATATTCAAAGGTTCAAGGTGGCGTACGACCATGTACAATCGTTGGATTTTGAAGGCATTGAGGGTTCGAGAGAACTAGGAAAGTCTTTGACCCGGGTAATGATGACGGTTGGGGAAACCGGGGCAGTTTTGGGAGCTGTATTTGAAGAGGGGAGAGAAAGAGAAAAAACCATCACTATTTCTAATCATATAGAGAGAAGGACTGGTTAGAGAGACAAAAAACCCTTGTTGCTGAAGAGAGGAAGGAAGGAGAAGCCATTATTGCTGCTGGAATTCATCGCGGACACATCCAATTACGTCATATAGGTAGGTTTCTTGATCCTTTGTTATATATAACTACTTTTTTCATTCTTGGTTCTTGAGTGGGAGAGGGGATGGGGGTTTGCTATAATGCCAGTAATAGCGTAACTAGGGTAGGGCGTAAAAGATAAGTCTGGGAAGTCCAACAAAGGATAATGGAGGAGTGGTGTGAATTTGAAGAGTCGAGGAGATAGTAATCAAATATTCGGTCGTGGGACGGCCGATGAGTGAGGGTGGGTAGGTAATAGTACACAATGAACTTGAAACTTGATTACTCGAATGTCAATCCTCTTCTTCTGTAGGGTTTAATATGTACCCGTCGGGTTTCATGGATGAGGCTGATAGATGAGGATGATGACGAAGTTAACGAGTCGAGTACATCTGGTCGAGGGGAGGTGAACAGTGACGTCGAGGAGTTACAAATTGCAATAGATGCGCCTTTAGCTGTAGTGGAGCCAGATGTGGGTTAATTGTGGAGGAGCAGGCGTAGGGCTCGAATAGTCAGGGAGAGTGACAAAGAAGAGGAAAATGATGAAGAAGTGGAAAGGGGTGAGGAGGCTGGAGTCGAGCATTCGGGGGATGATAGGGATGAAGGGGAAGAGGAAGAGAGTGAGAGTAGGCAAGATATAGAGGAGGAGGAGACATATCTCGGATAGGTCTCACCTCAGGACAAGGCAAGGTTGGAGTAGTTTATGGAAAAACATGAGCTAGTATAGAAGGGGATTACTCTGGTGCCGTTAGGGGCCAAGCATTCGTGTATAGATTCCCCACATGAGGGAATCATGGTGTTTCAGGGATAGATTCGATTAGGGATGCGGCTACCCCTTCAGAGGCTGGTAAAGTAGGTGCTGAATTTCTGTGACATGGCTTTGTGCCAGATGAAAGGCAACTTTTATGAGATGATGAGGGTGATCGAAGGTATGAATGTTAAGCTGAGGCGTAAAGAGAAGTTTTTAATCGAGTGGTTCGATGTAGTGTCGTTCTACTCGAAGAAAGTGAATAAAAAAGTAGGAACGTATCACATCCAGTGCCACTCGAACAAACCATGGCTATTCGACTTGGGCTCGACTGGGCGCGGGTGGGATAAAGATTTGGTTGTAGTAAAGAAAAATTATGAGTGTGCCCATGGGGAGATAGAATTTGCACTGAAGAATTGAATTTCGAATTTTAATTCGCTGTTTTATAAATCCTACCAATAATGGACTAAAGAACCCGAGGTTCAATAAGAACGACCATATCAACGAGAGTGATGACTGGGTGAATAAGGTATTTCAGAAGCTAGAGATTGTAAGGAAATGGCGGGAGAAGGCATATACATTATTGAGAGACGTGCCGACTGTAGCTAGGCTGTCGAAGGGGAGAAAATAAATAGATACCTATGCAAAAGTTAGTGATATGGATTATAGCAATCTGACCCGCAAGTCAAGCTTCGTACCGAGGACCCGTCGAGACATTCTTATATCGACCCGGTCGACTATACCCGAAGTAATTCTGGAAGCAGTGCAACATACCCAGAAGGGGAAAGAAAAAGCCACGACCGAAGGCTCGATCGCTCATTTGACGAAGACGATGAGCCGAAAGAGAAGTTATAAGCAGATGGCTGAAGGTGATGACCTGGCCGAAGCTAGGTGGCTCGTGGCCGAATAGGAGGAGGATGTTGAGTGAAGGCATAGTCAATGATAAACCTGTGTACCACAAACCCAGAAGAAGCAGGGCGACATGCTAAGGTGGTTTGGCGCCAGGTAAGTTTGTTTACGACTTAAAATTAAATTTATGTCTTGATAATTGTTGAGTAGTCGAAATCTTTATGATATGTGCAGATGCATGCCTGGGTGATCTCGTTTACCAGGGTACAAAAAGCATTGAGTGAGAAGCTAAAGGAGGTGAGAGACAGGAGTAAGCTCACGAAATGGACCATTCTGTCTCTGGAGACCCGAATCGGAGAGCTAGAGGGAGAATAATTGCAAATTCGTTCTGATGTAGCAAGGGAGAGCTTGGCGGTAGTCAAAAGGTGTGACGCGAAGGTGGCAATGCTGGAGGCAAAGGTAGCAAGTCGGGAGGAGCAACTTTGAAATTACCATACGCGCTTCCAGGTAATATTCGATCAGGAGTGCGAAGTGACTTCAGCATTTAAGAAGTTTGTGGATGGTCTAGGATATGACCCTGCTACTTTCGAACTCTACCCACCCCTCCCTAGGAAGGAGCCCGTCGGCGAGAATGTTTCAAGCATGGAGGGGATATAAGCTAACCCTATGGTCAAAGGTGCTAGAATCGAGAATATGGAGGTCGCACATGTAGGAGAGAACCCTGGTGGTAAAGAAGTGGTTGCGCCTGTGGAGGATGCAGGTAACCCTGTTTGAATTGATTTTTTTGAGAGAAGGAAAACTTGGTTTGTGGTGGTTGGCTGTAATAAACAATTTGGTTGGTAATGTATTTTGACACAATTATTGATATTATGGTTTGAACAAGTTGATATATACTAGTATTATGTGTGATCGAATGAGCTTGCTAGGCGAAAGTCAAATTTTATACTGGAGAGTTTGAACCTTGAAAAACTTCGAGGTCGCCCCCAAGTACGAGTCGGGTCGAAGGGTTGACTGGATACATAGGTTTGGCCAAATCAAGAAGTACACATGACTTCAAGGTCGCCCCAGGGTATTTCTATCCGATCCTTCAAGAAGTATCATGTGGTCGGCCCTAATGCATCCTCGAGTGTCCAGTCTGTCGACCATTTATGTCACTCGGGAGTGCTCAAATTGGAACCTTGATAAACTTTGAGGTCACCCCCAAATATCAGTTGGGTCGAAGGGTTGACTAGATACATAGGTTTGACCAAATCAAGAAGTTCATGAGATGATGCACAAGGGAGAAAAATATGTTATTGATTATACAATAGTTATATTTGATGTGAGGGTGGCCAAGGTTAACTGCATCGTGCTCCAAGGATTGGTTAGGGGTTCCCAGACTTTGGTCATAAGGTAATATGATCCTTTGTCTGTTTTATCGTACACGACATAAGGTCATTCCCAAGATTCGGCTAACTTGCCGGCATTGTGAGGTTTTGAGGAGAGGGTGATTCGTCGGAGAACCAAATTTCCTAGGTCAAAACTTTGAGGTCGAACAGGTATTTTTAGCGTAGAAATGCTTTTGATCTCGTAAATAAGAAGTTTGAGTAATTTTTTTGGTCCTTGTCTCTTATGGAACTTTTCCTTTATATAGGCTTTTCAAATAGCTCTTCATCTTGCTGGAACACATTTTCCGAATGATGTGGTTAGTAGCGGTTGACTGAATAACTAACGAGTTTGTAGGAGACAGGTACCTTTGACTGGATAACCTTTTCTGGGTTTTTCTCGATCCACGTTCTTGAGTAGTTCGTGGGGCTGGTTGGAATGTTGATTGGAGTGTTAAGTGCTAAAAATGCATGAGCCTATGATGGAGGTAAATCGAGCTTCGTGAGCTCGATTTTGAGTGAGATCGAGGGATAAGTCCCTACAATCTCTCCCTCGCAACCGAAGTCATTAGTGGGTTTGGTTGAGAAAGAATGTGTTAAAAGTTTAAAATTCGAAACGGAGCAATGATGGCGTTTGACTGGGTAAAAGTTACGTGATATTGGGAAGTGTGTGAATTAAATGATGATACGGAGGTATGTGACGGTTGCGTTTGAATAGTCGCGTCTATAATGAATGATGACACTTGGGAAAACGTACCTGCACAATAAATTTAGGGTTATATAAAGTGTATCTGTAGCAAATCTTTGAAACAATTCCTGCATGCCTAACTTTTTCTGAGATGGTGAAAACTCGGAGGATGGTTCTTGAAAAGAAGATTGTGTCTGAAATGCAGAGGTTGAAGTTGAAATACTTTGGTGACCATTCCTTGGAAATGACAATCCCCGCTCCTATCCCTCCAACATACCAAGGCTTGTCGGAAGAGGAAGCGGTTGAAGCCGAGAAAGATTTCTAATATAATTGGATATTTCATGTCTTCGTCTTGACAGGCAAGAAATGGTGGGCTTGTCTCCGCACTCTTGCGAAAGACAGGGTTAAGGGTTCATATGCAGAGATAGGTGTATCTGTGGGGCAAATATACTTATTTTTTGTGTCGCCATGGATTCCAAGGTTGGGCCCTCTTCATCTCTACCAACTATTCGGTGGTGGTGGTTATAGTAGAGGTGGTGATGGCAGTGGAGGTGGAGGACAAGAAGTGGGAGTTTGCTGACACATTTCCATCGTGTTTTTGAGCTCAGAAGACCTTCATCTTCTTTTGTGGAGGCCAGCACTAAGTCCATTGCTTGCATAGTTTCCGTTTGAAGTTTGACTTGACTTTGACCAAACTCATGTAAGGGAAATTTTTTGTTGTGTCCAATGTCTTCTTTGCATCAGGGTGAAAAATCACTGAATTATGAAGAACTGGGAGACATGATATCTTTGCGTACCAGAATTACCAATAACTTTTAGCAAACAGAGAAAACTTGTTATCTGCAAAGTACCTGGAGTTTTATGTTGGACGGACAACATTTTGTTGTATTCTTGAGGTCGATGTGGTGAAAACTTGTTATCTGTAAATCGTATGCAATGTTTTTGACATGAATAAAAGTTTATATTTACTAAACTGTGTATAAAATTATTTTTTTGAATCGAATTGAATTGTGTTGGGTGTTGGTTAATTAACTGCTTATAGGTGATGGAACAATGTTGTAATGTTGCTCGAACTGAGATGAGTACGTACTGACAATGTCGTGCTGATGTATAAATGATTTATGTTTAACAGGCGAAGGAGATAACTTGTAGAAAATATGTAATAGTAAGAACTCAAACTGTTACAGGTTGATAGAGGTACTACTCATGGTAGCGTAACGTCGAATATAGAAAGATAAGTTCAAATAATTTTATTCCAAGATTTTAGGTTTTCTGTTAAGAGATACAAGGTAAAAATCATGTATTTGAGGGGAAAGTGTGTGAGAAACGCATAAATATGGGTAGGATAAAAGAAAAACAGAGGAGAGATTAGGATGGTACGACTCGATCTCGGAGGATTTGTCTTGCCGTGGTAGGATGATTGGCTATAAGGATTGCTGAGGTATGCGAGAGGATGTGAGCTCGAAGGTTCGATGTAAGGAGTTGGGAACTGGAGTATGCTTGTTATTTCTATGAGGTTGTGTTCGTGTATTGGTGAGGGATTCAGTAGATCGAGAAAAATTGGTTGGTTTGGTTGCTGAAGTTGATATCGATTTTGAAGATCTGAGGACCGACGAATAATGTGTTTGGATGTTGTGTAAAGTGTTTCTTATGAATAATATAATTGTTTTGAATGCAACATAAATAATATAAGTCAATCGAATCCTTTAATAGGGGCGAATCTGTTTTGAGACTATTTTAGCACATATTTTGAATAATTTTAAATTTTTTTGCACAGCTTAGAAATTGACGTCAATCACTATAAGTATGATAAACAAGGACAGAGAAACAAAAATATGAAAATGCAAAAGCTTCTAGTTTTGTTTTGTATGCTAAAGGAAATATAACTTTGACATCGTACAGAGTGAGTCATCATGAGTATGGGCAGGCCAGGAAAAGATATGGAAATAGGGAGAAAAAAATTGTTAGAAAATAAGGGGAGTTGTAATGATAGAAATGTGGTTTTATTGAAAAGGTACAAGGCGTCTGACATGGAGAGTGGAAAGGACGCCTCTGTTTTGGAATCGAGGACGGTTCGTACGAGGAGCAATAAATGCCAGCCACTTGAGAGAGAAAGGATAAATAGTACTTCTTTGTCTCAATTCAAACGTTTTACAACTTTAAAAAATTTGGAGAACACTCAGAGAGAGAGAGACAAAAGATTAGGGGATTTGATAAAGAGTTATCCGAAGGTGATAAATGGCTGAAGAGGGCAAAAGATTTTGGATCTCGTAGGTGGCTATACAGCAGTGTTGTGAGGGGAACGCTTGACTCAACTGTCGATTCTCATTCCGATACTGAAGATTAGTAGGGATGTATGCAATATATGTTGACGTATATATATATATATATATATATATATATATATATATATATATATGTTAAAGATATATGTTATACGTAAGCTATTGATTAGAGATATATGTTGAATATATATATATATATACATAAATGGAAGAATAATAAATAATTTAACCTGTATGTAGGTCGAGCGTGGGAGGCATCTGTGTTGGTTGAAAATGTGCCTGTAGAAATTGTTTTTAAGATGGGTAGTTCATATGTTAACGAGGTATCGACCTCTGGTCGGACGAATGAGTCTGATAATGAAAAGGAAGTAGGATTGGAACAATTCCCTGGTTTCCCTGGTCAATTGGTATCTTATCCTCCTGGTTCTGATTCCTTTAGAGAGTTTTGTAAAGCCAAGGCGGTTGTAGGAGGGAAGTGGGGCAAATGTGTAGAGTTTGCCGGTAGGTAGTTTAGGGGTTGTACAGTAGTGGAGGGGGAAAAGTATTTTTACCTGTTGGCTGATTTGGAAGTGGAAAAATGAGATAGGGGTATAGATGAATCGATCTCGTTAGAATATTTCGATGGGGATGTCCTGAGTGACCTCTCAGAGGGTTTTTTGCGTTACCTATCTCAATTAAAGTATGGGTTGAGCCTTCCCCTTACCAATTTGGCGAAGGGGATTATGAATGCAATTGGGGACTGTCCTGTTCAATTGAACGGGAACATGTGGGAGGTAATAGCCGTGTGCGACCATCTGAATGAAAAATTGGAAATGGAGAGAAAAGTGAGGAGGATAACCCATGAGGACGTTTTGTAGTTTTATGGGGTGAAGAATTTTAAGGCGAGTGAGGGGTCATATTTATGTGCGAGTGTAACTCAGCGTCGCTTTTTTGATCTGAATTCAGTAGGTCGAATCTGGAATGACAACATCCTATGGGTGAAGGGTAATTGTCTTCAAAGAGATGATGAAGAACCTTTGGACCTTCGGTTTAGAACTGTAAAGCAAAGTAAGTATAGGCATACGTAGATATAATTATTGTTACGTTTTTCTGACAATTGTAGTTGATAGTAAAATGTCGTTTATTGAAGGTGTGAAGTTTACAGTGGAAATGAAGGAATCTCTGTTGGACGAAGTTTCAGAGGAGGAGACTGAACTCGAACTTTTGTTGGAGGAACTCGGCCCGAGTTGAAAGAAGAGGGTCGATAGTAGATCAAGCAAGGTTCGGAAAGCTCAGGCTATCAGGTCGATGGTGAGGGTTGATAAAGGAAAAAGGAAAACATGTGGTGAGGAGGCTCGAACTAATCTTTTCAAGACTCCCAGAACTGGCAGTTCAGCTCAGCCGTATCCTGTAAAGCCGAGGAAAGTAGCTCTAAAATATCCAAAGAAATGGATGCTAAAGGCTCTGCTGGCCTCCGGTACCACTGGATGTGGTGAGGTCGCGAAAGATAAGAGGATGAGGGTCAAACCCTCGGGGGAGTCAAAAGAGAAGGTCGTTGAGGGAAAATCTTCTACGGTGGATGACCTCAAGGAGATCGAAGAAAGGGCGAGGTTGGTGGTTCTCCACGGAGAGGAAGATACGAGCAAGATGGTAATTTTATATTATCAAAAAGAAATGCTTAATACGCTTCGAGCTAATCGCTGAGATCGATGCAATTTTTTCATGTTGCTCGTCTTGTTAAGGGGATTTGGCTTGGTATAGAGAAGGAGAAAAGTGAGCTGAAGAAGGAAAATATCGAGCTAGAAAAAGAATTAGCTCGATCCAGGACTGACACTTTGAAGGAAGTCAAGTAGCTGAAGGCTTCTCCTGCCTTGGCGATTGGTCAGTTATAGGTGGAGACAAAGGCCAATCTTGACGAGATGGTTGAGGAGTGTGACAAACTAGGGCATCATTTGATGCTGAAAGGCTATTCTGAGGAGGAGGTTGATGCCATTAAGGCAGGCACCTATGGTGAGGAGGAAGATGAGGAGGAAACAAAAATGGTGAGGATTGTGGACGGTTTGGATGGTGTTTCCCGCCAGACGGTGCTCAACAATCAAGGGGATGACGTCGAGCTCCCAGAAGGTGGTAGTGAGAAAGTAGGGTAGACACATTTGTTTGTATGCATATTTGTAAGTTGTTTGAACTGTGTGTGTGGATGAAACTTCTGTAGATTAACTTTATTTTACAAACCTTTCGCAGGCAGTTAGAGAGATGAGTCTCAGAATAAACGATCTAGAGTTTGGACTTGCCAGGGAAAGAGGGACCTCTAAAGCCTTGTTGTCTGCACAAGTAGAGCTGCAGGTTAGATTGGAATGGGTCTTTCGACTTGCATGTTATTCCAACATTAAGCCATCAAGTAAATAGGATATAGATGCATGGTAAAAGTCCAACGCTATTAATATAGAGTAGTATATCGAAAGTATGTACCTTGTACGCTGAATGAAGACTCATGAATCATTCATCTGAGAATGAACTCCAAACTTTTAGTCTAAAAGTATTGGAAGCAAATGTTTAGAAATCACATAGTCTCTTTAGAAATGTAGTATGTATATATTCAAAGGCTTTCCTGAATCGAACTGAACTAAAACTTGTATATTTCCTAGGTTGAATTAGATTCATCTCGCTCACGTGAGGACGATATACTTATGTGTAATCGGGAATTTGTTGAGAGCAGTTCGATAGGATGATGGAGGCGAACGAGAATAGAGAAGATCAATACGTAAAGGTGTATTTTAGACTTGTAGAGTTGACCCAGGCTATTTCCGACCTGACTCTACAGGTCAAAGAGAAAGATTCTGGGTGAAAGAAGGGATTAAAAGAGCTAGCGGAGGTAGCAGAACACGCCGAGAAGCTTCAAAGTCGAGTTGACGTGTTGGTTGTAAAGGATAAGCAGGCCGACATGGCTCAATACGGTATTCAGGCGCTGGAACAATTTCGATCTGATCTCAAGAATTGTATGAACGAGCTGGAGCGAATGAGATAGAAATTCTTCAAAAAAGACGACAAGCTGAGTGTAGCTCTAGAAATGCAATCGGCTTCAGAAGCCGCAACTGAACATTTGCAAATAACCCTACCCGCCAAGGACATGGAATTCTGGGAAATGCAATAAAGGTATAACGATTTAGACGAGAGGGTTGCACGACTTAAGGCCCAACTGGCACAGGCCATTGTGCGTGCCATGATAGCCGAGGCTAAAGAGCGTTCAGGGGGAAGTAGAACTGAGGTTAAGGCTCCTTTAGTTTGAGGGGATGTAGTTAGTCTCTCATGTCGAATTAGCGAGCTAGAGAGTGAGATATCTCGTATTCAGGGGTATGTTCAGAAGGGAAATGCGAATTTGAGGAAATGCCAGCATAAGTTGGATGCTACTCTTATCTGGAAGAATGATCTGGAAGGGGAGATCAAAGGGAAGGAATCGCTTGTGAAGAGGGAAGAAGAATTATTGAAAGATATGCCGGCTAGGGAAGAGTTGAACGCAAAAATTGGGAGGCTTCGTACTCGGGTAGTAGACTTAGAAGCCATGAACCTTGCTGAATCAGCGAAGTATATTGCAAAGTTGGGAGAAAATGTAATCTACCATGCTAAGGTCGATACGGAAATGACTGAACTAAAGAATGAATACACTAGACTAGAGTCATGCCTCTAGAGGTTGAGAGCGAGGTTTGCAACAATAGTCATACCTGATGCATCACGATCTGACCTATTAAAGGTAATTGTTGCATATTTTGTAGAGGAAGTAAAAAGACTTGAGTTAGAATGAGATACCTTGTTCAAAACTCTGTCGGATAAGGAATGTATTTGTGGAGCTAAGATAGATCGAAGGAACTGTCTGGGCGTCATGGAGACTAAACTGGGCCCTCGAACTGCTAAATTGATAGATTTGGCTAGAGCTACTGTGACCCGCAAACTGAATGTTTGACCTCTTGATGTAGGGGGAAGCACTGCTGACTATCAATCAGCAGAAAAGAAGCCCTTGTAATATGAATTCGACCTGAAAATAAATAGCATCTGTCGCAGACACATTGAAAATAGATGAAAGCTAGAATGACCATTGCCTTATCTTGTATCTGGCGGGGTCTATGATATAAAACAAATTTTTTACATTCGTTTTAATCGCAGAAATGGGCTGAGTTAAACCAAGTTGAAACTTGATTTGAACTATAGAAATATCGCAGACATATTAAAAAAGATGAAGGCTAGTATGACCTTTGTCTTATCTTATGCCTGGTTGAGTCTTTGATGTGAAACAAGTTTTTGTACTTGCTACAATTGCAGAAATGTAATGAGTTAGCTAAACCAAGTGTTATCCTTGATCCAGCAGGTAGAAATGATCCAAACAAGCTAAAAAAGATGAAGACTAGTATTACCTTTGTCTTATCTCTTGTTTGGCAGAGTCTTTGATATGAAACTAGTTTTTACACTTGCTACAACCGCAGAGATGTAAAAAGTCAGCTAAACCAAGTGTTATCCTTGATCCAGCCGGTAGAAATTATCCAAACCAAGTCTTATCTCTTGTTTGGCAGAGTCTTTGATATGAAACAAGTTCTTACACTTCCTTTTTTCTGTGAGTAAAACCATTTTTTGAGTCCATCTACGATGGTTTTGTTGGTGATTTCAGTTTGGCCATTGCCTTAAGGGTAGTATGGATTTGATGTTGAGTGGATGATATTGTGGTAATTTAGGAAGGTTACGACCTTATCTCCCACAAATTGGGGCCCGTTATCGATACAAATTAGGTGTGGGCACCCGAATCGAATAATTATGCGATTCCAGATAAAAGAAATAAACTCTTCTTCTTTGGTTTGACATAGTGGAATTGTTTCTACCCATTTTGTAAAGTAATCGGTAGTTACGAGTAGGTGGCGGCGGTTACCTGAAGAGTTAGGGAATTTGCCAACGAGGTCTAGTGCCCATCTCTTGAATGGCCAGAAAACCTTGCTTGCATAGAGTTCAAGCGCAGGGGTGCGTATCATATTTTCATGTCTCTGACAGGTATTGCACCTGCGGGTATACTCTTCTGCTTGCTTGCTCATGCCGGGCCAGAATACCTCTTGAGTTATAGCTTGGTTCGCTAATGCTCTACCTGCGGTATGGGAGCTACAAGTTCCCTCATGTAATTCGCCAAGCGGTTCGTCTACTTTTAACTTCAAGAAGCACTTGAGGTAAGGCCCTATATTGGAAAGGCGGTAAAGCATACCGTTTTGAGTGATGTAATACTTTGAGTTGTTGATAAGCTGTCTGATTTCTTTTGGATCTGCTGGGAGTGGTCTATTGTACTTATTGTCAACACTGAGGTAGGCTATGAAAGGCTTTTGCCAATCATCGTCTCCCCCTTTATCGCCCCCAGTATTGATCGTGCATACAGATATGCGATCAATGCTTGGGGTTAAAATGATTTCGATTTGGAGATATCGAGCTTCTGTACCCAAGACCCCGGCTAGATATGCCAAGGAATCGGCGTGTCTATTTTTACCTCGAGGAAGATATTCGAGAGTTGCTTTCGCGAACTTACTCATCCTATCTACAACGAGTGCTGCGTATTCGATCATCATCCCGTTCTTCTTGTATTCCTCAGAATTATGATGAACGATGAGTAATGAATCTGTGTAAACTGAGAATTCAGGGACATTGAGCTCAAGTGCGAGGTCAAGCCCATGAATGAGAGCTTCATACTCGGTGACATTATTTGAGGCCTCAAAATCCAAGCGGATTGATTTCTCAATTCTATCATTAGAAGAGGTAATCAAAATGATCTCGATCCCTGACCCTGTCGGTCCTGTTAATCCATATGTGGGAAGCCTCCACCCTGATGTAGTAATCCAGTCAGCTCATTCATCAAATGGCTTGGGAGTTGGATTCTTTGGCGTGTTTTCAGTAAGTTCCAGGTCGTGCCCCTCCCACTTAGGATCCAACACTGGAAAACCATGAGAAAATCGGCAACGGCCTGACCTTTTTCGGAATGACGCTGTTCGAACTTGATATTATATTCTCCCAAACTGATTTACCATTGTTACACTATTCATGACTTCTCTATTTTGGACAGAACTTCCCTAAGTGGGTAGTTTGTCATAACTTTGGCAGAATGTGCTTGGAAGTAGTGCTTGAGTTTCTGCGAAGTGTAAACAAGGGAGAGAAGAAGTTTCTCAATTTTAGAGTACCTTGTTTCCGTTGGTGTGAGTGTTTTGCTGGTGAAGAAGACTAGTTTTAATAATTTCCCTTCCAGGCAAATAAGAACTGAGCTGAGAGAAGTATCTGTGACAGCGAGGTAGATTATCAGTTCCTCATTACCTACTGGGGTGCTCATTATGGGAGACCTCCCCAAATAGATTTTGAGATCCTAAAAAATTGCTTCGCATTCTGGTGTCCATATGACTTCTACAGTTGGCTGAACCATTTTCTCATTTGGTACATCCGCAGAGTAATAGGAATAGCCAATGGCTGCGGTCTAATAATTTAGAGACAAAACGGTTGATCGCGGTAATCTTTCCAGCGAGTTTTTGAACTTCTTTTGTTGTCTTCGGAGAAGGTATGTCGAGGAGAGCCCGAATTTGATCTGGATTAGCCTTAATCCCTTTCTTGCTGATGAGGTGGCCTAGAAAGTGGCCAGAATGTACCCCGAATTGATATTTATCAGGGTTGAGACGCATTCTATAAGATCGAAGGATGTTGAATATTGTGTTGAGATCTGAGATGTGATTATCTGACTGTACGCTTTTGTACAAGAGATCATCGATGTAGACTTTAATGATATTCCCTAGGTGTACTTTGAACATAGCAGTCATCAATCGTTGATATGTAGCACCTGTGTTCTTGAGACCGAAGGGCATGACTTTGTAACAATAAAGGCCACTTTCGGTGATGAACGTTGTCTTCTCTTGGTCTTCTTCCAAAGTAGGATTTGATTATACCCTGAAGCAGTGTCCATCATAGAAAGGAGATCATGGCCTGCTATGGAATCGAGGATTTAATGAATGTTGGGAAGAGGGAAACTGTCATTTGGAGTATGTTTGTTCAGATCTGTGAAATCAACGTAAACTCAAACTTTTCCGCTCTTCTTTGGGACAACGACAATGTTGGATATCCAGTCCGGATATTTGGCTTCTCAAATAAATCCCACTTTGATCAATTTCTTAATCTTGGTGTTTACTTCATCTCAAAGATGAGGTAAAAGTCGTCGCTGCTTCTGTTTGACCGTTATGGCGTTAGTATTGATGGCTAACTTGTGGCAAGCCATGGCCGGGTCGACTCCGGGCATTTCTTTGATAGACCATGCAAAAACGTCTCTATTGAGTTATAAGAACTGAATGAGCGCATCTTTCTCATGCTGAATTAGCTTGGTTCCGATGAATGTATCTCTGCTAGGTCCATCAATGTTGGCATATTCTGCGGGCATCTTTGTAGGTGATTGATCGTCGAGATGATCAATTTTCTATAATTGCTATGCGACCAATCTGTTTAAAGTATCTAGGATAGTAGATACAGTATTTTTACAAGCTCGAGAGAGTTTCTGACTACCTCTGATTTCATAAATACCATTGTCGTATTTGAATCGGAGTGCTTAATGATAGGTGGAAGTGATTGCTTCCATATTGTGTATCTAGCAACGGCCCATAATCCCAAGATAGCATGATAGGTAAGATAATCTTGCCTACTCGTTCCTCCCGAGGGCCATTAAACCCACTGATGTCCATGTCGCTCTGAATGACTTGATCGGCCAATCCCATCTGGTCGATCGTACTCTAAAAAAGAATTTTAATACCGCTTCCAGTATCAATCATCATTGTGTGCATGACAAACTGTTTCATCTTGAGCACTATGACTAACACATCATGATGTGGAAATTTGACATGGCTAGTATCGCAATCCTCGAAGGAGATTCCAAGTCAGCGATTACTCGACTCGGGAAGAAGTTTGGCTTCTTTGTCTTGAGGTGTAAAATCGCAGTATTCTGAGAACCTCCGATGCTTTGATCGGCTTGAATTGGTGATCTAGTTAATTTCGATCATGTTGCTGAGGTTCATATAGTAGATATACTTTTCGTCAGTTCTATCGTTGACCTAAATAACTTCGAGCTACTTTTTATAGTTGCCATCTTGGTATGACTTCAAGTCAGCAATGTATTCAAGTATCCGTCCTTCCTTGAAAATGAGCTCGAGCAACCGCTGTAGAGCATAAAAATTGTCAGTACTATGATAATTTACCTTATGATGTAGGCAAAATGGTCGATTCTCAATGGACTCCAGTAGTTGAGAGATGTGGTAGAGCGGATCATTCAACAGCAGTAGAAAAATTATTGAGATTCGGACGTTCAGCTTTGGGAGGACAGGTTTGTTTTGCGGACCGCTTCTCCGAGGGTATCCAGTATTTCCCTTGGTGTATTTCTAATCTCCCTATTCCTCCTTAGGCTTGCTAGTTTGATCTGCAGGTGGGGCTTTGGTGGAGAGGATAGATTTAGTAGACTTGTGTCGCTCAGACATCATCCTCTCCAAGTCGACGTAATCGTTAACTTTGGTGATCATCTCCTCTAATGTCGCAGGCTTGTTAAGGAAGAGGTATTCTTTGGCTTTACAATCGAGCTGCAGAGCATTGGTCAAAGTGGTCACAGCTATTTTTTGGTCAAGGTTATCCACTTTTCTCGTGAGCTCTAGGAATTTCTTTGAGAAATCTTCAAGCTTTTCTCCATGTGACTGCTTAAGACCGATAAGAGAATACAAGTTCTCCTATTTGTCTCTGTTGTGAGCATATGTCTTGATGAACTGCTTCTGCAGCTGATCAAACGTGTAGATAGATTCTTCAAGAAGAGAATGGAACCATCAGATTGGTTCCTCCTGTAAATTTGAAGTGATTAGACGGCAGGGAATGTAGTTGAGATTGGAGTGCGACCCCAATAAATCACGGTATTGCTGAATATGTTCCTTTGGGCCAGTACCTTTATATTAGTGAATTTTAGGAGTATGGAAACCTTTCGGTACTCTATATCAAATAGTTCTTTGGCAATCAGACTCCCTTGTAACTTCGTGGTATCGCCGGTAGTACCCAAAACTTGTGCCTCGATCAGCTCCTTAATTCGTTGGTCCATGTATTCTTTTGTGACGTAATGACGTGTTGGTTGAATCGTTGGACGTACTGGAAGGGGATGATGAGTTCCCGTACCTTTACTTAAGCAATCTCACACTAGAACTTGATATAGAAGTCATTGGTCTTCCTCATGACGGATTGAAATCTGGTGACCTCGACTGACTTCTGATTGGACTTCTCCCCCCAAATGGATGGAGGGATACTGTCCGTGTGTTAGATTTCTAGAAATGGTTTTACTGGTGGCTCCCCGAGGTCCCAATCTTTCCCTTGCTGAAATAAGGGAGGTCTCTGGAAGTTGATCGCGACCCCTTGCTGGAGGAGCCAGCTGAGTATTTTGCAGAGCCTCGAGTGCAGTCTGCATCGTAGTCATCTGATATTCATGCCATTTGAGCGCTGTCAAACGAGATTGTCGTTATGCATCGAGCTCTTTCTCTCAGAGCTCGCGATCTTTTGTCAACTGAAGTTCGAGTTTGGCGCGTTTCTCTGCCTTAGCATGGAGATTCGCCCATATCTCGGTGAGCAGTCTCGGATCCACTAAAATTTCGAGCGGAGTTCCTGTGGCCTGTCGTCTAGAAGAAGCCATAATTGAAAATTGTAGTGAAAGACTTTATTAGGGTATCATAGAAATGCAATCTTTCCCACAGACTGCGCCAAATGTAATGGCCAAATTCCGTAAGCTTGATATGATTAGGAATTAGCTATCACACCAATGAACCTGTAACAATACTCTAATATAAGTAAGAAATGGAAACAGGTGTTTTTAGCGTGGAAAACCTCTGAACAGGTAAAAAACCACGACCTCGTATGGAGGATTTTTGTAACAGTATCTTTATTGCTTGGAGTGGATTTCTTTATTATAAGTAATCTCTAAAATATAAAAATGTTTTTGATCTCGTAAGTAAAAATTTTGAGTAATTTTTCTGGTCCCTGTCTCTTCTGGAACTTTTCTTTTATATAGGCTTTTCCCACAGATCTTCATCATGCTGGAACACGTTTTCTGAATAATGTGGTTAGTGGCGATTGACCGAATAACTGACGAGTTCGTGGGAGACAGGTGTCTTTGACTGGATAATATTTTCCAGGTTTAGCTCAATCCACGTTCTTGAGTAGTTCGTGGGGCTGGTTGGAATGTTGACTGAAGTGTTAAGGGTTAAAAATGCATGCGCCTGTGATGGAGGCAAACTGAGCTTCGTGAGCTCAATTTTGAGTGAGATCGAGGGATAAGTCCCTTCAGATTCTTAACATTCTCAGCACTTTAAACTTCATCGCTTTATTTAATAACCTAAAAATTAACCCAATAACATAACAACTCTATAACAAAATAATAGTAAAAAATTAAAGACCTGGTGGATGGCTTTTATAAATAGAAGTCTTAATCCCACTAACATTAGGGTTCAAATAGTTATCCCACAAACGTATTACATAACTGAAAAGTAAAGATAACATGCAAAAAATAATAAACTAAATGAGAGAATGGCATCGACTAAGCAACCTTGAGAGACATAATCTCCCTAAACATGTACACACACAGAGATAAATCTTATTACATTGACTCTCTCCGACTTTGAAAATTTTGTCCACAAATTTAAAAGCTTGAGTAAGAATGTATGAATAGAGAATATTTGGGGGAGCATACTTGGTTGTAGCCACAGTCTTCAAACTCCAAATGTGTCCCTGGTATTTTCCATAACCCTTATTTGTACCCTTACGTAGGGGTGCGATGTTGTCACCAACATCCCTACGTCGAATGAAGTTCAAAAACATAATTATCCACATATTGTAAAGAACTGAAAGTACCTCCTAAAATGGATCAATAAACTCGTCAACATCATTTTTTTTGAGTACTCTAGAAGGACCATGGTTTTGTCCCTATCAATGAACGGAAGAGTCTCATGATTATAAATAAATACATGGTCCCTAAAATCATCATATGATTTATTGTGCATCAAATGACCATTTGCGTGAAAAGATTTGTTCCCAACCACTCTTGGCTGGTAAATGCTTCAAGGATTGTTGATTCCCTCCTACTGTGGAGTATCAACTCTTTCTCACATCCAAAGTGGTTCCCCAAATGTTTGTAGGACCTGTAGAGTGTTGCTAGGTGTAGACCATCATTAGTCTAGTCAACATCCTACTTACAAATTAATGTAGCAAATGGGTCAATCCATAGAGATGAATGCTAGTCTAGGGTAAACTAAAATCTAAAGGAAAGGGGTTTGTTTTGTCGAACTTCTATGCTTAATCTAGGTGTTGTAATTCGGATTATAAGAGTAACTAGGACTTTGGATTCCACTCTCTATTAGTATCCCAGGGTTTAATTTAATAGGTTTTTTTGTTTTCTCCTTTAATTTTCTCTTTAAATCGAATTCGAGGGGATTAAAATTATTTTCTAATCTCTCTGTGAAAAACATATCAGAGAGCCTAATTCATCAAGATCTAAACACAAATCCAAGGTTTTTGACCTCGGGATTACTCTTCCTTTTATGAAAACAAGAATAATCTCTAGGTCTAGAGGTTACTAGATGGACTGAGAAACTAGTTCCTTATTCAAGACACCATTCTCTCATCCAGGTTAGAATCATTTTCCTCCTCCTCTAACTTTTATAGTTCATGAGAGTTGAAGAACAGCCCTTAAGATTGATTAAAGACCTCTAGGTCTGACCTATTACCTGCAAACAAAAACAAATACACATCTATAGAGCTTCATTATCATATATAGTCTGAGGTGATTAGCCTTGCAACATCTTAATAATCACAAATAATTGAAGAACAAGATCTAACTTTAATTAAATCTTAAAACCAAGTTTAGAGATACAAACTTAAGTCTCAAGCCATACAAAATCCTGCAAAAATGAAAAATAGTTTTGGAGAGAAAGAATAAAATAATATAAAAGAAAACCCTGATGATGAATTATTTTAACTACCCCCCAGGTAAAAGTTAAGTGCTTGATAAATTTTTGCTCTTAATAGATCACCTCAGGATCAATGTTCAAAATTCATAACATTGGGCTACCGATAGCTGGCAATCAGTTTTGCCGTGCCTTCAGCCGGCGGCGATCGCCGGTGGGTTGTGGCTAGAATGTCACCCCATTTAGGGATTTTCTTTGACTTCTTGATAGAGTATGAATTGATGTCCATCTTCTTGATCCCTTGTCTCAATGATGATCTAGATTTCCTGATATCCCAACAAGACCATTTCTGATAAAAAAATTGTTCTCCTGAGCTCCTAAAATCCTTTAATAGTTCTTGAGCCATTTTAGCTCTGATTTGGCAATTTTCTTACCAAATTGACTCCAATAGAGTAGAAAACCTAAAAATGAGCTAACTATTAAATAATATATAAAAAATGTTTCAAGAAAGCCAAAAATACTTGTAAAAGGGTCTTAAATTATGCACAAAAATGTGTATATCAAATACCCCCAAACTTATCTTTTTTGCTTGTCCCGAGTAAAATAAATTAACTAGGAAATAATTAAAACCACTTTTCCAGGTCTCGCGATTGCATTTAACGTATGTAATAAGCTGTTAGCCCCCAGGTGTCCCTGGTGGACGAGTTTTTTCTTTCGAGGGTTTTCCGAATTTTTACCCAAAATAATATATAACTTCGTATTTCCTGTATTTTGAACTAATTATTTTATTGTCCCAACTACTTTTGTTAACCTTATATATATTGCAGATAGTACCCTAAAAAGAGCTTAGCTTATTTATCAACTTATGAGGATTTTCCAAAAAAAAAGAGGCAATACTGGGAGAAAAACTAGCTCTACTACAATGACTACCAATAAGACTCCCTAAAAAGGGTTATATTTCCATGTATGTGTTGTCATAGTTTTATTATTTTACTTTCTCCATTTACTTGCCTATTTTTATTAGTTGGATTAGTGAAGCTTGTTCTTTTGCTATCACTTCTTATAACGATTCCCTAGTATCTAATTGGTTGATAGTCCATGCCAGATTGCCAGTTGGTTCTGGGTGTTGGGATTTGGAGTCCTTTTATGACCTAGATTTAGGTTCACACCATTATTTATAGACCTTCTACTTTAATAGCTATTCTTCTTTGATTACTCTTATTTTTACTATTTCATTTTCTCATTTTGTATCACACTGTGTTATTTGCTTCAGATAGTGAATTTGTTACTCTCTCTGGGTTGATTAAGTGTTGTCTAATAACTTCCTTGGATAGATACTGCTACTGGTGTGAAGTGTAGTTTCTTTCATAAATTATTAACCTTAGTTATTATAATACTATTAATATCCATTATAGTATTTTAAGTTTAAATTTTTTCAATTTTGGTGCATTATTCCATAATCCCATAAAGTAGTCAAAACTCTAAGGGTTATTTTTATTTTCTTAATTACTTAATCTAGAGGTTTATTTAGAGTTATTTGAAATCATAGACTAATTAACTCTACTTTATCAGTTATACTGAGTATATAGATTTTCTATAAGAACTTGAAATAATTTCCCATCCCCCAGCCTTACTTTAAACATTATCCTCAATGTGAACAGATATATGATTTGTAAAGTAAATTAAACGGGTGAGAGTAAATGTTACAAGTCTGAGATATGTCGCCAATAAGATTCTATGAACAGAAATTGAGCTGAAAATCTGTATTAACTAAAAAATAAATACATATATGTGTGTGTGTGTGTGCTGTAGTAGTCTACTCGCAGCCTTCCAAGACTAACCGAATGCTCGAAGCCTATATCAAAGCCTATTGAAGACTAGAAGCCTAATATACTCAAATCTACCTGGGAACAAGGCCCGCACAAAGCTTTCCATGAATAATTGATCACTCGAAGCCTACTACAAGATTCAAGGCCTGGGTTATTCAGGTAACAGACAGAACCCAAACACGAGTTCAAGACGACCTCGCTTATATCAGTGTATTGTCGAAGGTAGACAAACATGATAGACAACACAGTGGACAGCTCATCAGGCAGTTTAGCAAACAAGCCGACAGACAGCCACAATGGCAGAACCGACCTCCAGACGGAATGACTGCCCGAAATGGCAGATATGGAACATGATCTCTCTTTGGTGACTCATCCTTTCCTATCTACTATAAATAGGGAAGGAGAGCTACCACAGAGAGGTTAGAGAAACCAGAGCTAAAATACCCCTGTAGTGGCTTGTTTTTCGGAAGGAGAATCTTTGCCAATACTTATTCATAAATAGAATGCAATAAAGCTAGATAAACCAAGATTTTACGTGGAAAACTCAGCAAAGGCTGAGAAAAACCATGACCTCGAGGAGGATTTTTGTGTAAAATCTAATAAGATGCTAGTTAATACACGTTTTGGAGTGATGTTGGGTTTTAGAAGTAAAAATAGTAAGAGATTTCTATCTTTTATAATCTATTCTCTGCCTATATTTATAGCCATACAGGCGGTTTTACAAAAAGTAAAAAATAGTCTCCTATTCCTGGGAAGTAGGCAAACTTTGCGGATCTCTAACAGTTCTTTCTTGACCGGGCTTTAACGGTTACTTTTGGCAAGTCGTGGACTTATAGTAACTTATCGAATGATGGCCTTCAATCATGTGTGGCTTTCTTCGACTACACTTTATTGGCTTACTCTTGTCAAATCTTGGAAATATGCTACTACAATCGCCCCATTCATGACAGAAGTACTTTTGGTTGTGTCGAAAAGAAGTTGGAAGCTGAAGAGGTTGCCGAATGGGAAGTTGAGTCATCTGTGTTATTTCTGCGATAAAAGGAACTGTATGTGGTCAAGTCATTCCCAAGGCGCAATTAATGCGGTACAGTGAATCTGGCAGAGTTACATTGGGTACAAATAGGGGGATATTAAGGGTAGAATGGTGGTATTTTTTGGAAAGATGCCACCCCAAGTGTGGTCTAATGCTTTGTCTAAGGCGGAAGATGATGAACAGCTTAAAGGAAAAATCATACACAAACTGATTGGTGATAATTCATTATGTGATCGTGTCACGGCGTTGGGGTGGGAGAGAGGTCAGCAGAGAGAAGATCCGTATCTATTAGAAACAATTGTGTCATCATGCGGTGGTGAAGGGAATGAAGTACGAAAGTCTAGGACAGAAAGGGTAACTATTTGTGTTGATGATAAAGATTTGAAGCTTAGATGGGCGTCTAGGGATCTTGCCAAATGTAGGAGGTTTCTTGTAATTTTTTGTTGTCTTCATCTGAGGAAGTAGCCTTTAGAAGTTCAGTGAGTTGAAATTCATTAAGGTTCTTAGCACTGGAAAGAGGCTTTAATGTCCGATTCTGGTGAAATGAAAACACAGAGAAAACAGTCATGTAAGTCAAATGTAAAAATAGATGTAGCTTGACGTAATGTAATTGAAGGATATAGTAACGGATGTAATATGTAACAAAATCGAAGGAGGAAGTTATCGAATATGAATTGTAACTTATTCATAATAATAAATAAAGTTAATATTTTTGATATTCTATTCATGTGTGCTTTGATTATCAATTGTAGCTTGAAATAATCATAGGTAAAATGTCGAACGCGAATGCATTTTAAAATGCTGATGTGTTGTCATAACATCTCGAATGTATTTGACTAAGTGGGTCCCAAAATGAATTTCAAGGTTGATTGATTTGACTTTGAAATTGTAGAGCTCCAAGGTAGAGTAAATGCAGGTGAGTTGAATCAGGAATGGTGGGAGTATAAAGAAGTCTTGCTGCTACAGATGCGAGGCACTCATGCAAGATGGTGAAGACGAGCACTCAGGCTAGAGATTGTGTGTTTAGACATGTTCAAGCGATGTATTGGGTGCTGTATACTCAATATTTTGGAACTTGAAACTGTGATATGCATATGGAAGATCTGGGGGAGCCTGATTACGAAGGGACGAGTGAGGCAGAAGCGAAGGAGGCTGAGGAGGACTTTGAGTCTCGTGTCAAATTGCAGTTTTGGCATTCCTGAACCATGTAGTGGTATGTGGACTCGAGCAACGTTGTTGGTGAAGAGGAAAGATGAAGCTACAGTTAGGGGTCTATGAAGTTGTAATGTTTAGTAGGAGTAGGTTTTTTTTAAGGATTTGCTATGGCCAATGAAATGTAATGAAAACAGTCATGTAGGATGTTTTGTTGATGGAAGTAAGTTGTTAATTTTTTAAATGGATAATGAACTTGTTGAAATTTGGTAATGGAAAATAGTGTAAAGCATGTTTCTGGTTGAATGTCAAATATAATGATATTGTAGATTTTGTCGAATGTGGATCCAAAAATATAAGAATGTGTAGGTAAAGTAGAAATGGGGGAACTGTCAAGAATAATGATTATGGCCAGATGTGTTCCTTTAGGTAAGCGCATGAAATATAAGGAAAATGATGTCAATCGTGTTTGTGACAATATAGGTTGTGCTTTGTTGCACGAGAATGTAGCTGAAGAAGTTCTTCGTGATATGGAAGGATTAGAGTAGGAGTATAAGCGTTTGTTGGCTCTGAGAAGGCGAAATATCGAAGAGGCTGGGAAGAAAAGTAAAAGGCGTTAGATTCGAGGAATTGAACGATCACGAAGTGGTGCGATGAACAGTTATGTGGGGCCTATAAATACCTCTGAAGTTGGGGACTATTCACGCTTTTCAAACACAGAAAAAAATTTCTTTAGGGCAAACTTCTTTTGCTCGTCGTTGGATTGATTGTCTACGATTGCGAAGGATGAGATTAACATTCTAATTGAAAGGGCCAAGCGAGGAGAGGAGAGGGATACGGAAGTAGCGCGCAAGCAAGATTAGTGATGCTGGGTTTTATGTTTGTTGTTGTGATTGATTAAGTTATAGACGAATCGAATTAAGTAAAATGAATGTTGTTGTATGTTGAATTCAATCGTAAGTGAATGATTGGTAAGATAATAGTGTTAGGGTTTGATAGAGTAGTTTTAAGTAATTGTGGTTTGGGTGTGATTCGTTGGGTGTCAAGGTAGAAGAAATGGAGTCGTAGGGGTTTTATGGATGGTTCTGCATTGGGTAAAGTGAGAAATGGGTGGAGATGAGTGGAGAGGGTGATTGGTTGGTGGCACTGGGGTTACGGTGCGATTGTGGAGATGAGTGTAAATGTCATTTTGATATAGCAAGATTATCGGGGATGTTACTTTTATATTGGGATTTGGCCAAATTTTGTGCTGGAGAAGGGGAATTATCAAGTTTTTGAATAATGGTATTTTGGCGATAAACAGGTGAAGTGTGTTCGAGAAGTTTTTGAGTTTACTGTAATTCGACAAAAAGAAAACCAGATTAACAACTTATCGAAGTGATTTACTAAAAATAAAAAGTCATCAAGAACTGAGCAGATGTGTCACTTTAATGAAAGATAGGAATATGAATTAAATGATATGAACTATATCAAGAACTGTGGAAATAAGTATAAATGTAAAATGATAGTAGCAGATAGTAAAGCGAATTATGTGTTAGAGAGTTATCTTGACAACGATATCTTTATGAATATATGAATTTATGAATATATATATATAAATATGTATCACATATGATAAATTCTAACTGTGTAAAAATTATGGAATCTGTTGTACAGGTTTGATAAAATGGCTAAACCAATTCAAAATGATGAAAAAGACATATACAAGAGTCTGGAAGATGTAACGCCTCTAATGATTGATGTGAGGAATTGTGTACAACAATTGGGAGGGAGGTATAGGGTAGGGTTGAGTTGTATAGATTTAGGTAGTGTGAAACAGTTTAGGGTGGCACCTAGTACTATCTAACAGGTTGAGGAGGAGGATACAGAAATGGATGTAGATCACAAGCCTCAGACGAGTGATCGTGAAGGTAGTGGGAATGGGGAAGAAGATGTGGAGGAAGGCGAGGAGGCATGTTATAGAGAGGGTCCAGAGATCAAAAAGTTACTAAGCTTCAAGAAGAAGTATGGTATTCTTAGAGACATAAGGTTAGAGGAGTACCAGTATAAGATGATTGACCAGGAAATACCCTTGAATGGTATTCTGGTGCATCAAGAATAAATAAAGAAGGGATTGAAGCTTCCTCTCAGAGCAGACCAAAAGAAATTAATGAACTTCTTTGATGTGGCACCGGGGCAGTTCAATCCGAATGTGCATGATATGTTTAGGGTTTGTGGGGCAATAAATGGTTGACTTAAGACCAGGGGGGAGGAGTTAATAACTGTGGATAATTTATGTGTGTACTACACACTCAAGATGAACCCGCAGAAGCTAGGTTACCGGTACTTGGCGAGGCTCCTGAAAAGACCATTGTTTTATGATATGGTGTCAACTGGGGGGCGTTACACCGATGAGCACTTACTTGTCTCTGGAAATTATGAGATCGATCAAAAAGAGCCTAGGGAACCTTTAAAGTGAATTTTTTTTCACTTAGGTGTGTGGTTAGGTAATTGTAATTCTCGATGTTCGAATTGTGCGATTGAGATGTAAGTATTTCTAACTTGTTTATGTTGTGTGTAGCGTTGCAAGAGGTCGACAAGAAGTTGAAAGTAAAGGAAGAGTTGTATAAGGTGAGGAGTGATTTCTTTAGGAGGATCGATAACTTGGTCACCGACCAGGAATTTGTGAACACGCTATTCCAAGAGGCTGGTTTAAACAGGTCGAGGGTAAAAGGGTCGGAAGTACCTGTAATCAACAGAAAAATGTCAGCGAGGAATAAGAGAGCCGCAGATGCTAGCTTACCACTTGAAAATCGCTCCCTGATTGGGTACAGCACTGATACAGAGATCAATGCTATGATGGGAGAGTCTTTGGGATGAAATATAAAGAAGAGGGCGGCAAGTTCTAATGTTCCTCCATTGCTTCCTCATAAAAGGAAAACTCGACAATCGATAATGGAGGAGGTGGCTGGTACTGTTAGATCAGCAATTGTTGTGGATATGCGTCCCCCACGGGGTTCTGGGAGTGTGGTCCCGAAGAAGACCAGTGGTGAGGAGTCAAAAAAAAAATATGTCGAAGAGTCTGAGATGGAAGTCCAGAAGACTATAGATGCTTATACTTCTGGGATAGAGGAGCTGAAGACAAAGCTGGAGGATTGCTTGGTGGGGATTGATAGTTTTAATATATTTTTCAGCGAGGGTAAGAGGAATTTGATGAAGGTGAGAAATTTTAATGCATTTCTACGAATGAAAAAATTGGTAGGTCACATGAATATTCATTATATGACATTAATACAGATTAAGAAGTTGGTAACTGAAGCTATGGATCGCGTTGTGGGCAGTGGAGAGATAGAAAATTAGATTATTGCCTATAGAAACATAGAGAAGGATTTGATCGCGGAGAAGGCAGAATTGAATGCAACATTGAATAGGTATAAGCTCGATGCCAAGAAAGCGAGGGAAGCTGCACTGGGTGAAGCGAAGAAAGTGGCAGAGAAAGAGAAAAAGGAGGTTTTGGCGTTGCAGAAGGCCACATATGGAAAAGATGTAAGGGATCAAGTTGACGATGCTCGTAAAGCAATGAATCAAGAATAGGGTAAGCTGCTCGATAAAGTAAAGGCAAAGATGAATGAGGAGAAACTGGCAAAATGCATGGAAGTGAGGATGTATTTTTGAGAACAATATGACAATTTAGATGAGAGGAAAAAATTCTACAAGGGACTTGCAAAAGCTTGTGGTACTGTTTTTGATGATAGCTCGGACGGCGAAGTACCTCAGACTCCTAATGTTCATGGGGCAATTAATATTATCGAAGATGATGTGATGGCGGAGGCTGACGGTGCTCGTCCTGGTGAGGTAGCAGATGCGCAGGTTCCCGAAGGTTCCCTAAATGTGAATGAAGAAAAATCTCCCTCTGAAATGTTAAACCTCGTGTAGACTATGTTTATTTAGGAAAGGATGTAAAAATGGTCAGTGGGACCGAAATAATTTAATTCGCAGTATTGTGGTGAAATAATTTGGTGTTGCTGAAAAACATTTTTATTTGTGAAATCATTATGTGCACATATTTTGTAAATAGTTTATAAGTAGCAGATTTGATAAAGTGATTTTGATTGAATGTGACTATAGATCGAGTAGATAAGTGAGGAATGCTTGTTTGCGTGATATGTAAAAGAAGGCCATGAAATGGAAAGTAATGAGAATGAGTACCAAATGCATATCTTTAGATGGGTATATGGATTTAGAATTGAGAAGAACAAGAATTCTCTTAGAGGTTGTTCGATAAGTAAAGAGCGTGAAGTAGAATATCCTGTAATTTGATATTGTTCGCGTAAAATTTGAATGATAGGCTTTAGGTATGCTTGTTAAGTAGTGATCAAAAACAAATCAAGATAGTAAGGATTTTGTTTGTCTGATGCATACTTATTAACTATGGGTCGAGATCAAAGCAAAAAGTAAGGATATTGTTTTTCTGACGTATACTTGACAAGTATAGATCGAGAGCAAATAAAATAGTAAAGATATTTTTTGTCTGATGTATACTTGACAAGTATAGATCGAGATCAAATCAAATTGTAAATATATTATTTGTCTGATATATACTTGACAAGTATAGATCGAGATCAAATCAAATAGTAAAGATATTGTTTGCCTAATGTATACTTGATAAGTATCGATCTAGATCAAATCAAATAGTAAGGATATTGTTTATCTGTTGTATACTTGACAAGTATAGATTAAGATCAAATTAAATAGTAAAGATATTGTTTGTTTGATGTATACTTGACAAGTATAGATCGAGATCAAATCAAATAGTAAAGATCATATTGATAATAAAAGATGTTTATTTGAATCGATCAAAACGGTTACAATGTCTCATCTGTAAAATAGTTTTAGTTGAGCCGTATTCCATGGATAGTCAAGCTGTATTTCGTCTTCAGTCATCAGCCAATAAGTCCTACTATTTGTTTTGTTGTTGACAATATGTGGTCCTTGCCAGTTTTTTGACAAATTTCTAGAATTTTTAGGCTGAGTACTATCCTGGATCCACCATAAGACAAGGTCTCCAATACTAAATTTTTGTTTTCGAACTTTCTTGCTGTATGCTTTTTTCAAGGTATCATGGTATCGTCCCAAATTCGCAATGGCCTTATCTCTGGCTTCCTCTATCCAATTGAGGTTACAATGGAGATCGAGTTTATTTTCTTCATCTGGAATTTTTTGTCAAGTACTGGGTATATCGATGTCCGAGGGTATGACTGCTTCAGTGCCAAAAGCTGCCATGAATAGAGTACAACCTGTTGAGACACGAGGTATGGTGCAGTGGGCACAGAGAACACTGAGCAATTCATCAACCCATCGCCCTTTCTTGTCTTAGAGACGCTTGCGTAATCCGGATTTGATACTTTTTTTTAAGGCTTTGGCTTGTCTATTACCTTGACGATAATATGGTGTGGATGTTGTGAGTAGAATTTTGTATTTTTGGAAGAAAGCAAGTACTTTGGCGTTGATGAACTGTTTGTTATTATCGTAGCGTATCATTTTCGGACAACCAAACATGGTGATGATGTGCTCCCTAAAGAACTTGATAACTTCATTTTCATCAGTATGGTAGAGAGGAACTGCTTCAACCCATTTTGTGAAGTAATTTGTGGTAAATAGGATGAACCTTCAGTTTCCAGATGCCGGATGTAAAGGTCCAATGATGTTGATTCCTCATCGTTTTAATGGCCAGAGAATATTAATGATATGCAAGTCTAAGGCTGGGCTTTTGATATCTTGGGCATGAATTTGGCATTTGTAGCATTTTCGAATGAAGACTTCGCCGTCCTATCTTATCTTGGGCCAATACAACCCTTGTGCAAAAACACATTGGGCTAATAATCTTCCTGAAACATGTGCTCCATAGATACCTTTGCAAAGTTCTCGAATTTTGATTTGATCTTGTTTTTGAGAAATGCATTCGATAAGTGGTCCCCCTCCTTTGATACGATATAAGATGTGACCTTGGACAGTTAATCTGGGGATCTTGGCCAGAAGTGATGGAGCTTCTTCTTTATTAATTGGGAGGATGTTGGAGTTGAGGTATGCATAAAATGGTCTTCTCCAGTCTTCAGGATTGTCGTCTTCAGCAATGGGGATCTAGAGTGTTGAGAGTGTATCGAGGCTGGAATGCTCGATGATTTCGATTTATAAAGATCATTTTTACTGTCTCTCAAGATTGCAGCGATGTAAGCTAAAACATCGGCATGTCGATTTTCCTGTCGGGGCAAGTAAGAAATTGTTGCATGTTTGAATCTCTGCATCTTTTCCTCGACCAGAGCTGCATAATCAATCATTTTTCACGTTATTTTGATAGTTTTGTTATAATGATTTGCCACAAGCAAAGAGTCAACGTAGACTGCTAATTTTTCTACTCTAAGAGTAAGTGCAAGATCAAGACCGTATAAGATTCCTTCATATTCGGCCTCATTGTTAGTGGCATAGAAGTATAGTTTGATAGATTTTTCGATTTGATGATTGGAAGGCATGACGAGGACAATGCCAATCCCCGATTCTTGTGTTCCTGCTGATCCGTCTATAAAAAATCGCCAACCAGAGCTTTTGGACCATGCGTCTAGTTCTGCTATTGAGTCATCTGTAAAGGTTTCTTTAAGTTCTTCCCAATCGGGGTCTCCGACGGGAAAATCTGCCAAAAAGTCAGTCACTGCTTGTCCCTTGATTGATATTTGGGGTTCCAAGAAAATGTCGTATTCTCTAAGGAAAACAAACCATTGCTGGATTCTTTGAGATTTTTCTTTTTTGGAGAGTACTATTTTGAGGAGGTATTTGGTGATAACTTTGATGGGATGAGCTTGAAAGTAGGGACAAAGTTTTTGTAAACTGTAGACCAGAGCGAGTAGCTATTTTTTTGCTGTCGTGTACCTTTTTTCAGTAGGCATAAGTCTCTTGCTGATGAAATAGATTGGTTTTTCCACTGTACCATCTTCTCGATTAAGGACAGAACTAATTGAACCTTTGGTTGTAGATAAGTACATTATAAGAGATTCGCCATCAATTGGAGTACTCATTATAGGAGGATGCCCAAAGTATCATTTAAGATCTTGAAAGGCCATCTCACAGTCAGGAGTCTAAATGACTTCCTTTTGTTGATTGTTCGAAAGAAGAGTGGGGCTGCCATGAAGGAGGTAAAAGAGTTTGCATTGATCAGATAACTTTGAGATGAATATGTGAAGAGCAGCGATTTTTCAAGCATATTTTTGAACATCATTTTTTGTTCGAGAGTATGACATTGCCATAAGTGCTTTGATTTGTATGGGATCGATTTCTATCCCTCTTTTGCTAACCAGATATCCCAGGAATTTGCCAGATACGACTCTGAATTAATATTTCTCTGGGTTGAGTTTCATCTAGCACTTGCGAAGGATATCAAAAATGGTTTGGAGGTCACTGGAGTGATCTTCTCGTTTCAAGCTTTTGCAGATCAAATCATCGATGTATACTTCCATAATTGTGCCGAGATGATCTTTGAAAATATTATTCACAAGCCTTTGGTAAGTAGCGCCTGTATTTTTTAAACCGAAAGGCATTACCGTACAATAGTAGAGACCTCTGTCGGTGATGAAGGTAGCTTTTTTCGGATCTTCTTCGGCTAGTGGAACCTGGTTATAACCAGAGGCTGCATCCATCATAGAAAGAAGTTCGTATCCTGCGACTGAGTTGAGAAGTTGCGGAATTAGTGGTAGCGAAAAACTCTCTTTAGGTGTGAACTTGTAAGGTTTTGTGAAGTCAACGTAAACCCTAATTTTTCATTTTTCTTTGGTACCGTGACGATATTAAAAACCCACTTCGGATATTTGGCTTCCCGATTAAATCCTACCCGAAGGAGTTTATCAATTTCTTCATTTACTGCATCGCGGAGTCGGGGGGCTAGATTCTATCATTTTTTAATGATAGATTTGCTATCTGGAAGGAAGTTGAGCTGGTGACAAGCAATTGAAGAATTGATGCCAAGCATTTCTTGGAAAGTCTAGGCAAAAATGTTGATGTTCTTCTTAAGTAGCTGTTCCATGGCCTCTTTTTCGTCGGCTGATAATTTAGAGTCGATGAAGGTTGTGCGCCCTGGGCCATTGAGTTAAATAGATTCGACTATCTCGGTGTCATGCTGTTCAAATGTTGCTGATTTCTCTTGCTGTAGTTGCTATGCTTTAAGAAGTTTGGTTTTATGAGGGTTGGTTATAGTATTTTTGCACATTCGTGCAACTTCTTGGCTGCCCTTGATTTCGTAAATTTTGTGATATGTTGGAAAACGTAGCTCTAGATGATAAGTAGAGGGCAATGCTTGGATTGAATGTAACAACCATCGCCCTAAAATCCCCAAATATTTTGACTCTACATCGATGAAGAAGAATTTTACGAATGTAGTTCGGAACCTGCATGAACTGGTAAAGTGATCTCTCCTCAAGTTGATTCCTTCGAACCATTGAAGCCCGTGATTGTTGTTGTCGATGCTTTTACCGAATCTGTAAGGCCTAGGACTTCAATTGCTCTTCTGAACAATACATCTGCAGTGCTTCCAGTATCGATGAGAAGTATATATAAATAGTCCTGTCCGAATTTGGGAATAATGACGAGAGGGTCATTATGAGGGTATTTTACGTGGCTTGGGTCACAGTCTTCGAAGGTGATTTGGTAAGGACGCTTCGATTTACTTGTGCTGGGAAGCAGTTTTGTTGATTTGTCCGAAGAGGCTATTTTACAACAAGATGTAATCCGATCGTTCTGTTTTCTGTTCTTTCCTTTCTCAATCCCAATCATATATAGGTGCCGAGCTTGCCCTTGGGCCTGATTTTGCTCTACTTCTTTATTTTTTTCTTTATTATCAAGAAACTTTTGGATGTCAATAACATAATTCTGGAGTCTTCCAACTAATAAGATACGATGGAAGATTTGTATGAGGGAGTAGCAGGTATCAGTCTCATGGCTATGCACATTGTGATACTGACATAGTGGTCTGTTGGGAAGATCAGGAATTGTCTGTAGTGCGCGATAATACTCATCTCCCTTTATCGTCGGCAACATAGCGGAGAGAGTTATTGTCATTGGCGGCAGAACTGGGACAGGTTTGTCTAGTTTACCGTCCCTTCTTCTATTATTGTCGGTGTTTCTATCACATTTTTTAGGTGCTTCAGTAGTAATTGTTCGCTGAGATGGGGTCGAAGATGTTTCTCGAGAATGGATTACAGATGAGCTTTTCATCTTATTTTTCTTTGATCGCTCTAGTTTGATGTAGCTATTAACTACATCAATCATCTTAATGACTATACGTGGCTTGTGTAGAGTAAGTTCTTCTCAAACTTTTGAGTCAATGTGCAGGGTAGAGGTGAATGTTGGAACGATGATTTTAGGGTCTGAGTTCCCTATTTTCCATGTTTCCTGTAGAAAACATTTATAAAAGTTTGCCAGGGTCTCTTTCGCACCTTGCTCGAAGTAAAATAAGGAGTCAACGGCAATTTCTCGTTCTCTGGCATGAGCGTAATTTGATTCGAAAAGATGCTGCAACTGGCAGAACGTGGTGATGGAGGCCTCTTGAATAGTATGAAACCAACGGGGTGGTTCTTCCTTCAGGCTCATGTTGTAAAGTCTACATAACATGTGATCGAGTTTGGAATATAACCTGACAGCGGCTTTGAAGTGACGAGTATGTGTAAGCGGGTCAGTTAGGCCTGCATACTGAATAAATTTAGGCATATGGAAATTGTCCGGAATAGGCATAACTTCGAGATAAGGGAAAATGGGGATTGTCTCGATTCTTTCAAGTACTGATCGTCGACCTGGAATGCCAGAATTTATGGCCTTAATCTTGTTATTGAGGTTGTCCAAGGTTACGAATTATTACGGGGGAAGCGGTAAGGCTGTAATCTGAGGAACAAAATCTCCCTGTCCTTCTGGTCCCAACCGATCCCTGATTGGTCTTCTTTCGGGCGGGGGAGTTTGATGACGAGTGCGTCGACTTCCCAGAGCTCTCAATGCTGAGGATGTTAAGCCAAAATGTTAAGAGGCTCTGTTTGGGTTTTCGAATCTGGATTGAGAAACACGGAGCTCGTCTTCCCTTGGAAGATCATCACGTTGAATTGTTCTTGATTTATGCTCGCTTCAAGCGAGTGGAGGTGATGTTTGTCGACCAGTTAGTCAATCCTGCATTCTCCTTAGTTATTCCATTTCTTTATGATGTGTTTGACTCTGTTGATCTAAGGCTTTCTACCATTCGTCCCTCTCCGCTTGAAGTGCTTGAGCATGGACACGCTGATCTTCCATTCTTTGGGCTTTTTCTGTGGCCATTTGTTGTTGAAGCTCGAGTACGATACTGTAGAGATTAACAGTTCCTGGTATTTCCTGATCTCTGGCAGTACTAGAATGGCTTCTTAGGTTCATGTTTGTTATCGGATGGTGTTTAGATCAACGATGGTAAAAAAAAGTGTGGTAATTCTCACAGACGGCACCAATTGCAGTGGCGTGTTTTTCAGAAGTAGAATCTTCGCCAATACTTATTTATAAAGAGAATTCAATAATGCCAGATAAAAAAAGATTTTGCATGGAAAACTCAGTAAAGCTGAGAAAAACTACGACCTCAAGGAGGATTTTTATGTAAAATTTAGTAAGATGCTAGTTATTACACGCTTTGGAGTGATGTTGGGTTTTAGAAGTAAGAATAGTAAGAGATTTCTGCCTTTTAGATTCTATTTTCTGCCTATATTTATAGTCATACAGGCAGTTTTACAAAAGATAGAAATTGTCTCCTATTCCAAGGGAGTAGGCAAACTCTGTGATCTCTAACAGTTCCTTCTTGACCAGGCTTTTACGGCTACTTTTGGCAAGTCGAGGACTTATAGTAACTTCTCGAATGATGGCCTTCGATCATGTGTGGCTATCTTCGACTACACTTTCCTGGCTTACTCTTGACGAATCAGGGGAATATGTTACTACAACCCCTAACAGTAAAAAAGAACCTTCGATTACAAGATTTCCCTTATTTCAGAAACTGTAACTCTGCTCATATATATCATTACACTTTCAAATTATTATCAAAGGTCGTGAAGCATCCCGCTCCCGAACTCCATGAATGCATGTTTGCCTTGTTAACATGAAAATTATCACCCAACACATCTGTGAACACCCCTAGACCAATTCAACCCCACAGTGTAAGAGCGCGGTATCCCCTTTCCAAGATTACGCCCCTACATTTGGCGTCGTCTGGGCTATAACCTATTTTACCTCTACCCTCCCTCCCAATTCTACCTTTATCCCGTGGCTCCCGCCGTCCACTCCATCTCAACCATTTTTGGTACCCCCGCCGAAGGTAACGTTGCTTAATTGACCCTCATAAGCTAATAGTTTGCTTAAGCAGAGGAGCGACATGCAAACCACCTTTGCCTTAAGCGTGAACACCACTGATATGAACTTGAAACAGAGCGACAATGCCGCTTAGTGGAAACCACTCGTCAGTACCATGCCCTCGACGAGCTGCGCCACACAGTTTGGGAACTATAACAGGCACAAACTCAGGATGCCTCTGCTCGTTCCTGGGTCCCAAAACAATCGCGCATCTCTGTCCACGCGTACTTAGGTCCCCATCCCCATACTAAGGTACCGCCGGTCCACCTTGGTACCAAAGGTGCCCCCACACCCCTACCTGATGGGTCGATACACCTCCGTGTTCCTATCTCAGAAGATTTGACTGATTCCTCACTCTAAAAATCCCGACGTCCCCCTCAAAGTCCTACACGAGAACGCTTAAAAAAATACAGTACTGAGCACACCTGAAGGGGCGTAATTTCGTAGAGGGGAGTTCACGCTCTTACACCGTGGGGTATAGCTTCAACTATAGGTTTTGGCAAATATATATGGCTGAAGTATGAGGAATCACTGTGCTAACATACTTTCATGGAGTCCATGAATTGGTATTCCCCGAGACCTCTAGTGAGGATTTGAATGGGGGTTTGTATATATAGATGAGGCTACTATTCAAATCGAGTAGAACTTGAAGGTACTCGAAGTTTGTTAATCTTGGGGGAGGTTTGGGCTGAGTTTTTCTAACCCCTTCATGATGTCTCTCCTCTCCTATTTATCGGAGATAGGAAAGGATTAGTTACCATGTGAGGCTATATTACATGTATACCCATCTCTCCACTCCCCTACCCGAAGGGTCGATACACCTCGATGTTCCCATCTTGAAAGATTTGGCCGATTCGACAGTCTGAACATCCCGATGTCCCCCTCGATGTCCTACCCAAGAATGCTAGGGAGAATGTAGTACTGAGCATTCCCCAGATCCACAACTCCACTACCTGAAGCAACATCATTCTCCCCCTCGAGCAGCTTACCTCACGTAACAAGAACTCGACCAGAAAATGAAAGCTGCCATCAACATTAGCACCCGCCCCACACCGAACTCTTGGAGTCGACTCAACAACCCCCTATGCCTAAAGGTCCTCGCTATTGAAGTCCCTCCAAACTTCTACACCCCAAAAGTTTGCAAATATCGTAACACTGACCCCCAATCCCATGTCCTTGAGTTCCAGAATGTACTAAGCCTGTATTCTTCAACTGATTAGATCTTGTGTCGAATGTTTTCCACTAGTCTCACCGATACCCCTCTCAATTGGTAGCATAGCCTCCCAAATGGATCCGTTTGAAGCTTCGAACAATTATCCAGCATGTTTATCTCTCACTTTTCCTTCAACAAAGACCGCGAGGTCTAGGTTGATGCCCTTTTCAACTTCCGGAAGATACCCACAAAAATACTCAAAAACTTTACAAAACGCCTTCTCAATAAGTTATACAAAATTGAGAACCCCGATTGCGTGAATGCCATGTTGGCCTAATCCAATGCCCTAGCCGACAACAGCCAAGTTAAAGACTATATCGTCTTCAAAAAATCTAAAACCCTCGAAGAGATGCTATCCAAAGTCAACGGATGCATCAACCTCATGCGTCTCCGTGAACATAATCGTCAGGGGCAATCTCAAACCCACACTCCCAACAAGCTACGATAATCAAACACGACCATGGTCGCTCCCATGTACAACGAGGCCGACAACCTCAAACGTGCCAACTTCGAAGACCAATCAGACTGGCCTAAAAAGAAGTGCCCAATGCTCGTCCTACCCAAACACACTGTTCCCCTCTGAAACATTTAGCCAATCATCCAAGCCAACCCCATTTGGCGTACTCCATACCCAATGAAGTCAAAAAGGACCAAACTTATCGCGAAAACCACAAATACAATTGCCATCCCACCAATAATTGCTACGCGCTATAACGTTTGCTTGAGATGATACTCAAAGCCGGACGCCTTCACCAATACAATGTGCTAAATGTCTGTTAAAGCCATCTTCTAAACCTTATGTACTTACGGCTTCGGACGAAATAGAAGAATCTGAGTGATCATTCGTAAAGCTCATTGCAAGGTTCTAGTTCTAACTGTTAAGGAGATAATTGAATGAGAGAAGCGGGTCAATCCCGGGGTGTGTTTGTGTTTGTGTTTATGCTTTAGAGGGGATAGCTAAATGGGAGAAGCGGGTCTATCCAGGGGTAATTCTCATACGTACATGCCAATATCTGAAGATGCAAAGTAAAGTTCTTTTAGGAGAGTCATCAGTTCCCAAGATCTGCGAAGATGCAAAGTAAAGTTCTGTTTGGAGAGTGTTCCCTTGACACATGTCCGATGTCTTCCCCATCCTTCGATCATACCCATGATGTCTTATCCATCCTTCGATCATACCAAATGAAATTAAACCATGATAAATACCAGTTCGGCGTATCTTCTAGAAAATTCCTCAGCCACCTCGTTAGTAAATGAGGTATTGAAATCGACCCCGCCCAAATTCGAGCCCGTATCGATATGCCTTCTCCTCGAACATAGAAACACATTCAGAAGGTCGCAGGAAAAATAGTAGCACTTAACCGATTCATTTCCAAATCCGTTGCGCCTCGCTATTTTCCCTATTACGAGACCAAGACGCCCACAAAACCAAAAAGACATAGATTGGATAACTAAATGCGAACAAGCTTTCATCGAGTTTAAAACTTACCTTGGCCGACCACCCATCATGAGCACTCCACTCAAAGGTGAAATACTTTCCTTCTATCTTGCAGTTGCCGACAAATCTATCAGCTCAGTTATTATTCGAGCAGAAGCAGGCATCTAAAAATCTGTCTACTTCATCAGTAAAACTTTAACACCAGTAGAGACACGATATACCAAACTCGAGAGACTTCTCCTTACCCCGTCTACACTTCTCGGAAGCTTAAACCCTACTTCCAAGCACACCATATATGTGTAATCATAAGCTACCCCTACGGGAAGTCCTGACCAAGAAAGATAAATCAGATGGGTACAACAATGGTCCATCAGCCTTGGTGAGCACGACATCACTTTGGAGAAGCAGATATCCCAAAAAGGTCAAGCAGTTATAATTTTTTTGGCTGACTTCCCAGTCGAAGACACAGAATGGGAAGAACATGAAGATGACTTTCCCGAAGACCAACTAGAGTAACACGACCCTTGGAATACCCACACAGGATGGCGGCTATTCACAGATGGGTCTGCAGGCCCGAATGGGTCCGAGATTAATATCGCTTTAGTAGCGCCATCAAATGACCGCATCGAAAAAATACTCAGAATCAACTGAATGCACTAATAATGAAGTCGAATATGAAGCTTTGATACATGGCCTCAACATAGCCCTCGAGATGGGAATATCCAAGCTAGCTGTCTTCACTGACTCATAATTGATCCAACGATAGTACTCTAGCAAAAACCAGCCAAACGGTCGCATGGCCGAATGCGCAAGGCTAGTCCGACAATGTATGGATCGATTCCCAAAAAGGTCTTCGATCACACATTATCCTCGAGGCACAAATAGACACGCCGATGCCTTCACATATATTGTAGGAATACCAGGACATTTCAAACCCCGACAACTCATTATCGAAGTACTCAAACGCCCAAGTATTGACCAGATAGAAATTAATACCATCAATACTGGGGGCGAGAGTCTCGATCTTGGTGATTGGCATACCCCATTCCTCGAATATTTCAACAATTTCACACTACCCCAGGATCCAAAGGCCAGACGCTCACTATTAGAAAACTGTCGAAGGTATACCATCCTCAAAGGCAACCTACACTGAAGATCACCAAATGGAGTACACCTTAAGTATATATCCCAACAAGAAGTAGTCGCCATCATTACAAAGTTGTATGAAGGAAATTGTGGCTCTCATACTGCCAGACGATCTATGACACTCCGTGCAATTACACAAGGCCAATTTTAGTCCAACATAAGAAAGCATGCCGAAGAGTACGCAAAGCATTTTGATGAATGTCAACGTCACGCCCACAGCATTAAAAGCCCCTCACAAGACCTCCACTGCAGCAAAGTTGTCTGGCCCTTTAAACAATGAGCCATTAATCTGGTTGGTCCTTTCCCTAATGCTTCGGGAAGCTGAGAACAGATCCTCGTCGCCATAGATTACTTTACCAAGTGGGTCGAAGCCGTACCATTATGTTGAATAATAGAAGAAGAAGTCACCAAATTCCTCTGGGAAAATATCACCACACGCTTTGGCTGCCCACACATGATTCAATGCGACAACGGGCCACAGTTCGTCAGCAAAAAGGCTAGAACATTCCTTAAAAAATATAACATCATCCTCTCTCCATCCATGCCTTATTACCTGCAAAGAAATGGCCAAGTCGAAGCCATCAACAAAACTAAAGTCAATGGCCTCAAAAAATGTGTTGACGAGAAGAAGGGACACTGGATTCAAGAGCTACAACATGTGTTATGGGCTTACCATACCATACCATGAAAAGTGATGGGCTGTATACCTTTTCTATTGGCCTATAGTACCGAAGCAGTCTTACCTACTCAATTTGAGGTCCCAACACGCTATCCCGACCGCTCCGATGAAAACAACGAGTTCGAACTCTGATGAATTAATGAACGAATCTGTCATACCTTCTCCATTGTATCTCAATGATCCTGGAGGATCTAGTATTTTTGAAGATTTTTCAAAGTCGTTTGAACGAGTTGACATGTCCTCTAGAATTTTAGCCCAGAGACATATTTCGTTCGAACGACTTTGATTGTTGTTCGAACGAGTTGCCATGTCGTCTAGAATTTTGGCCCAGGGCCATTTTTTTCGTTCGAACGAATCTGGCGGTAGTTTTATTTATGAGGCATGCTTTTGCCTCGAAATGCGTTCTTTTTGTAATTTCGAGTTCCTTAGTATATAAAGGGAACTTAGGTTATTTTCTAGGTTATGTTAGATCTGAAGAGAGTTCTGAGAGAAGCCTAGGGTTTGCGAGATTCTCATTGTAATTGCTTGTTTTAGTAATTGAATTCTCTATTTTTCCAAATCCAATGGGTGTCCTTCGTGTTTCTCTACTAACTAAAAGCTTTTCAATCGGATTGTGGATTAAGCGGTATCAACTTTCCAATTTTGATTCACGGGGGGCTGATTGTGTTTTATGGTCTCTACATGTGACCGTCTCAAGCAAATGAAGGAGAAGCTAGTGAGTTCGTTGAAGATCCATCGAAAACCTAATTCGAAGAAGAGGAGATGGACGATTTCGATGAGCGACTCACGATTTTGGAAGCAACAGTTTCTGCCCTAACCTCTACTGTAGGGGAGTTAGTTTAACAATTGCATCTTACAAAACTCCCGTTGGGTTCCGTTTTGGCAAATCAGGAAGGCCGCTCTCAACGGCGAAGCCGATCGAAGTCGAAAGAGGTTTTGGAGGTGGATGGAGACGAGGTTCATACGGAGTTCGATAGTGATTCTAGTGATGCCAATTCCATCAAGGAGCGCCCAGGTTCTGGTAAATCAATGAACCCTATGCGTAATCTTCGTCTTGGCTTTAAGATTGAGATTCTGATTTTTGATGGTTCCGCCGACGCCGAGAAATTAGATAATTGGTTAGATAGGTTGGAGACCTATTTTTCAATTGATGAATATTCCAATGCTTAGATGATTTTCTTCTTAACTTTGAAATTCACAGGTCACTCACTCACGTGATGGAGATCCTATCAGAAATGATATGATGTCGAAAGTCTGAGTTGGAAGAAATTCAAGGCTTTGGTGAGGAAGCAATTCTATCCAATTAGGTATGAATAGGAGCGATGGTACAAATAACACAACTTGCGCTAAAGGTTTAGGCAATCCGTGCAACAATTCACTACGGAGTTTCATAGCCAAACATTGGTTTTGGATATTGGCGTGGAGGAGTACGATGTGTTCATGAAGTATAAGGGGGGTTTGTCAGAGTCCATTTGGAGAGAATTAAAGCTCTTCAATATGGTAAATATTGAGGACGCTACCGCTAAAGCAATTGTCATTCGGGGTAAATAATTGAAGAGCGACAAGAAAGACGACAAGAACAAGTCGGGGTACAAGGCTAATTAGAAGTTTGATCAGAAAGGGGAGTCCAAAGGAGAGGGGTCTTCATTCAAGGGGACTATCTGTATTCATTGCAAGGCTAGTGGACATAATTCTGATAGATGTTGAAAACTTTACCCAGAGCTTCAGCCGAAGGAGGAGAAGGGCAAGAAAGAGAAACGTGCACTAGTCGCAGTGATTTTGGATCTTCCAGATTTAGATAAACCAAATCCTAAGCTTACTCTAATGTTCAAGCAACCTCTAGCTATCGACAAGGTGAGTCGGGAAGAGCTTTTCTTTGTTAGTATTCAGGTGAGGCAGAGCTTAGTCGAGGCCATCATTGATCTGGGTAGTCAGAAGAATTTAATTTTTGAGGCGGTGGTAAAGAATATGGGTTTAGCTACTGTGGCTCATGTTAAGCCTTATAGTTTGGGTTAGATTCAGAAAGACGCAGAGTTGAAGATCACTAACCAATGTACGTTCAAGTTTGTGATTACTGAGAAGTTTATTGATAAACTGACATGTGAAGTGGTTCTGTTGGACGTGTGTCAAGTCATCTTGGGTAGCCCTTATCTTTGGGGCCGAGATGCAATCCTTTACCATCATGCTCGCAAGTATCATTTGGTGAAGGATGGCACTGAGTTTCATATTAATGTGTGCAAGGAACATATCACTACCAGTAATTTTGTAGTGGCAAATCAGGCAAAGAGGTTAGTTAATGCGAGCGGCAAATTTATTTTATTGTTGGTTTGACCTATTCAAGAGAGTCCGTCAGCTATAGTATTGTCAACTTTGGCAATGTCTCCTAAGCAACAAACCGATATGGGGGAGTTGCGAGGGGAGTATGAAGACTTGTTTTTGGGCATAGAAAGGATACCACGTAAGAGGGATGTGGAGCATGATATTACCTTGATGAATGGTGAGCCACTACCCAATATTGGGTTATATCGGACATTTGTTACAGAGTCTAATGAGATCAAGAAATAGGTACATGAACTCCTAGAGTAAGGAGTTATTAATCCAAGTTGCTCACCTTGTGGTTCGCCGGTGTTACTGGTGCCAAAGAAGGATGGGTCTTGGAGGATGTGTATGGATTATCAGGCTTTGAACAAAATCATGATGAAGAGTCATTATCCGCTTCCACAGATTGACGAGCCTTTAGATGAGTTGTTGATTGCTCCATTTTTCACCAAGTTAGATCTTAAGTTGGGTTACCATCAAGTTCAAATCCGGGAGGAGGATACTTGGAAGACAGCGTTCAAAACCAAACAGGGCTTATTTGAGTGGTTAGTGATGCCTTTTTGGTTATGCAATGCTTTGGCGACATTTATGCGGCTAATGAATGAGGTACTTCGTACATTTATTGATGATTTTGTGATTGTCTATTTGGATGAAATCTTGATATATAGTCGTACATGGGATGAGCATCTTGGGCATTTACGCAATGTGTTGGGCGTGTTGCGATCACAACAGCTTTTTCTGAACGGGAAGAAGTGCGAGTTTGGGAAACAGGAGCTAGTCTATTTGGGTTTAATTATTGGTAGCGGTGAGCTTAAGGTCGATCTAGAGAAGGCCTCGGTCATTACTAATTGGCCTCGACCCAATGCAGTGACGAAAATGAGGAGTTTTATGGGTTCTTGTCAGTACTTACAAAAATTTATATGACATTTTTTACAAATAGCCGCACCGTTGCATTCTTTGACGAAGAATGGGGTACAATTTATGTGGGAAGTGCACCATGAGAGGATCTTTCTGTTACTAAAGAGGAAGATTACGGATGCACCAGTGTTAGCATTACCTAATTTGCAGTGGTCTTTTAAGGTTGAAACAGATGCGTCAGACTATGCATTGGGGGTAATCCTTTTACAGGATGGGAAGCCGGTTGCTTACCATTATGATATGTTTACAGGATCTGTACGTAACTATCCTACCTACGATAAGGAGTTCTCCATACTATATCAATCAGTTAAGCATTGACGGAGTTAATTATTCGGGAAGGAGGTTATGGTACATTCTGATCACAAACCGTTACAGTTCTTATTGACGCAGTCCAAGCTTCAGGAAGCTCGCCATATGAAGTGGATGTCATACCTTTAGCAGTTTACCTTATTGATCAAGTATAAGAAGGGAGTGGACAACAAGATGGCGGATATGTTATCTCAACCCCCATTACCAACTATTTTCGCTTTGTTGGTAGCTATGCAGATCCAGTCGATTGTTTATTCTGAGTATGTTTCAGGGTATGACGACGATAAGGAGCTCAATGTGATTTACATGAAGTTACTACAGGGAAAGACGCGCGAGTATGTTCTGAAGGATGGCTTGATTTACAGGGGCAGTCTACTATGTATTCCTGAGGGTGGAGGCTATTTATAATGGATTTGTGTGGAACATTATTCCCAAGTGGCAGGTCATTTCGGGGTTGAGACGGCTCTTTTGAATTGGTGGCGTTATGTCTATTGGCCGAAGATGCAGGTGGATGTTGCTTGTGTGGCTCGTAGTTGCGTGTTATGCAGCATATCGAAGCCTTCCAATAGGAAGATAGGACTGTACTTAACATTGACAGTTCCTAGTCAACCTTGAGAAAGTATTTTAATGGATTTTATGGGTGGTTTGCCCATGACGAGGTGTTAGAATGACTATTTGTTTGTGGTTGTGGATCGATTCAGCAAGATGACTATTTTTATTCTATGCCAGAAGATGGTCACAGGGGAAGAAGCAGTGCGATTCTTTTTCAGAGACGTCTGGAGGCATTTCGGGAACCCTTCTTCTATTATAGCCGCTTTTTAAGGCATTTCTAGAAATTGTTATGGGGGATGATGGACACTAAGTTGAAGAGAAGTACCGCTTTCATCCGTAGACAGACGGGCAAACAGATGCCGTTAACCGCACTTTGGTACATTTATTACGGGGATTCCATTCTAAGTATCCTAAGACTTGGGATGAGAGTTTACCGTATCTTCAGTTTGCGTTCAGCCGGGCAATTCATGGTTCTACATTGAAGTCTCCTTTTGAAGTTTGTTTGGGGTACTTGCCCAAGGCCCTTTTGATTTGGCATTTAGTCTTAGTGGCAAGACAGTGTCAGGGAAGGAGGAAGAAGAGTAGGTTAAAGCTCAACATTTTATTGAGAAGATCAGCAAGGTTCATGAGGTGGTCAAAGCTCAGTTGAAGAAGACTCAAGGGAAGTATAAGACTTACCACGACAAGCATAGGGTTGAGTGTACTTTTATTGAGGGCGACCTCGTTTGGTTACATTTGGGTAAGGAACGGCTTAAGGGGAAATGTAAGAAGCTCAAACCTATCCGTTATGGTCCGTTTTTGATTCTCAAGAAGATTGGTGATAATGCATTCCAGTTGGATTCGCCACCTTTCATGAAGATGTATTCAATGATTAATGCCGAGCATTTGAAGTTATTTGAGCCATCTCTTTTGGATGAAGACTCTGCAATCGATACTTACCTACCGTCAGTTGATGACTTATGGATGGAAAGAGAAGATCCATTGCTGGAGGATGGTATTCTAGAGTGAAAGGTTCATACTACAAGGCGGAGTACTATTGATTCGTTCCGAGTTGGGAAGAAGGGTCAACTACCAAGTAAGTCGAATTGGTACAGCTGGGAATTGGGCATCACTGCATTCCCACATCTTCAGTTCTAGCTTAAGTAGGAGCTCAAGGATCCTAAAGGAGGGAGCCATGATCCAGGAGGATCTAGTGCTTTTGAAAATTTGTCAAAGTTGTTCGAACGACATTGAGAGTCGTTCGAACGAGTTGACATGTCCTCTGGAATTTTAGCCCAGAGCCATATTTCATTTGATCGACTTTGATTGTCGTTCGAACGAGTTGCTATGTTCTCTGGAATTTTGGCCCAGAGCCATTTTTTTCGTTCAAACGAGTTGGGTTTTGTTCAAACGACCAGGCAAATTTTCTAAGGTTTAGACCAATTAGTCGTAAAGTCGTTCGAACGACTCTGGCAGTAGTTTTATTTATGAGGCGTGTTTTTGCCTCAAAATGCATTCTTTATGTAATTTCGAGTTCCCTAGTATATAAAGGGAACTTAGGTTATTTTCTAGGTTATGTTAGATCTGAAGTGAGTTCTGTGAGAAGCCTAGTGTTTGAGAGATTCTCATTGTAATTGCTTGTTTTAGTAATTGAATTCTTTATTTTTCCAAATCCAATTGGTGTTCTTCTTGTTTCTCTA
Organism: Kingdonia uniflora; assembly: GCA_014058105.1. NCBI lineage: Eukaryota > Viridiplantae > Streptophyta > Magnoliopsida > Ranunculales > Circaeasteraceae > Kingdonia > Kingdonia uniflora. The sequence continues at coordinate 91,494 of JACGCM010002368.1, forward strand.
CTAACTAAAAGCTTCTCAATAGGATTGTGGATTACTCAACCATCATACATATCAATGAACTTCTTGAGTTAGTCCAACCTAAGTATCCAATCAACCCTTTGACCTGATTGATACTTGGGGGTGACCTTGAAGTTCATCAAAGTTGGGATTCGGGCAAACCAGAGTGGCATGAATAGTCGATAACCTAAACACTCGGGGGTGACCTCATGGCCGACCACGTATTGCTTCGTTCAGGATCAAACCCGCGGATAAAAATATCCAGAGGCCACCTTAAAGCTCAATGAATTTCTTGAGTTGGTCAAACCTAAAGTATCCATTCAACCCTTTGACCCGACTGATAATTAGGGGCGACCACGAAGTTCGTCAAATTTCCAATTCAGGTAAACCTGAGTAGCACGAATAGTCAACAAACTAAACACTCGGTGGCAACCTCGCAGCCGACCACGTCCGATTTCGTACATCAAACCCGCAGCTAATAATACCCAAGAGAGACCGTGAAGCTTATCATACTCTTCGATCAAAACCTCAGGATCAAGCTACCTTTGGTTAAACAGATACTTAGGGGTGACCACGAAGCTTAAACATATTTCTCTCAGTCACTCAACCAATTTCTTTAGTCAGTTACTTTTTACTCACCCCATTATTTAGATAAAAGAAACAGAATAACCTTATTCAAAGCAACAACACGTCTAAACGACACCTCAACAAAATACATTAGAAGGAAAGAAAAATTCATAAAATTTAACCCACAACAAACAAAATACTACCAGAGTTCTCTCATAATAAATTACTACACTGGGGGATAACTCTAATCTTCCCCCTGGATCGAAGTTTTAGCAGCAACAAGAAGGTCCTTACCAACAACAGGCACGACAACCTCGTTTTCCACAATACCCCCCTGCTAGCAAGACTCGGCTCCAAACCAACAACTTGTCTCGCACCCTTAACATTAGGACTGAGCAACTCTTTCGCGGGGTAGCGCCTGAGTATGTCCAGATCATAACCCAACCCGTCTATGAACTGCTTCAAAGACGAAGTCACATGACATTCCTGGTCGAAGTATACTCAAAAACGTGCATGATTCTCTCTCAGCTTCCCCTCCAGCGCTGCCAGCTTTGCCTCACACCGCTCAACCACAACCAGTTTATCCTTCACAATATCCGCTCGAGTCTGAAATACCTACTGCTCTAATTTGGCTACTCGGGTGTTTTGGAACATGATGGTTCCCTTTGAGAACTCTTCTCAATCAAGAACCTCTTTCAACCTCTCACCAAACACCTTCTAGGCTTTTCTAAAAGAAATCAGCCAAGCCTACATCTACACAGTAAAGAACACTTCAGACATTTAGCAATTTCATCCAACCGAAGGTATTTTCTAGTGAAATTAAATAGTTACCTGCTGGAACACCAACTCTGCCCGACGCCCTGTCTCATCTAGGTTTGAGGTACACAAGTTGATCATCGGCTCAGCCGCATCTCGTGTAGCCTCCTCCTATTTGGCCAAAAGCAGACTGGCCTCGGACGAGTTAGGTCCTTTTTCCATCTGATCATGTGACCTCTTTCGAGGTGCCGACATAACTACCTTAGTACTCGACCCATCCCCGGGGGCCTTACCTTTCCCCCTTTGAGCCGGGTGAACCAACTTCTAAGGGCTCGAGCCTCGCCCCCTTGCCTCGGCAGCAGATGATGCAACCCCACATTGAGTCCCCAGCACCAAAGTAGACTTCGGCCGTGTCAAATTTTCATAATTCATTTCACCCGCCGCTTTGGATAGGTTAGTATTCTTTATTTTCTTCAAAGGTCCTCAGAGAAGTGTGTCAGTCTTTTTCTGCCTCTTCCTCGATATCTTTATTCTTTCGTAGACATTATTTATCAGCTTGTCGCTCCCGTTGATCAGATCATCTAGATAATGTCATGGATTGTTCAATGCTCAATTTATCTGCAATAAACACATGTCCGAGATAAAGAAAGGGCCAAAGTAATGAAGTACAAGATACTCGAACACAAACATACCCACATTAAAAATCCTATGAGACAGGACAAAATCTACTTCATCATCTACATACTCAAAACGACCCTTCACCCACACCAAATCCTTATCCCACCCACGACCAGTCGAATAAAGGTAAAATACCCAAGGCTTCTCTGGAGAACACTGAATGTGCTAAGTCCACACCCTCTTATTTCCCTTCCTCAAATAGAATGATACCACGTTAACCCACTCAACCACTGGCCTCCCTGCGCCCACCAACTCACTATTTAAACCCTTGATGACCCACATTATGTCATAAAAGTTCCCATTCATTTGCAAGGTGCCACATCCAAAAAATTGAGTACTTCACCAGCCGCCGAAGGGGCAGCTTCATACCTAGCTGAATCTGCCCCCAATACACAATCATCCCTTCACTGGGCACGTCGTCACAGGAATACTCTGACCTAGAACAACGCCTTTTTCCACTATATCATGTTGTAACATGAATCGACCGAGCCTAGCTCGCGTTCATAGCGAGACGTCCCCATAAATAGATTTTTCATCATCAGTACTTCCGCTACTACCCTCACTTTTTCCCTCATCCTCCTCCCTTTCATCCTCACCATCACCCCTCCTACGGTTGACTTCAACCTCATCCTCCTCTTCCTCTTCTTCGTCACTCTCCCCAACTACTCGAGCCCTCCTCTGGCTTCGCCTCACCAAACTAACTTCGAGTACCATCACTGCCAAAGGTGTGTCAGTCACAATGTATAATTCTTTGACGTCACTACTCCTCTCCTCTCCTCTTGACCAGATATGTTTGGTTCATTTGTCACATCATCATCCTCATCTATCAGCCTCATCCTTGAAGCCTCGCAGATACGCATTATACCCTATAGAAGAAGAGGGAACAAGATTAGCTCGATATATTTGAGTTAAAACCCTCGAGTTCATATAAATACTACCAAAAAAATCCATATCTTCCATCGGCCATACTACAGCCAACTTGATGACTGTCACATTTAATCAACTACCCATTATTTTAGCCCCCATATCCAGTACCACCACAAAGTCCACCTCCATAGGGTCTCTTCGTCCACTATTTCAAGTAACCACCACTACCACCACATACCCTCCATCAATGGCGGACCCCCATTTTTCCTTTTGCCCATAGCAAAAAAAAAAACATAAACAAAACACACATAAGGAAGACCAGAAGACCTACCTATAACGACCAAAGCAACACTGGAGCAACAAGATTCTACCTGTAACCCCACTCTCTCATCTCTCCCACTTCCCCCCACATTTTCAGGTAACCATTAGTCTTTTACATAAAAACTCCTGCTCCTACAAGCGTATGGCAGCCACGCATTCAAACCTTCCCAGTTTTCTATTTACCTGTCGACCCTTCAAACATTTGACTCTTCTCTATAATTCCAAATACTTCCAATTTCATATTCACTCTTCAACCCTTCGACTTTTCCTCCCCAAAACCCTTGACGACAAACTTCTGGCAGCGCGCCATATCGTGCCTATCCCCACACATGGAACTTACCCAACCTGCAACGTGGAAAATAAATTATCTCCATATCTAACATGGAATGATTACTTTCTACCAAACATACTGCTTAAGGCACGATGTCCCAGTTGGATGCTCTGCAATTACGGCTGTCAGGTCCCATTCACAGTAAAACCATTTTGTTTATACTTTTTCTCTGCTCTCTCGAACCATCTTACAACTATCAGCCTAATTCATATCATCAAACATTTTCATCCTCGACTATGGCACAATATAATTTAATCTTTGCCCCTGGCTTTGACCAGGAACTATCATTTCCTATGCCCGAATAATCCATCTTATTCCAGTATTTTCACATCGAACATAATTTTTTTCCTCTCAGCCCTTATAGCCACGCCTATTTTATAATTGAAAACATTTTTTCTCTCACCTTCGATGACCAACTACAACAATTTGTACTCGAACAAACCAACAACTGGGGGGAAATATCACTATTTATTTTATTCAAAAAATAGTACAAGAAAAACAACAACAATAGAAAACACCACAACTTCGCCCTACTTTTAGACCAGGCAATTTCTCCAGTACTATGAGCACTTTTCCCCACCACCCTCCACCTTCACCAGTTGTCATGCCAACTCTCATAGCGAGGCAGACCATTCTGAAGTACTCCGGCGGTGATGTTGGAACATCCACCACCAGAAGGTTAATAACTCTGCCTCCTTCCGTTCACGTCCGGTCGGCACTTCCTGGTGCAGATTCACCAGGTCAGGCAGTGGCACCCCCATCTCCCTTCGCCCAAAGGACATCTGCGATAACTCCGCAAGCTTTACCTCTACCAAGAATTTAGTCTCTTCTAACTATTATTGGTAGCGAGTCCTTTTGATGGGTTAGGTACACAGTACAGAGAGAAGAAGATGAAGACAAACAGAACTTAAATGAACCACACCCCTCAAACCCCTATTTATATCATGATTAAGAGGGCATTAATGACTCCTTAATCAACATAACCACCATTGCTCACCATTAATACCCTTGGAACACAGCACAATCGTACCAATCAACTGTACAACTTCCCATGCATAACAGTTTTTCTCAGCACGCACAAAGCTTTCCAGGACTAATCGATCACTCGAAGCGGACAACCCATATTAGTATATGGTTAAAGGCAGACAAACTTGACAGACAGCGCAGTGGACAACTCACTCGATAAATTAGTAATCAAGCTGGCAGACAGCCACAGTGGCAGAACTGACCTCCGTACAGGACAGTTGCCCGAAAGGACATATATGTAACCCAAATTCTCTATGGTGACTCACCCTTTCCTATTTCCTATAAATAGGGAAGGAGAGCTACCACAGAGGGGTTAGAGAAACCGGAGCTAAAACACCCCCAACAACAAAAAAGAACCTTCGATTACAAGATTTCCCTTTTTTCAGATATTGTAACTCTGCTCATATATATCATTACACTTTCAAATCCTCATCAGAGGTCATGGAGCATCCCGTTCTCGGGCTCCATGCATGTATGTTTGCCTAGCTTACAAGAAAATTCAACCCCACAGTGTAAGAGTGCGGTCTCCCCTTTCCGAGATTATTCCCCTACATGTGTGTGTATGTGTGTGTGTGTACCAGACAGGTACGACACTATTAATGCTGAAATAAAATGACTAAAATAAAGACAGACTCTAAAAATGAAGAATGCATCTCACTACTTATAGTCATGATCTAGGGTACCCATGCCAGCTAGCTCATATATATCAATCAGCTCTCCACATTAAAATCTTCTATCTACTCCTCCTCTTGGTCGTCCATAGGCTCCACTTCATCATCATACTCCATAGGCTCCTCTTCCTTTGGGTCAAAATGTGCATCTTCAAAACATTCTATATACGATGTGTACAAAATGTGCATGATATGGTACGATATGTACATGGTCATCTAGCCTGCATGGCATCAGCCACTCATCTCCTACCAACTATCTCCAAAAATCTTGCATACACCTAGCTAAATCCTACAATATATCTAAAGGTTCTAGGTGAATCACGGAAGAGTCTCTAATGGCTGTAGGATCAATGTACTCCATGGGCATGGTCACAAAGGCTGGAAGAGGGAAGTAAAGTGCCTATCGGGTATGAGAATGGCCTCGAGTGCCATAAGTACTATGATAAACTATAAGAATTAAAGAAAAATAGGTAGAATGAGTGAGTGCTTTAAGAATATGTATAAGGAATGAGAGTGACATGGTCAACAACTGAAAGAAAAGAAAAGAAAGTTCATATAGACCGATTTATGGATTGCCTCACAATAAGTACTTGGTTTAATGTCTTCTGCCAGACATATGTACCCCCAAACTTAAATGGTTGCAATATAGAGTATTTGGGAGTGTGGGACGCAATTACTCATAAACTGGGTCATCGATGTACATAATCACTTCTTCACGACCGAAATTCATCCAGTAGGGTTTTAGTCAATAATCATTGACCTTGAATTTGATCTCCTCCGTTCCTTGAACACATTCAATATAGTTTAGGATCATATCCAACATGACCACAATTTCCCAGAAAATAGATGGAGACGCGAGTTGTATAAAAGGACCTTCTGATCGGGCATTGCTATCACGTTGGATATGATCGTTAGCTTGAACCCCTAGATATGATAGTTTTTGGTGTCCCATATCTCACGAAAATGCTTTCTTGCAGAATATCTACCATAGCTACATGATCCTTATCTTTTTTGCCACTACTTCAACCCATTTTGATACATAATCAATAGCTGCGATAATGAAGACATGCCTTCCTTCCCAAAATTCTGAAATGGTCCTGTGAAATCGTTGCCCCAAACATCAAAGATTTACAATATTAGAATATTGTTTAGTGGCATTTGATTTCTACTAGAGATGTTCCCAGTTCGATGACATCAATCGTAGGCCATACAGAAGGTGTGTGCATCTTTGAAAATAATGGGCTAGTACAGACCATATTATAGGACTTTTTCCGATGTTCTTTTTCCTCCAAAATACCCTCCGCATGCATGACCATGACAAAATTGTAGAATACTTCTTATTTCCTGCTCTGGTATACACTATTTGATTACATGGTCGATACCAAATTTATATAAATATGGATCATCCCATCCGTAGTGCCTAACCTTTGATAGAAAATTACTCTTCTCTTATTTAGTCTAATACCCCGACAAGTGTCCTGTGGCTAAGTAGTTGACAAGATGAGCATAACAAGGTGTTGCAGACGAGGAAATGGTCATGAGTTATTCATCTAAAAATGACTTAGTTGTAAGTATTTCGTCCTTATCATTAAATAATCTAGACAAGTGATCCGTGACGACGTTTTATACCCATTTTTTATCTCATATTTCTAGATTGAATTCCTGCAGCTATAGTCCCCACCAAATCAATCATACTTTTGCATCCTTTTTGGACAAGAGATAAATGAGTACAGAGTGGTCAAGGAATATAATTACTTTTGATTCGATGATCAAAAAAATTCTAGAGTGAAAGCAATTGCTGTGAACTTTTTTTCAGTTGTTGCGTAGTTCAATTGTACATTTTTCAAAGCACAGCTTGGGTAATGTATGACATGAGGTTTACTATTAACCATTTACCCTAGAACTACCCCTATCACGTAGTCTGATGCATCACATATAAGTTCAAAAGAAAAACTTTAATCAGTTAGTTGAATGATTGGTGTTGAAGTTAAACTCGTCTTAAGCTTTTCAAATGCATCCGAACAAGTCTCATTGAACTTGAATTCAATATCTTTAACAAACAGCTTGTACAAGGGTTGCACAATCAAACAAAAATCTTTTATAAATCTTTGCTAGAAACCTGTGTGACCTAAGAATGACCTAATTTCTCCTACAGACATGGGAAGAGGTAGCGTAGATATAATATCATTTTTGCTGGGTTGACCATGAAGTGAAATTTTTTGCAATTCAAGATTAGATTCAACTCTTTGCATCGTGCAAGGAAGACATCTAGATGATGTAAGCATTCATCATATGATGATCCGAAGACGGAAAATCATAACAAGAATTTTTCCACCATGTCAGGGAAAAAAATACCCAATGTGCATCTCTGGAATGTTGCAAGAGCATTACATAATCCAAATGGCATTCATCTGTAAGCATATGTTCCATAGGGGAATGAGAACGTTGTTTTCTCTTGTTCTTCCTGACTGATAGCTATTTGGTTATACCCTGAGAAACCATCTAGAAAGAAATAATGGCTCTTTCCTGCTAATCTTTCCAACATCAGATCGATGAAGGGTAAGGGAAAAGGGTAATTTATTGTTATGGTGTTTAGCTTATGGTAGTCAATGTACATTCTCCATCCGGTAGTTGTACGAATGGGGATGAGTTCATTGTTATCGTTCTCGATTACTATTATCCCTGATTTCTTGGGAATGACTTGAACATGACTGGCCCATTTTTTTTTTTGTGATTGGATAAATGATCCATGCGTCAAGCAGTTTGAGTATTTCTTGGTTAACCACCTCCATCATGGCCGGATTAAGTCTTCGTTTCATTTCTTGTGACGTTTTGTTTTTTTCCTCAAGGTGAATTCTATGCATGCACACTGCCAGACTTATTCCTGCGAGGTCGGTAATGAACCAACCCAAGGCTGCTTTTTGGCAGGATAAAACTTCCATGAGTTTAATTTCTTTTGAACTTTCGAGATTAATGGTGACACTAACTAAAAGTGTTTCATTTGGACCTAGATTAATATACTTGAGAGTGTCTAGGATTTATTTGAGTTCAAGCTTGGGAGGCTTTATTATGGAGGGTAACGGTAAGGTGGTAGATGGCTGGAGTGGTTCTATCCTTAGGTTCCACTTAGCCTTATCAATCAGTAGTGCCTTATCTAGAAGTGTCAGAATTGCCTCAACTAGATCATTATTATTCTTATTTTCTTCAAATCCTGAGAAACAGATACTCAAGGTATCATCTGTATAAATGTTGGGGAATGATTCATAGATCAAGGTGTCAATTAATGTACAATGCTCCATGTCATCTTTTTGAGAAACTTGAGTATTATTGTTGTAGACATTTAAGGTTGCTTTCATATCTCCTAAGGAGAGGTTTAATACTCATGAGTGGCAGTTAACTATGGCATGAACGGTGGCCAGGAATGGTCTTCCTAGGATTACTGGTATTTCATTATCATTTTTTGTGGTGTTCTCAGTATCCTATTTAATAGCTTTGAGTAATGGGATATTGATATGGACATGCTTGAATGCTTCCACCAACTCAGCATAATATGGGCAGGTGTCACTTGGTTGTAACCTCTTAGGAAATGGTGGTTATGGAGTGGCAGTTCTAAAGCTGCTCAGGGTAGGATTCAGAGGCAAGGACTATCTCATTTCCTCTTCCAGAGATACTCCTTGTGAAGGTTGTCGTATCTCCATTTATAGTTATTCATTTGTTGAGATTTCCTCAAGAGGTACATCTATTCTATTGTCAACAACCTTCCTACTTCGCAAAATTTGATTGTATTACAGTATTACTTGATGTTCACCATTGATTTATGTGCACCCCTGGCTTGTTTATTTAAGAGGCTACTTACTAGATAAGATATGTTTACCTCCAATGCATTTATATTTTGATCAAGGGAGTTAATAGATCGGTCTGTGTCTTGGATGAAAGTTTCAAGAGTTCGCTCAAGGCTCCCAATCCTCTCAGTGTTGGTTTGTTGAGGTTGATATTGTTGTGACTGATACGGTGGGATTTGGTATTATTGTTGTCGCATATTTGAGTTGCCAATGTGTCCTTCCTAATGTGGTCTAGTTCTATAAGACATGTTGGGATCCTAAGGTAAAAAGGATCAAAACGAGTTATTGGGATTCCCCTGATTATACGTGTTAAATGCGCGAAATTCCTCTTCTTGTATTTCCTGGTTAGGTTAGATAGTAGGACAGAAGTCTGAGATGAAAGTAGTACCGCTGTAGTAACTACATACCTCTTACTGAGCTGGAGGTGAAGTTAGTTTGGTGAGAGCTTCGCTCATCTTCCCGATTAGGCTTGTTTGCGAATGGATAATAGCTAGGTTAGCGGTGCTAGTGACTAGCTCAAGATGTCATCCTTTCCTAGGATCACTCTTTCTCTGGGAATATGAGTTTTCACCTATGGTTTCAAAGAACTTCCATGCTTTAGTAGAAGACTTACGCGTTATAGAACCTCCACATGCTGCATCAACCATACGTTTGTTGCTTTTGGACAATCTATTATAGAAACTGTATGCTTGTTGCCATAGATCTATTTCATGATGTGAGCACTTAAGTAAGAGACTCATGAATCTCTCCCAACTGTCATAGAAATGTTCATCCTCTTTTTGAGAAAAAGTGCGAATTTCGTTACATAAAAAGGTTCGTTTTGTGAATAGTGAAGAATTTCTTCAAGAATGTCTTCTGTAGTATCTTAAAAGTTATGATGGTACTAGGGGGTAGAATGTTTTGCCAAATCTTAGCCTTATCCTTGAGGGAAAAGGGAAAGTGGCGTAGCTGCAAAGAGTCATCTGTGTAATCTTTGTAGTAAAGCATAGCACACAACTATTTCAACTCAGTAAAATAAAGTAAAGGATCATCACAATCGTGGCCGCAAAAAGAAGATAAAGCATTGATAACGTTAATTTTCATTTTAAATTGTTGTGCTCTAGTAGGAAGCTCAGGCAGAGTAATACAAGAGAAGTTATTTATGGGTACATCACATGAATATTCGGCTAGGATTTTGGTAGCCATTAGTCTGGCTTATTCTAGCAAATGTTTCTATATATCCCAACCATGGGGTTTTCTAGCTAATGTAGAGTAAACTAATGATGAATTTTCACGATTTAAACAGTTTGCTTCGCGAGACCGACTTCTCATAAACTAACTTACTTACTAACTAACCTAGGATTCCTAACTATCTACTAATTAGTAGTAATCTATAAGATAACACACTACTACTTTTACTATTAATATTAATAATAAAGTACTGTTGTTATACTAATAAATATCCACTAATATTGGATAAAATATCCTAGGAACTCACTAAATTATATTATCTATATTCTTTTTTGTATTTTTTATATTTTTAACTAATAAATAAATAGGTCATGTTTTAGCCTATGCTGGGGTACAGCAACCTTCTTAGACCCTTTCTATCATTTTTGCCTGAAACATTTACCTTAGAAGCGTGAAAGCAAAGAGAGGTTTGTAACAGAGATTGATTTTTCAGTAACCTGAGAAAATAGAAACAATGCATTGATAAGATAATATGTTTCAAAAAGCTCAGGGGAACAAGGCCTAAAAATAGAGGAGTCGGGGGAGCTCAGTGGCCGGCGATTGTCGCTGGCAAGCCATTGGTAGGCGGCGATCACTGGTTGATGGGGGCCATATCTCCTTAAATTTTTATCGTGTGTTCCTGATTTCAACAGAACTCTAGCACACGAGGTCAATGACACTTAAATCTTATCCTAACAGAGACCTAAATTAACCTACCAAAACATAAAAACTAGAGAAATACTACTTTTAACCTTATCTACGATTTCTATCTAACCTAGAAATTACTCTTACCTCCTCTAACAATAGTACCATTTGATAAATCGTCCTTAGTCTAATCAAAATCCTACTTACAAATTGCTGTATTAAAAAGGCAAGTAGGGTATCAATCCACAGATGAGAACATTATTCTAGGGTAAACTAAAATCTAGGGAAAAATGGGTTTGCTTTGTTAGACTTCTACGCTTAATCTAGGTGTTACAATTTGAATATTAAGGGTAACTAGAGCTTTCAATTACACTCTATATTAATATATAAGGATTTAATTTAATAAGATTTTTTGGTCTTCTCCTTTAATTCTCTCTTTTGAATCGAATTCGAGAGGTTTAAAATACTTCTCAAATCTTTCCGTAAAGAACAGATCAGAGAGCCTAATCCGTCAAGATCTAAAATCAAATCCTAGGTTATTGGCCTAAGGCTTATTCTTCCTATTTTGAAAATAAGAATAATCCCTAGGTCTAGAGGTCATTAGGTGGACTGAGAAACCAGTTCCTTATTTAAGACACGAATCTCTCTTTCGGGATAGAATTATTCTCCTCCTACCCTAACTTTTCCTAGTCAGGAGAGTTGAAGAGCAACCCTAAAATGTGAACATAGGCATCTAGGTCAGATCTATTACCTGTTAGGAAAGCCTAACATGTACCTATAAAGCTTTCTCTGCAGATCTAGTCTGAGGGGTTAGCCCTGCAACATCTTAATAATCACAAATAATTGAAGAACAAGATCTAACTTTCATTAATCTTAAAACCAAGTTTAGAGATACAAACTTAATTCTCAAGCTCTCCAAAACCCTATAAAAGCAATAAACAGTCTTGGAGTGAGAGAATAAAATATTAAATAGGAAAACCCTGATCCTGAATAGCCTTAACTACCCTCCAGTCTTCTCCAATAATGAAAGTTAGGCATTTGATAAAAAAATTCTCTTAAAAAATTACCACGTGATCAGTGCTTAAAAATCATGGCATTGGGCCATCAATAGCTGATGATCGCTATTAGTGTGTCTTTGGCCGATGGCGATCGTCGGTGGGTTGTAGCCGAAATGTTCCCCTTTTAGAGTTTTTCTCTGATTGTCTAATAGAACATGAATTGATCTTCATCCCCTTGATCCCTTGTCTCAGTGATTATCTTAATTTTTAGATATCCCAACTAGACCAATTTTGATCAAAACTATTTTACTGAACTGCTGGAATCCCTCAGTGCGGTTCTTGTGCCATTTTAGCTTTGATTTGGCCCTTTTCTGGCCAAATTGACTATATTAGAGTAGAAAGCCTAAAGATGAGGTAACTAGGCAATAATTAGACCAAAAGGGTTTCATTATGGCCAAAATATCTGTAAATGGACCTTAAATTCTGCACAAAAATGTTCTTATCATTAGGCTCACAATTGAAATCTAAAATTGGAGGCCGTTAGGTAAGTCTAAATCTTCCCATATCTACTATGTAAGGCTCATATTAGGTCTTATCGTATGGATATAACTGATCTGGTAGTTTAAATTGAATAGGACATGATTCATTATTGTCTTGCGGGTTCATGGGTCTTTGGTTTGGATTGATGTGGATATATCTATGTGATTTTAAGCTTGTATCTGCTACTTGATTCAGGATCTAATCAAAGTTTAATTTAGCATGATCTTCATCCTTACCCATCAATGCCCATGAACTTCTCTTACAACTCCTCATACTCCCACGCTACCTCCATATACGCAACTTTTCCTTGTAATAATCATCATGACACACATACTTCGCAACCTCTTGAAAAAAATTGTGATCGTCATAGTGATAGGTAATCACCAAATCGTTTATCTCTTTACATCGATAATTTTTTAAAGTTGTGATATTTGACTCTTCCTCTTCTTCTTCTTCTTCAAATCCTCAGGTTCTATGAGACAGTCGAGAATGGAGACCTCCCAAAAATATTTGTTGGGTAGTTACAACTCCTTGAATATTCGATTTGCCAATCCATCACTTCCTATGCTTAATCCTGACCAAACCCGAATATCGTTGTTGCTTCAATCCTAGCTTTGTTCCTCTCCTATCACCCTTATAATATCTTATGCCATCGAAAGCTTTCAAGGCAGACCAAACTTCTTAACAAAAGTGGAAGAACCTTTTATATGCTATTTTAGATTCTCTAAAGTTTCTTGACTCTCTTATATGCTTCTTGGGTTCATTGGGCCTGGCCTTGCCTCCCCTCAATTGTAACTTTCGATTAATTTAATCTTATTTTTGCAAAAAAAATAAAAAATCACTGTGGTGAGATCTCTAATTTGCTTTGATTAGGCGATCTCATTTTCCTCCCCTTCAGATTAATCTTCTTCTGAATCTTCTTCATCACTTTCATCGTAGCAACCTAGACGTTAATTGGCCTATAATTCTAGCCAAGCTTTGTCTTCTTCTCCTCCCTAATCTTCTTCTCCTTCACAATACTCATCGTCTTCCTAAAATTTTTTGCTCATGATCGTGGTGGTCGATTAAGACCTCGGCTCTAGTACTATTTATGATGTTAATGCGAGATAGAATTGAAACAAAACTAAGGAAAATTGATTCTAAACTCTTTCATTTTATTCAATAACCTAAAAATATTCCAATCACCTAATAACTTTATAGCCAAATAATAGCGTAAAACTAAAGACCTAGGGGATAAATTTTATAAAGTGAAGCTCAAATAGTACTAACATTAGGATCCCTAATATTAGGAGACTTTCTGTAACAATTGGCCCACTAAACTATTGCATAACTAAAAAATAAAGAAAACATGCATAAAATAATGAACTCAATGAGAAAGTGACATCGACTAAGTAACCTAGAGAGAAACGCCATCTCAAAGTACACACATTGAGGAATCGAGTTACATCAATGCCCCTAAGTTAGTATCAACTTTTCATTTGCAGTAAATAACTTTTGGACGTTCCACGAAAATAACAAGCTTGTGTTGAATCTATGAAGACAATTTTAAGATTAGTTTAGTGTTTTCTTTGTAAGGGGAAATCATCATATTTATATTGTTTTTGCAAAGTGAGCATAACCACTGTATAACAACCCAAAAGGGAGACAAAGAGCAAATACAAGTCTAAAACTGAGAAAAATGAAGATAAAAGAACAAATGGGAGAGACCTCCCTCTCAACCTTAGCCTAAAACCCACTAGTCAAACCGAAAGTACTCTATTATCCTCAATCTCATATAAGAAATGAGGCCTACTGATAGACGTAGAAATACGTAGGATTAATACGCCTAAAAGTATCATTTTGTTAATCCTGATTTATTATTTTATAATGTTAGTAGCATTTTCTTATTTTCGGGCACTTATCACTGTTGGAGCTAATAAGTAGAAAATGACATCTAATAGAAGGTATAAAGAGCTTAAGCATCTTCAGCAGTCTCTCAAGTACAAGGAAGATTTATACATTCAATGTACTTGTAGATTTTCTCCATGGAATAAAGATGATGAAGGACTCTACAAAGATTTATCTTTACTTAGGGATAGAGTTTTAGAATTGTAAACAAGTCTCTCATATCTCTTATAAATAGGAGAGCAATTCTATGTATTTTATATCTCAAACTCATGAAGGAATAAAGCTTACATTTTTCAGTATCACTATATCTTTCCCTCTCTCTCTCTCTCTCTCTCTCATTTATTTTATACGTTTAATTTAACTTATAATCAACACAATTAATGGAGAGCTAGTTTCTTTAGCTTAGGCTAAGGATTGAACCTTCGGTGAAGTGAGCTAAATTGATGTTAATAGTAGTTTAAATCTAAAATTAATCTTAAACTCTTTGATTTGTAGTTACGAAGAGTTGATCTAGCCATGACAACTCTAAGTTACTACGGATATGAAGAAGATGCCGAATTTGCCATATTCGGCTGTTTTCAATCTCAAAAAGAATTTTAGATCACTAGAGTTAATACTCGCCACCTAGCCATGGAAAGGAGTTTATAAAACCTAGATTCGATTGTCCATGAACAACAAAGTTCTTACCTAGGGTTTTAGCCACAAACCCTAGATCTTAGACCCAAATAGACCTAGTCATGGCTATTACGTGCGGATAGAGGCCACCGTTTTCATATCGTTTTAGTAAACTAAGTCGGAGGAGATTCAAAGCCTAGGCTCTTTTTCTTATAATCGTACCGAAAGTTAGGAATTTAGATTTATGTTTTAGTCTAAAACCTTTATCAAAGTTAGTTTAGATTGGTTTATTAGTAATCAGGAAAACATATTTTTAATACGTTTACTCCCCGTGGATTCGACCCCCGCTAACCCTAATTATATTAAGACACCCGTAGTTTTGAGTGGGGTATTTAAAAACTGAGTTTTTCGATTAAATCAAAATTGGGGCCCTTGTCGGTGAGGTAACGGTCTATTAAATTATTGTTTATCGATTTTAGCTAATTAATTTATTATCTTATTTTAATTGTTAAGTTTGCCAATTTATTTTATGATTAGATCTCTAAGATTTCTTTCCGAATAAATTTGACTCAAAATTTTCTTATAAGCGGTTTCGGAGATATTAATTTTGAAATAAACATACTCAGTTTTCATCGAAAGATGTGTTCCTGAATGTTTCACAGTTTTTGACTATTTATACTTCACAATTGGGAAATATGTTTTCTATGACAATTTTAGATAATTCAAAACCCTTTCCGAATAGCTATAGATCATATTTTTCTGTTTATTCGTTTCAGAGTTACAGCCTTTTGAAATAACTGTAAAAATAGTCTCAGTAAAGAACGCCGCTATTCATTAAACACTTGTTTTGAGCGGTAGGGAAGCTAAATTATAAAAACTTCTTTCTTTAATGTTTTTCCGTTCTGAATTATCTTTACAAATTGGTATTATTTAATGCTCTCTCTCAACTAAGCTGAACGATATGCGCATTTGAAAATTAGGACGTCATAAACTACAATATATTGGAAATTGGATTAATATATAATTAATTTTATTTGTAGTCGTAAGTTCACTAATCCCTTTATCTCTTGTTTTGTAGGATAATTACAAAGTTGGAACTCTGAGATCGTGAGGAATTTACAAAGTACATTGGCAAGCTTTTCTTTAAATCCTTCTTGTGCCCTCTAAGTGAAGGGGCATCTCCATCTTTCGCCCCCTAAGTAATGGGGCGGCCATAGCTTCACCAGGAAGCACTTCCCGTAGGTTGGTCCTCCCTTAAAACTTGTCATATTAAAGGGGCCTATCACCGCTCTGCCCTGGCATTAGGAAAGTAAGTCGTGCGAACTGTTCAAAAACAATTTGCTCTTAAATTAAAAAATTTGATGTGTTTGGATTGACATGTTATCGTGTTTTAATTTTCGCCCCATGCTTAACATAGTAAAGACTTTAACCGCTAGGGCTCTTTCGTAGGATTTCATCACTCAAAGGA
This sequence comes from Kingdonia uniflora, assembly GCA_014058105.1. Lineage (NCBI taxonomy): Eukaryota > Viridiplantae > Streptophyta > Magnoliopsida > Ranunculales > Circaeasteraceae > Kingdonia > Kingdonia uniflora. The sequence goes on from JACGCM010002368.1 coordinate 107,912, forward strand.
ATTTCCAGCGAGTGGGACCTCCCATCTTGGGATATGGAGAAATTCGTATCACACATTCCTAACTGCTTTAAATTTAATTAAAACTTACAAAGCTATTAGTAAGATTTCAAAGGGATTTCATCACCTGAGGAATTAGGAGGTATCGGACCGGGGTACCAACACGGATTCATAGGAACTACTTCAGCCAAACGCCGCGAATCATCGGTTGTTAAACGACGTCACCGTTCCCTGTGAGTCACTTACGATAAGGCGAGGCACACGAGCGTGAGGACTGATGCTTAAACACTAAAACTGTTGCTAGCATAGTAAAGCTTTTGTGTTAGGAATCATACACCAGCCCAACCTACCCAGTTTGATTAACATCTAGATTATGATTGACTTAGTTAATTTAACTTTAAAAACCGTTAATGTGTTTATCTTAAATTGTGTGCTAAAATTCTCGTTGAACTTTGCAATTTTATTTTATTTCATTAGTATATGCCCAAGTACGATCGGATTAGGCAACACATTGATATACCATCGATTCCTAAAACAACTAATACGACTAATCAAGTCCAACAGGAAGATCTTCAGGCCATATACGACGTTGAAATTGAAAATGAATTTCTTCCTAAACCAATGGCGGACAAGTCATTGAGGGAGCTTTTTGCTCCCGTTTCGGAAAACTCGCAAAAATGCATTAAGTTGCCAGTAATTATGGCAACCCAGTTCGATATCAAGCCTTCGATTTTAAACCTAATCCCACCTTTTCATAGACTCGATAATCAAGACCCATACCCACATATCAATGAATTTGAGTCTATCTGCCTAACATTTCGATGTAAGGACATAGCAATGGAATACATTTATTTTCTCCTTTTCTTATTCTCTCTTAAAGGCAAGGCAAAACATTGGCTAAATTCTCTGTCATCCCAGTTAATTGACAAGTGGGACACCTTTAAACATAAGTTTAAAATCAAGTTTTTCACCAACCAAAAAACTAACATTTTAAAACGTGATATCTCTGATTTCCTTCCAGAAGGCGGAGAAATTTTTTACGATGCATAGGAACGTTTTAAGGAAAAATTGTTAAGGTGCCCCCATCATGGTTTCGAGAAATGGAGACTAATCCAATTCTTTCTGCGCCGCTTAACTGTCTCAACCCTTGAATCAATTGAAGTCCGTAGCTCAGGAAAATTCGAAGATATGGATAAAACTGTCACATATGCATTTCTTGATAAATATACTGACACATCCCAGCAATGGGACTTTACTTATCGTGATCGTAGGCCCATTAGAAAAGGAGGCATCCTTGAATTACCTTAAAGCCTCGAATTAAAAGTCCAACTGGACTCTCTTACATGTAAAGTCGAGGCTATGGCCGTAGAAAAAGTAGCGGCCCCTAAACCAGCTTCCATTATTGGGGTCTGTAATTTATGCAATGATCCGACCCATTATGCACACACGTGTCCACAACTCCCTGAGTTAATTAATTTTAATCCGGACCATGTTAATGATATCTTGGATAATGAAAGGAGACAACACCAAAATAATTTTGGTAGATCTCCTTGGCAAAATAGCCCAGCATTTTCTTGGAGGAATCAGCCACAAGGACAATCCAGTTATAATCCTCTACCATATTAGCAGAATCAAACATACTCGACCAAACAATCCCACCCAGCTTGTTTAGAATCCATACTCCAGCTGTTTATAACAGAGATTAGGGGGGTAACCCAACAAAATTATAGGGAACTTTCAGAAATGCGAGCCTTTACACAGAAGCTAGACACCCAAATATGATAAATAGTAAGCCAATTAAGTGAACGAGAAAAGGGAAAATTCCCTAGTCAACCAATTGCTAACCCGAAGGCTGCCTTTGAGGTTCATACCTAACAAAGGTCACCTAAGAATATTGAAACTGCTTAAGTAGTTATGAGCCTTAGGAATAAGAGAACTATAGAAACCAGACCAAACCCTATACCATCAACTAAGGGTAATTTGGTTTCCAAAACTCAGGAAAAAACACATGAAAATCTAGCCTCTAGCTAGCCCGAAATAGTAACATCTAGGCCACTTCATGTTCCAACTCTAACGGACCTAGTAGACAATCCTTATGTGCCTAGGGCCTCATTCTCTAATCGACTTGTTCCTGCCAAAAAGAACGAAGGCCTGAAAGATATTCTTGAGTTATTTAAGCAAATATGGATTAACATTCCACTCTTGGACGCTATCGATCTGGTTCAGTTATATGTTAAATTCCTTAAGGAACTGCGTACAAAGAGATGTAGAGCCGGAGTTAGGAAGAATTCCTTTAGTATTAAACAGGTTAGCTCTGTCCTACCATTTTAAATTCCGATCAAACAAAAGGACCCAGGATGTCCCGTCATTCCCTTTATAATAGGAAAATACTACATCTAGCAGACCCTCCTTGATCTTAGGGCTAGTGTAAACCATATTCCATTTTATGTTTATGAGAACCTCGATTTAGGAGAACTTAAGCCCACCAGGATACAACTTCAACTCACTGATAGATCCACCAAAACTGTTAGGGGTATTGTTGAGAATGTGATAATTAAGGTGAACAAATTTTACTTTCCAGTAGATTTTGTAGTCCTTGATACACCACTGATTTTGAATGTCCATGACCAAATCCCCATTATTTTAGGTCGACCTTTCCTAGCTACTTCCAACGCTATAATCAATTGTAGAAATGGAATAATAAACTTAACATTCGGTAACATGACCTTGGAACTGAACATTTTTAATGCCATGAGGTAATATCAAGATTCTATTGAAGAGTGTAATATGATAGGCACCATTATCTCCAAACATTCTAGGGATGACCTCTTAGAAGATCGTCTGGAGGACGACATTGTTGGTATTCATGAGTTAATCCTAAAAGGCATTTTAGCTATTTTTGAAAATAATCTTCCTGCATATACTCCTCCTCATCAGTATTGTAGGGACCTATCCCTAGATCTAATCTAAATCGAGTTGTCGCCAGTTCGAATTACCCTTTTCTCAGGCTAACACATTTTTCAGTATAACTTCTCCAGCTAATATTTCAACCTACCCCACGAACTAGCAAAGAGCGTGAGTCGAGCTTAAATCGGAAAACCTGAACGAGTCAAAGACATCTGTCTCTCACAAACTCGTCAGTTACACTAACCACATTATTCAGAAAACGTTCTCCAGCACGATGAAGAGCTGTAGAGGAGGCCTATATAAAACTAAAGTTCAAGATGAGACAGGACGAGAAAAATTACATAAGAAATTACTTGTCAAGATTCTCAAACTATTCAAGATTCTTATTTACAAGATTCAAGCATTTCTAAACTTAGAGATCACTTGTAATAAGATGCCTACTTCAATCACTAAAAATATTTTTACCAAAAATCCTCCACTCGAGGTCATGGTTTTCTACCTATTCAGAGGTTTTCTAAGCTAAAATCCACCTATGTTATTTTCTTATTTTTCATTAGAATATTGTTACAGGTTCATTGGTGTGATAGCGAATTTCAAGCCATTTTGAGCATGCAAAATTTGGCCATCACAAGTATACTCCCAAATTCGAGTCACTCCCTATGTCTTCTAACCCTCCAGTTCCTTTTATTATATTACCGCCAAAGCTTGATCTTAAAGTACTTCCAGATAATCTAGGATATCGGTTCCTCTGGCCTAACAAAACTCTTCTCGTTATCATTTCATCTTCATTGGACTTAGATCAGGAAAATAAACTCATTGCCATACTAGACACCTACAAATAAGCAATTGGATGGTCAATAGAAGATATAGAAGGAATAAGCCCATCAGTGGTTATGCATAGGATACACTTAGAGGAAGGATCCAAAACATCTCAAGAACCACAGCGACGTGTGAACCCTCCAATAAAGGAGTTAGTAAAGGCAGAAGTAATAAAGCTTTTTGATACGGGTATTATTTATTCCATCTTCGAAAACTCTTGGGTAAGCCCAGTCCAAGTGGTACCTAAGAAATCAGGTATTACTGTGGTCAAGAATACAGACAATGAACTAGTACCCACCCGGACTCGGACAGGATGGCGAGTTTGTATTAATTACCGAAAGCTAAACGCGTCTACTCGAAAAAACCATTTCTCATTACCATTCATGGATTAAATATTAGAATGTTTAGCTGGTCAAATATTAGGATGGCTATTCAGGATACAACCATATTTCAGTTGCCCCCGAAGACCAAGATAAAACTACTTTTAATTGCCCATTTGGAACTTTTGCCTATTGTCACAAGCCTTTTGGCCTATGGATTGCACCCGCAACCTTTCAACGGTGTATGTTAAGTATTTTCTCAGATATGGCAGAAAATTTTTTATAGGTCTTCATAGATGAATTTTCCATTTATGGCTCCACATTTAATGAATGTCTTCGAAACTTGGAATTGGTCTTGATCCGGTGTAAAGAGAAAAGCTTAATCCTGAATTGGGAAAAATGTCATTTTATGGTAAATTAAAGAATAGTACTCGGCCATTTGATATCATCTAAGGGGATAGAAGTTGATAAACTGAAAATTGATTTGATTTCTTCTCTACCTCCTCCTAAAACAGTGAAGGACGCTCACGTATTCCTCGGGCACGCAGGTTTTTATCGATGATTCATTAGAGACTTTAGCAAAATCTCACGACCTTTATGCAATTTACTTGCTAAAGACATCCATTTTGATTTTAACGATAAATATCACAAGTCTTTTGAAATACTTAAGTTTTCATTAACCACATCACCGATTATCCAACCACCTGATTGGACCTTACTCTTTGAAATTATGTGTGACGCTTTAAATTATGCCGTGAGTACCGTGTTAGGACAACATTTTGAAAAAAACACCCCACCTTATTTGCTATACGAGTAAAACATTGAATGATGCCCAAATTTATAATACAACAACTGAAAAAGAGCTGTTAGCCAACGTCTTCACGTTAGAAAAATTCTGGTCATATATTTTAAGGTTAAAAGTCATTGTGTACTCTGGCCATTTAACCCTTCGATATCTTCTTAATAAAAAGGATGTTAAACGATGTCTTATCCATTGGATCCTTTTACTCTAAAAATTTGACCTCAAAATACGTGATAACAAAGGGAAAGAAAACGTTGTTGTCGACCATTTGTCGCGTTTGATAATTGACCACATTAACGAAGACCTTCCTATTCCTAAACATTTTCCCGATGAACAGTTAATAAATATTAATAGGGCACCCTGGTACGCCGATATTGTAAATTACTTAGCCGCAAAATACATTCTACCAGATTTGAGTAGGCCAGATAAAAAGAGATTTGAAACAATCTCTAGACAATTTATCTGGGAGGATCTTTATTTATTTAAAGTTGGCACTAACCTAGTGATTTTTCATTGTGTCCCTGAAAATGACATTCCACAAATTTTAAAATGTCTTCATGATGATGGTGGTCATTTTTGTCTCCATAGAACGGCTAATAAAGTACTTCAATGTGGTTTCTATTGGTCTACTTTATTTAAGGACACTTACGACCATTGTTCACGATGTAACCGTTGCCAAAGGGTTGGCAATATGGGTTGTCGGGATGAGATGCCTCTTAACAACATTTTAGAAGTTATTTTTTTTTATGTCATGGGTATTAACTTTATGGGCCCCTTTTCGGTGTCTAATGGTTATTTGTAGATCTTAGTAACAGTTGACTATATTTCTAAATGGGTGGAAGCTGTACCATGTCAGAAAAATGATCACGCTGTCGTAATTAGCTTTTTAAACGATAACATTTTAGTCTGATTTGGTACACCTCGTACAATTATAAGTGACAGTGGAATTTATTTTTTTAACTGTTATTTTAAAAGTCTTATGCACAAATATGGCATTACTCATAAAGTTGTCACCCCATATCATCCACAGACAAGTGGGCAGGTAGAGATTTCAAATCGGGAAATTAAAAGAATTTTAGAGAAAACTGTCCGGCCAGATCGTAAAGATTTGTCCACCCATCTTATTGATGCTCTTTGGGCCTATCAGACAACTTATAAAACCCCGATTGGAATGTTACCTTATAAAAGTATTTTTGGCAAAGTTTGTCACTTGCTTGTGGAATTGGAACATAAAGCTTAGTGGGCAATTAAGAGATTTAATTTTCAAATAGACGCAGCAGGACTTCATCAAAAACTTCAACTAAATGAGTTAGATAAAATAAGACAAGAGGCGTACGACAATGCTAAAATATATAAAGATCAAACCAAAACATATCATGATAAACATATAGTCTGAAAAATCTTTACACCATGACAAAAAGTCTTATTGTTTAACTCAAAGCTGCGTCTTTTTCCTGGTAAATTACAAACCTGGCCAGTTTGAATTCGTAAACATACACCAAAATGGTTGGGCAAAAATAAAAAATTATCGTATTAGGAAAAGTTTTAACGTCAATGGCCAATGTCTTAAGCCTTATCTCGAGACAATCTCTTTAGAAAATTTCCTTGATATAGATCTTTCCGAGCCCGAATACAAGGAATTGTCTGTCACTGAATAATTCCTTGACTTTACATAAGTTTAGGGGTACTGGAGTTTTTTCTGGCTGAAGATGATAAACTTAGTACTTTCTGGGAGGCGACTCACGACACATTCAGGTGAAAAATTCCAATTTTCCTTTTTATTTTTATTTTTTGTTCTCCAATATTAGGGACAATATTTCATTTAAGTTTGGTGTAAGAAAATTATTTTTAAAATATTTTTTGAAGAAAAATGAAATAATGACACTCTTGACAATTTATGATGTACTTTTGATAAATTTTCAACATTTAGACTGAATTTATTTTGACATAAATATTGGTTGGGAAACCCGAGTAAATCTAAAAGAAAACCAATAACTTAAAAGTTTACAAGTATACCCTAAAATATTTTGTACACCATTTTAAGTTAGATGTATTATCTTTTACTTAGTGACTAATTCTAGTTAACGTGGTATATTTAGAAAACCTGCACTTCATTATAGTTTTGTAATTGATACATTTGACAGATTATTGGCCAATTTTAGGAAAATCTAGTATTTATGTTAGAAATAATTCACTCTACGGGAGACAGCTACCTAAGAATAAGTTCATTCCCAAAAGTATAAAAAGAAAAAAAAAACAATATAAAAGAAGCCAAAGTTGCTATAAAAACTTTCACGCTGCAAGGCTACTCGCATGATTGAGAACAGAAAATGGAAAAATTATCACCAATCTCGTGTATGACCATGAACTTTGTGAAAGGAGCACGAAAAATATTACTTATGAGAATCCTGAGTCTAGGTCTCGAAGGGGCACCAAACCTTGGACACCTTATAGCCAACTAGCAGGGATTGTCGACCAAAAACTCTTTATTATGGAGGCCTCACTAAGAAATAATGTACTCAAAAAGGCAATGAAAAATAAGATACTGGAGAGTAAAATTGACTAAGGAACTTATCAAATAGACTGTTGAATTTATTCTAGTAAGTACTCGACTACCAAGCACTGACTCAATGATTTTAGACAATGTATTAAGTAATAAAACTATTTTCACAATACACTCAGATATATTTGGTAAAATACTTGAATTTCTTTCTAATCATGAGGATATATCCCTAGTTTTGGATAAGTATCATATATTCTATAGTATACTCGGATAATAATCGGTTTGAAGGAATTTTCTGCTTGCATATTTTTGTCATAATTAAATAAGGATAAATTGACAAGAAATGAGTCTCTTGTCATTTAGAATTGCCATAATATCATTATAGACTTTTGTGAGTATAGTCACTATAAACCCTTACGAGACAACACTCGTCCACCAGGGACACCTGGGGGTTTATCGACTTGTTGCATACGTTAAATGCAATCGCGAGTCCTGCGAGTTTAATTTTATTTCTTTATTTCACTCGGGATGACCAAAATAGTAAGTTTGGGGGTATTTGATAGACGAAAAAATACGTAGGATTAATATACCTAAAAGTATCATTTCGTTAATCCCAAATTATTATTTTCTAATGTTAGTAGCATTTTCTTATTTTCAGGCACTTATCACTGTTGGAGCTAATAAGTAGAAAAAGATATTTAATAAAAGGTATAAGGAGCTTAACCATCTCCAACAACCTCTCAGGTACAAGGAAGATGTCTAAATTTAATGTACTTATAGATTTTCTCCTTGAAATAATGGTGATGAAAGACTCTACAAGGATTTATCTTTACTTAGGGATAGAGTTTTAGAATTGTAAACAAGTCTCTCCTATTTCCTATAAATAGAAGAGAAATTTTATGCAGTTTTACATCTTAATCTCAGGATAAAATAAAGCTTGTATTTTTTAGTATTTCTCTCTCTCTCTCTTTTTCTTTCTCTCTTTTATTTTATACGTTTAATTTAACATGTGACCAATACCATTAATGGAGAGCTAGTCTTCTTAGTTTAGGCTAAGGATTGAACCTCCAGTGAAGTGAGCTAAATTGATGTTAATAGTAGTTTAGATCTAAAATTAATCTTTAATTCTCCGATTTGTAGTTACGAAGAGTTGAACTAGCCATGACAACTCTAAGTTACTATGGATATGAGGAAGATGCCAAATTAACCATATTCAGTTGTTTTCATGCTCAAAGTGAATTCTAGATCACTAGAGTTAATACTCTCCACCTAGCCATGGAAAGAAGTTTATAAACCCTAGATCCGATTGTCCATGAACAACGAAGTTCTTACCTAGGGTTTTAGCCACAAACCCTAGATCTTAGACCCAAATAGACCTAGCCATGGCTATTACATGCAGATAGAGGCCACCGTTTTTATATCGTTTTAGTAAACTAAGTCGGAGGTGTTCCAAAGCCTAGGCTCTTTTCCTTATAATCGTACCGAATGTTAGGAATTTAGATTTATGTTTTAGTCCAAAACCTTTATCAAAGTTAATTTAGATTCGTTTGTTAGTTAATTAGGAAAACATATTTTTAATACGTTTACTCCCCGTGAATTTGACCCCCGCTTATCCGTATTATATTAGGGCACCCATAGTTTTGAGTAGGGTATTTAAAGACAGAGTTTTTCTTGCATCACCTACCAACAAAAACCTCTTTAACCTTACAAGTTAAGAAACGCCCTTTGTTGATAACCTATCAGCACTAAAGTTAGCCTCCCTCCAGGTGCAAGTGAAACTAATGACATCAAATTTCTTCTTAAGGTGTCTCCATTCTGACTTCATCTCCCAAGGCACACAAATAACAGCTTTAAAGGTAACAAGAGTAGTAGTTGAATTTTCTTCAATCCTGGCCACCCTCCAACCCATATTAGTAGCTTGTGACAAGCCATACACCATAGCTCTACATTCAGAACCAAAACTAGTGACAAAACCCAACCCATACACCACAACACCGACCACACTTTCATCCCAAGTACTTAATATAGTACCAGCATCCCCTGGACCAGTGCTCCTATGAAAGGCCCCATCAGTATTGATTTTATTAACACCTTCAGCATGCATACCCCAAGAGCTACTGTAAATTCTTTGAGCTATACTATGAGCTTATCCAACTGGGTTTGATTTTAGGTTGGGTTTGCAAACCCAAACCCAAACTCACACTATTTGCCTTCCAGCAGCGCTGTTTTGAGTGTGGGTTTGTTGAGCTGTTAATGTCAGAACCCAGCCGAGTTTGAGTAGCTAAAAAAAAGAAAAGAGTTTGGCGGTATTTCTTTTACCGCGCGGTGTTCCTTTTACAGCCCAGATTTTCCGGGTGGTAAAAGGAACACCGCGCGGCAAAAGGAACTCCTCCAATCTCAATTATTTCTCCTCAACCCTCCATATTACTTCTTCTCTCCCAATATTCTCTCCCAAAACATAGAGGAGATCATCTACGCTCTCCCCACATGGCAAACTCTGGCACCTTCAGTAATAACTCTAAACCGTCGACCCCATCTTCCCATAACCCGCCTTCAACACCATTCACTCAACACCCATCATCACAATTCACTTCATACCTCTACCACAACCAATCACAATTTCAACCTTAATTCCAATCACAGACCCCACCTCCGTTTACCATGTCGCAAGGGGATCCCAGTTATGGATAATATCAAAATCCATTTGCACTTTCTTAACCGCAACCTCAGGCGTTCAGTCTGTACTATCAACTCTATCCTCTCACTTAACCTCAAGGTTTTCAACCTCCAAATTACTTTTAAAACTACTTATTCCATGGTGAATCTACTCAGCATAGTCAAAGTGACGTAAATGAGTCAATACCTATTAAAGCGGCAGCGCCTTAGAAAGAAAAAGGAAAAGAAAGAAAGAAAAGAGCATCCGCAAAACAAAGACAAAGCGTGCAAGTGCCAGAAGATGCTGAATTTTTAGACGAGACAGATGATGATGGACTGTATTGGGCAGAAGCTGATTTTGTGCGTCTTGCAAGGGTATGGGTAACAACTTATCTCCAAACAATGGGCCTCACAAAGGGTATCACTTTCTATCAAAAGGCTAACATTACCTTTAACAGGGACCCCGAGTACCCAATACGATAATCAAGTGGGTCGACCAAAGCTCAGTAGTATACCCTTAATGCACAATGTGTAGTGTACAAGGGGATAGTTGATCAAAAACAATTTTGGAATAGCAGCAGGAAAACAGAAGAAGGTCGGGTACGTTTTAATTTCCTTTAACTCAATTTCATTTATTTTGCGAGGATATAGATGTAATTTATTTGAATTTGGTAATTTTGCAAATTGTAGGAAACCGATGCACACAAGATCTATCAAAGCATGAATGGCGGCAATGACTTCAAACACTGTAAAGCCTATAAGATTTTAGCGCGAGAACCGCGATGGGCCAACCTAAGGGATGATAGGTTGAACCATGTGGGGAATGTACCAAGAAATGTAGCCAGGAGAACATCGGACAATTCTTCTCCGGGGAACTCGGTCAGATCAAATAATCTATCAGAGAACCCCGACGGCCCACCTACACCTCAATCCGCAGGCCCAAATTTTAAATTAGATGGCTCGTTGTATGAAGGTAGATGCAAGCCCATTAGCCAAAAACCCTTTAGAAAGAACTTTGCAACACAAAAAGTATTGGATGGTGCTGCTGCATCTGGTAGCGGTATCCAAATAATGTTAGATGAACTATGGTTAGAGAAGAGACAAGCGAAAGAAGGAAAGGAAAGAAGAAGAGCGAAAGCAAATCAACAATGGCAAGCCAAAATAGAATTAAAACAAGCAAAGGAAGATCGCAAAATCATTGATAAAGACCTGAGTAATCTTTCAGGATCTATTTTACAATACTATCTGCAAAGGTAAGCAGAGGTCATGGAACGTCTGGCCAATAGGGTCGGACCAGGTACTTGAAGGTGTGATGAAATGTAATTTAACTTTGCTATATATAAAAGGTTTTTTTCCAGGAATATAGTTTACCTTCCAATAATGTAATCGTTTGAATAATGTTTTTTGCTATTGAAGAATACAATCTTGTTTTTGAAATGTTTATTTCTGATAATATTGCGCTAAAACAAATACAAGATTAATACAATATCAAAAAATTGTTTAATAAACTTGTACGACTAAGAAGCATTAAATTACATCAAGAACATGCAGATAATACAAGAAATGGAGTGCTAGTTTTGAAGATTTCCCTTCACATCCCAGAAATACTCGATTAGATCATCCTTTAGATCAAAGTACAGTTCTTTACTTCGAATGCGGTTTATTTTTGATATAAAAGATTCTATTATTCTGCGTTCACGTACAATATCGAACCGTTCGCCTTCGATAGTTGAGACTCAGCCAGATTGTAGTCCAAGTATGATGGGAATGAACCTCGCTCCTCTTCGACAATCATATTGTGCAATATCACGCACGCCTTCATGACATTGTTCAAAACCTCGGGTTTCCACAATTTAACAGATTTTTTACAACATTGAACCGAGATTATAAAATCCCAATCGCCCGTTCTACGTCTTTTCATCAAATTTCTTGTTGTTGAGCAAAAAAAATTTGTTTTACTATAACTGGATTGGATATGGTTTGGACAAGTATTCCCCATTTGGGGTATATGTCATCCGCTAAGTAATACCCCATATCATAAGCTTTTTCGGCAATTGTGTAATTACAAGGTGGGGCGATACCATCGGCCAGGTCGGTGAAAAGATGTGATTGTTGCAGGACATTGATATCATTGTTAGACCCAGGTAACCAAAAAAAACATGCCAAATCCAAAGGTCATGTGAAGCTACCATTTCAAGAATCAGTATCGCCTTGGGGTAATGACCGGTAAATTGACCGTGCCAAGCTATGGGACAATTTTTCCATATCCAATGTATGCAATCAAGGCTTCCTAATATGCTAAGAAATCCCTGTGACTCTCCGAACGCTTTTAGCATTTCGACGTCGGCCGTGTTTCGTGCTCAAAGATATTCCACGCCGAAAACTTGTATAACCGCAATAGAAAACCTTTCCACACATAACAAGGTTGTATTTTTTCCTATTTGGATATACTCATCAAAAAGATCTACCGTAACACTGTAGCTTAGGAAATGTAGTGCTGCGACTACCTTTTGGTACGGTGATAACCCCATAGGGCCAGCGTTGTTGGGTTTTTGGATAAAGTAATGATCATGTGCAGCGACTGCATCGAATATACGCATAAACATGTTTCTACTCATACGAAAATGCTGCCAAAATTTCTGTGGCTCATATGTGTAATTTAGCTTGAAGTAGTCCCGTATAATGCTATAAAGCCTTAATTTGTGATTTCGCTTCTTTCACTTATCCTTACGGCCCTTGATACTCCCGACGTGACTCGAAGTTGCATCATTTACAACTAGGCTTACTGCAGTTTGGTGCAGAGCGCAAATTGCCGCCGCACAATCAAAGATAATATCGTCAGAGGAGGTTGACAATATACCTGGAGGATCACCAATACATGAATCGGATGATGATGAAGACATTTGAGGCTATAGAGTGGAGAGAAAGGTGTAATACCAGATGGAGAATAAGTTTCCAATCGAGGAGAGAAGTTCAAAGGGAGAAGTGTGAAAGGGGAAAGAAGATATGGGTCTTGGAAATCAGGGATTTGGCGGTGAAATGAATACCACGCGGTGTTCCTTTTATTGCGCGGTAAAAGGAACACCACGCGGTGTTCATTTCATTGCCAAATCCCTGATTCTATTCGAACATGCACAAAGTCTGTTCGAATAAAGCAGCTCAGTGCAAATTTTGTTCGAATAGAATTTGGAACCTATTCGAATAAAACTGGTCAATGCCAAATTGAGCAAATTTATTCGAACAGACATTCAATAAACTCTCCCAAAAATCAAAAAACTTCAGTCAAATTCAACATTAGATAGTTAAACTACATTATGGGATTATAAAAAATAAATAAAGAGAAACAACACACAAACACGAGAGAATAAGTACTAGTAGTTATAGCTGAGCTTCTACATCGTCTACAAAATCATCAAAAACACCTATATCTACTCAGAATCATCTCCAGTACTCCATCCCCTGTGGCTAGTACTGCCTCTCCTAGTTCGCAGACCAGATCTACGATGTCTCGTCCTCACGCCACCTCCAGTGGGTAACGGCACCACCCGTACGTCACGCCCCCTCCTCAGATATAGGTCATGAACATGGCAAAGAAAATTTATAAATATTTTGACAAAATAAATATGACATTAATAAAAATAATAATTAAATAAATGCATTACTTGCATGCGCATATAGTTGATCATCTACACTATCCAAGTGACTCCTTAGTGTAGCTACCTCATCAATCAACTCTTGGAGCCTCTGAGTGTCCCGCGCAGACTCTACAAGGGCGAGTCGCCGCATACCATGAGTCAGGTGTCACAGCTACTCTGCGCCGTAAGAGGAAGACATGGGTGGCGGGTCCCTCAAGCGGGTGATGGGAGGCATCTCACGCCTCCCTGTCCACTCCATATGCCACCCCAGGTCTGGCCCCTCCGCCTCGCCAGGTAAACTGAAGTCCTCGGATAAACTATGAACCGACGCTGACATAACCACCACGGGTGTAATACCAGCTCTGAGTGCAGTCGGTCCGAACAAATCTATAATCCCCATCCTCTGGGAATCTGTCAACAAGTGACCTACCTCTAAAGTTTGTTCAGCCCAGCATGAGGCGTAAGTCTCTCGCTCCTCCCCTACCACAAACTGCTCACAGTTAAGGAACCCAGCCTGTCTTATCTCCTGTAAATCCGATAATCTAATATGTGGTGACATGCTAAGCGGAGAATCCAATGGAATATGTGTCTTGCCAGTCAACTGCCTCTAGCATCTATCCCCCAAGTAATATTCACAGTTTCCATTTGGTACTTGAAGTGGCATCCTCTTACGGGATAGGAGTTTTGCAGTCAGTATGTCCTCTATCTCAGATACTGCAGAATCTAACCAAGGTTCCCAGGTGATCGTGTCAACAGTGTTGTGGTCAATGTTGAATCAGCCTAGAATAAATAGATTGGTTGCCTGGTCATTTCTTTTCCTCCTATTCCCCCTCTCCCATACTCTGAGATGCGGATAGGCCGAGAACTTAGCATCTTCCTTAACAATAGGGTGACCAACCCCACAATACTCGTAAAACTAATACTGCATTTCAGAATAACATAAAAAATAATTAAAAATTATATTTAAGATGTTTATTAGAAGATATTTAATTTGTAAAAGGAAAAAGTATAAGTGTACCTTCAGAAGTTAGACAAATCTAATGATGGCACCCCCAGTCGTGACTGCAGTATCCAAACCATGGTACAGGGAAGCAAGAATAGTAGAACCCCAGTCATATTGGGCAGCCGAGTCCAAATCGGCCACGGCCGCGGGATATCCAAGCAGGAAAGTGTCGTTGGCCGTTTGGAACCACAAATGTCCCTTTATGAAGAGGATAAAAACATGAACAATAGTAATATTATCCCCCTGATCAGCTGTAATGGTCAAGTACATCCTCAAATATGAAATGCTGACGTTCCCACTCTTTATATGGTTGGAATCAATGTTGGGGAACAATTGTCTCGCATTGGATAATACATTCCATGTGTCGTCATACGACACCTGTATCAGATATTGGCCGATTGACAATGATGTCAGCAATGTAAAATCTAATGGCGTGACCCCTATCTTCACACATGGGAGCAGAAACGTCTGCGTGGTCGGCCACCAACGCTCTGTAAGCGCCTAAATTAGTTGATTATCTGAATTACCCAAGCGCATATCCATAAACTGCCCAAATATAATCACCACGGCATCCCTTACAGGTGGAATTGTGGAAATTTCCTTCTACACTTTGATCACCATAGTGAATGTTTCGTGCACATGAATCGAATCCCGATTCTGTTCATTGAGGCATTTTGTCAAACACTTGATTTATGGAAATACAAAATTCACAATTACACTAAAACATACCGTGAGTTCCTTTCCCGTGTAATAGATGTGACTGATGCCATCTGGGAGTTGGGTAATACACCTCTACTAAAAGTTTTCTTGAGTTGGGTTTGGCATAGATTGGATTTGTTGGACATCTTCAAATTCCACTCGCTTTTTCTTCCTTCTAGACCTCGAGCGAGTTACGGAATGCTCTGGAACTCTTGTCACTCTAAACCTAGGCATAATACTGGGGTGTCGATTTCCTTCTGGCATATGTATTTTAATTTTGTTGGAATTATAATTTTTTTACGTTCGATTTTGAGAGAGAGCAAGAAGTAAAATGTGGAGAATAGTCAAGTTCGGTGATAAATTTACAAACAGTTGAAGCGGTGTTGTTTGGAATCCCGCGCGGTGATCTTTTTCCCACGCGATAAAAGGAATACCGCGCGGGGTTTTGATCTCTTCGAAATTAAAAAAAAAAATTACACGCCACAAACTCAAACTCACTGCTGGGAGAGGATGGGTGTGGGTTGGGTTTTTTATGGGCCCCTTATTAGAGCCCATACCCAAAGATACACTTGTTGTTATAGTTACTTTTAAGACAGGTTTTACACTAAGACTGCTCAGGATGTGAAGGTCCATCGTACTGCCATAAAAAGAAGTTGTAGAAAGCACATCTGCTCTTCTAATACTCTTAGAGATAAACTTCTAATATTTAGGGGTCGTTTGTTTTTATGCTTCTGAGTCTGAGTGAGTCTGAATTTGAGTCTGAGTCTGAGTCTACTTAGAAGCGTTCACTAGCTGAGTGGATGCCTTGGAGTGTTTGTTTTTTGGTCTGAGTCTGAACGTTTGTTAAAATAGACAAAAGACCAAAATACCCCTATCAATTTATAAGGAACCACCACCGCCACCCCTTTATCAGCGTAACGTCACCACCACATATACATAACAAATACAAATACATAGGAACCTGTATATATAACAAACATAAATGTATAGAAAAGAACTTATATATATAGCAAACACAAATACATAAATACCTAAAATCAACTAATTTTAACATTTGTTTGAAGTTAATACAAATAAAGCAAATATCATAATGGATGGAAAGGACACTAGCTGACTAGGTTCATAGACAAGTAAATAAACAAACTGAATCAAACAGCCATTAATTTGATCAAACACCATTTCAGAAATAAAATTATCTTCCACGTCAAATTTATTACATCAAACTAGCAATAGAAAGAGTTCAAACTGAAAAAACTAGAAACCATGAAATTTATTATATCAAACTAGAAAACATCAAAGTCATCTTCTCCCTATGTTGCAACATATCATGCTTAAACACCCTTGCTTATGGTAAAACTTGTAAGATTTAAACCCACTCCGATTTAGTAAGGCTAAATGTACCAGTTATATCATTATAGCAGTCCCCGATGAGAGTGCAAATTATTTTAGGGTCACCCAATTCTTATACGAACACAGTTTAAGATTGCCACTCTCATCAGTGCCAAAAGTGTCAATCTCATGTTGAGCTTTCTCTATGAACCACAAATTATTGATGTGACCAAAGTGCAAAGGATGTTATAACCTACGGAAAAGCATCTGAAGTGGAAAAATCATATTATTTTTAATAATATAATTAGCTTAATATATAGGTAATAAGCATTTCTATATATAAATAGTTATGCAGATGGATACAAAGCATAACAAATATAGGTAATAAGCATCTATCCATTAACAGCCTCAACAATCATCTATCCATTACAGGTATAGGTAATAAGCATCTATCCGTTAACATTCAATAAGCATATATCCATTAACAGGTAATAAGCATTGAAGAACATAAAGGCTGGAGAGTAAAGAACTTCCCAAGATCAAAATCAATTACTCTAGCAGTGGACATAACAGATGTACAAACAGATGGACATAGCAGTGGACATACAGATAGACAAGCAGATGGACATAGCAGTGGACATAGCAGATTCACCTTATGCTATCCACTGAGCCATACATAAACAGATGGACATAACAGTGGTGCTAAGGCAGCAAAACAGATGGACATAAGATGAAGGAAATGAAGCATTTATATGTAGATTCCTTCTTATATATAATGTATGGTTGTTCTAGCAGTATAATATGTAGATTCCTTATAAACTGATAACATGGAAAACAAGGGATATTCATATTAGTAGTGTCGGCTTTAAGCTATATATAAGAACCCAATAACAATATTAACCAAATCACAGTCACCCTATGAAGGTAAAGGCAATATTAACCCAAAAGCAATATTAACCCAAAAGCATTATTAACCCCAAAACAATTTTTAATCCTGACAATCAAAGAACCTCAAATGCTTTGATTTTGGTGAAGTTTCCAGGGCTAAGTACTAAATACTGGGTCTTACAAACTCTAATACCAATTGGTAAAGCTCTTAGTAATTGAGTTCAAATCGATGAAGCAACTAGGAAGTTGGAATATGGCTTATTTGCAAGTATGCTAATTGATATAAACTTATCAAAGCCCATACCTTTTCAGATTTAGGCTAAGGCGGGAGATGATGAATTATAGTAAGATGTTGAGATAAGCAAGTTCCCTTAATTCTGTGGACACTGAAAAATTGTGGGTCACCAAATGGGGGAGTGGAAAGCCTTCCAAAGCACATTCAGGAAGAAAGAGAGAAGCAGACAAGAAAGCTTGGGATAGATATTACAATCATCAAATATCTCTCCAAACCAAAGCTTAAGAGAATCAATTTTCTTTGTAATGTTACAATCATCAAATACCACTGTAAAGTTAGGCAGTGAGTAGATCACTGTAGAAATCTGGAATATGATAAATAGATGGATAGATGATGGAAAAGAACTGTAAATGGATGGTACCTAGGCAGTGCATAGCTTCAATAATCCTAGAAAACTTAACTGTGATGGTACCTAGAAGACTGGATCATCAAGTATGTACCTAGAAGATTGGATCATCAAGTATGTGCCTAGAAGAATGAAAGATGCTCTACTGAAGTCTGGAAAATACATAGATAAAAAGACTGTATCTGTAATGACTGTACAGCTGAATAAAAGAATGAAAGATGCTCTACTCACAAGTTATTTTTCCTCGAGACTTCTTGAACTTTCAAAAAATTTGTGCAGTTAAACACTGAATGTTTGGCAGCTCCATTTGATTCCTTGTGTCTCTGTTAAAATTACTATCTTTATTTTCCTCTTCCACTTATCCATCTGCCTGTGTGTATGCATTTTCCTCCAGTCTGAAAACCAGTTTGATAGGAACTTTACCTTTATCATAGAACCAGTTTACAATGACTTTTGAATTAGTCTCCACAATAATCTTAGTGCAATGGTGTTGCTTGCAGAATCTCAACCCATGTAGGATGCCATGTAGTTCAACTAGAGTATTGGTTCTAGGACCTAAGCCCATAGTGTATGCTAAGAAAATATTCCCTTGAACTTATCAAAGAATTCCTCCAGCCCCGCATAACCCTGTAGAACTCTTAGAAGATCCATCTGTGTTAAGTTTGAAAATAGGAGTATTTGGTTTTATCCATCTAACCACCTTCGTATCTTCTGAATTGAGCATTTCTATAAGGGAGCCTTAAAGCCTGCAGTGATAAATTTTCACTAAAACTATAGATTTTAATTGTCTACTCCTCCCACTAATTTCATGTAGCCACTGGCAAACCTTATTAATAATAAGATCAACTTGCATTGTGATGTCTTCATATCTCTTCTTACACCTTGCTCTATAGACTTTCCAGCATATTAAAGAAGGAAAAATGCCAATTATAATGCCTACATGTGACTTGGTATTAGCAGCACTAAACAAAGACTGTTGTCCATCCCAATGTGATTGGTTGTGCAGGTATGGACACCCACATGCTCTGCTGATGTACACCCACACAAATTTTGCAACATCACCATTTACCAATAGATGGTTCACATCTTCATTCTGGCTTGATTAACAACAGTATCCTTTAAAAACTAAGCTTAAATTAAGGCATCTACATGCAACATCTTCTTCCATAGTTTCTAACCAAACACCCTAATTTTTTCTGGAAGAATACCATGCCAAATCCATTTCATAATGTTATTTTTTTCAGAGTTAACTTGGGAGAACATTTCATAATATCGTTCTCAATTACCTAAGAGTTAACTTGGGAGAGCATTTTCTTAGTTTGAAGAGTATCTTTTAAAGAGTCTGGTGAAGCCACTTTAAACAAAACAAACAGAAAATTGGGAAGTGCTACAAGGTCTACAAGCAGTAGTTCTTCATAAGGATAAGGAAGGGGATACTAGTTATAGTAATGTGATGAATGAAGTTAACACTCTAAGCAATGCAACTCAGGTTAATGAGATTAATTTCCAGTACTCAAACACAGATGCTCATGCAAATGGAGATACTGCTAATGGGAGAGAATATCAGATCACTCCAATCCCTGATAATCACAAACATATTTTCCTTAACAATAGATGGTATGTACTATTGGAAAGGGAGAGTAGAGTCAGTGATTTGGTCACTTAGAAGCGTTTGTTTTTCTCTCACTCAGACACTGAGTAGAGTCAGAGTCAATGATTTGGGTCACTCAGAGTCAGCCCCAATAAGCCATCTTAGTACTGAGTCTGACTATGATTCTATTTTGGCTCTCCAAACTACCCTTACAAAAATGAAAAAATTACAAAAAAATTTACCTTCTCCTCCAAACCAGCTCCTCCCCAAACGAATACCCACCAATCTCTTCCAACTGCTCTCCTCGATCTCCTCCAAATGCAGCTCCTCCTACGAGTATGAGTATGCTTGAGCTAATTTGAACAAGGTTTTTAGGCCTAAATTTCTTCACTTTGTTTTTTTGATAGATTTAGGGATTGAATGTTAATAATGATTATTTGTTCCCCTTTATGATTCTAACTTTAAAACTGATTGGGGTTTTGTTGGATTTTAGTTTGTATCTTTTATAGTTTTAGCTCTGTGCTCTCGTGGCCTGGCCCATGAGAGATGTTGTTGATTTGGAGGTTGTTTGGAATGTTAGATTCCATGTTGGAGTACGGTATCTCCTGGACTATTTAGCTATTGGTGGTGGATAAACAGCTTGTCCTTAATAGTTTGTTGCGGTGTTGTGCATCTGGTAGTTTGCCTTAGGATTGTTTGCCTTATCATGTTGTGACACTTACTGTCCTCATGATTCTTAGAGCTAGTAGAGCTTACTCCTTAAGCCTTCCTTTCCTTGGTGTAAGACTTATAGGGTTGTGTTCCCTTCCGTCATTTAGGAAGCAGCGAGGCAGTATGGCGTTCATGAGTCTTCAA
The DNA here is from genome assembly GCA_014058105.1 of Kingdonia uniflora. Taxonomy (NCBI): domain Eukaryota; kingdom Viridiplantae; phylum Streptophyta; class Magnoliopsida; order Ranunculales; family Circaeasteraceae; genus Kingdonia; species Kingdonia uniflora. The sequence continues at coordinate 128,556 of JACGCM010002368.1, forward strand.
CCTTGACGCCAGGTGGTTTTGTGAAGTTGTACTATCACCCATGATGTTGAAACCTACTGGTCTCCAATTACATCAGTTCGTGGACACTGCCACCATTAATGTGTTCGTAGAGACTGTCGCCATTGATGTTGTCGCCTAGAGGGTTCCTGTACATCTGACCTCGAGACTTATGTACATGGTTGTTAGGGGATTGTGATGCAGCTTTGTTCTTGGGGATTGTAGACTACTTGTTGGAAACTTGTAGGTTATCCGGTGTTAGTAGTCTGTGTTGACAGCTAGGGTACACTAATACTTGATGCTGACTATGTTGCTTTAGGAGATCTCTAGAGACTGACGTTGATTTGAAGTGGTGACGGTTGAGTTACTGTTTCATCTATGTGTAGATGGTGTAACTGAGTCGCGGTTAGCATCATTGTTTAGGATTGTTTACCACGTTCTGAGGCAGGTAGTTATCCTGTGTGTACTGCCGGGTTGACGGCAATTGTGTTTCAATCTTTAGGATCCTGCTCACATCTATAGATAAATATTCTCCTTATCTTATTGAGATCGGATACATAAATGACCATGGCACCGTTTATCATTGTTGAGGTTGGAATAACCTGGATTGTAAATGGTAAGGACGTTGGCTCCTTTGGGTTGAAATACCCTGTGTACACCCTGATCAGGTGGTGATGTAGTGCCCTGTTAGCCGTGGTTAGGCTTAGATAGATCGTACCTTTCTATCCAATAATGATCTCTTTAAGGTAATTTCCTTCTCTGGTAGTTGTCAACCCACCTTAATTTTAGGGTCTAGTTATCGGGTTAACATCTCCAAATCATTCTACATCTACATCGCATCATATCATAGCACACATATCATTGCATCTCTGTATATTCCCTATCTCTGTATATTCCAAATCATTCTACATCTACATCGCATCATATCATAGCACACATATCATTGCATCTTCTGTTAGAAATCCTTAACCTATCTGCATTAGCATCATTGTAGAATCTTCAGTATTTGGGATAATTGTAGGATTATCCCTTTCTATCATATCACTATTATTACTTATTATTAGCAATTGGGATAATTATGGGATTATCCTAGTTTACCATAGCATTCTTCATATTCATCACATTCTTTCCTTATCTCTATTCTTCTTCTCTTAATGATTTACCATAACCTTAGCTTGTCTCTTCCCTCTACATCTATTTTTCTCCCTCTACATCTATTCCTCCTTCTTCTGTATCTGATTTTAATAGGTTAGTTAGTATTTTGGGTTATGGAGCTTTACGCTGGTGTATCGGGTTGCGGGCAATCTTGGGGTTTGGCTGACCCTGTTAGATTATAGTGGGCTGAGGGTTGTGTACCCTCGTTGGTTTTGCATTTGTGAAGCGGGTTAGTTGCGTATGGCGTTGAGGGCCACAGTAGTGATTGGGGCGTAGTTGTAGTCCGTGTGATTGAAGTGTAGTCTATAGTCTTAGCACTCTTTCAAACTATGCTTATATATATACATATGGCTTAGTTTATTTAGATATATTAGACTAGTTATATATCTATTAGATATCTATTAGACATCCTTGGTATATCTATTACTTATCATTAGCAATTATTATATCTTATTATTATTATATTCATCTCATTAGTTGGTATAATTGTGTAGCTTATTTAGGGAGTTCGTGAGCCGTGGTTTGCTTACTCTCACATAACAACATTCCAGGTTTAGAGTTGTTGCAGTGGTGATCTTTGGAGAGCTAGAGTTGAAGGCTTGTTTCTCTATTATAATTTTGGATCCTTAGTTTGTGGTTCTAACCGGCTGAGGTTTGTAAAATCTTTCGTTTAGATATTGTTTATTAGTCTTCCGTTGTTTCTGTTTTCCTTATTACTTTAAAGTATTGCTAAGTGAATGATTGAGCCTGAACTTGTCTATGGCTCGGTTGTTTGTGGGGCGAATCGGTTAGATTCTCTGACCAGCAATCCTCGAATCACAATAATTGGTCTAGCTACTGATTATTGGCTTTTGGGGAGCGCGACAACTGACTTTATAAGAGTAACTCTTCCCTACAAAGAAAGTATCTACTCATCCCATTCACTAGCTTTCTTTCCCATTGCTTCTGCCAAAGGCATTAAAGTTCTTTTGAGGACCCTCCCCTTGATCAGTTGAATACCCAAGTACTTGAGAGGTAACTACCCTTCAGTAAAGTCAAACAACTCTTTAACCAAAAAAATTCCCAGCATTCATAGCCCCACAAAACACAACTTTTTTCTTTACTAATTTCCATACATAGCTGCAAATAGGGGTGAACAACTAAACCCGAAAACCCAAACCAGGCCGACCCGAACTGTCCGGTTCGATTCGGGTTAGAAATTTGTCGGTTCAGTTTCGGGTCTGGTTTTTAAAACTCAGATATAAACGGTTCAGGTTCGGGGTTAAGATATGTTATGTTTTAAAACCTGACCCGAACCGGGTAGTTTAGTTTTGCCCTAAATTATTTAGTTATGTAGAGTAGTGTTAGACAGTTACAGTTGAGTGTTAGATCTCTTAACAAATCACAATCTCCTTCTTCATTCTCCTCGACTCCTTTTGTATGAAACTGAAAGTATGAAACTAAAAGTATGAAACTGAAACCTCTCCTCGACTCCTCGTGTATGATTTTCCACTCTCCAATCTCCAGTTCTTTACTCACAAATCACGATTTCTTCTCTTTAGTTTAGTTTCCATACAATCCAATTGTGTGTAAGTGAAATCGAAACCCTAAATCGATACCCTCAATTGATGAAACTGAAGCCGAAACCCACAATTGTGTGAAACTAAAATGAAACCCCAAATAGAAACCTTAAATTGTGTGAAATCAAAACCCTTGATAAATACACAATCTGCTGTGAATTCTTCATCGACTCCAGGTACACTTTTTTTTCTCTCTCTATCGTGATTGTGTTGAATCTGCTGATTGTTTGATGAATACCCAAACAGAAACCCTTAAAGTCGTTGTCGCTGTGAATTTTTTGTCGCTGTGACTTACTGATATGTTGCAGATTTTTGGGTTTTTATTCTTCTTGCATATTTTTGGGTATTCATTAAGGGAGTTCTTGTTGTGACACACTGATATCTTGCTTAATATATCAGATTTTTGGGTTTTTATTTCTTCTTGCAGATTTTTGTGTTTTTTTCTTCTACAGTTTATTTCAGTAATTGGGAGTTCTTTGACGGCGAATGTTGACATAAATCTGCAAGAAGTTCAAGATTGGCTTGAGATGGAAAAGTAAAAGGAAAAGGAAGATGAACTTGAATCTTCGGAATTGGCATCGAACAAGAAATGAAAAGCAACATCGGAGGTATGGAACCATTTTACCAAAGTAAAAGGTATGATTCCTCCAAAGGAAAAATGTAATTATTGCTCGGTATATTGCTTAATTGTGACTCTTCTAAACAAGGAACTTCTAGTTTGAATAGCCACATGCATTATAGATGTCAAAGCCATTTAAATCCTCTTCGGTCAAGATCGGATAATAGTCAACAAACTCTTCATTTCAAACCAAATAGTAAAGGACAAGAGCTTGTGCCAATGACTTTTAGTCAAGAATTTTATATGAAAGCTCTCACTCAAATGATAATAATTGATGAGCTTCCTTTTAGATTTGAGAAGGGTGAAGGTTTTTTGAAATTTTATGAAGTAACTTGTCCAAGATTCAAAGTGCCTTCCTGCATGACTATAGCTAGGGCTTGTCTTGCTATGTATATGGAAGAAAAAATAAATTGAAGAAGATATTGAAAGCTTATAAGATTTGTTTAACCACCGATACGTGGACCTCACTTCAAAATATTAACTGTATGTGTTTAACCACACATTATGTTGATAGTGAGTGGAAATTAAACAAATGGATACTCAATTTTTGTGTTGTTGTAAACCATAAAGGTGAGACTATTGAGAGGATGGTGGAGAAATGTTTGATAGATTAGGGTATAGATAACATATTAACCCTTACGTGTAATAACGTAAGTTCGAACAACTTAGCGATTGATTACCTTAAAAAAAGGACTAGACATTGGAAAAATGTAATCTTGGCACATGAATTCATGCATATTAGGTGTTCCACACACATCATAAACCTAGTCGTTAAAGGTGGCTTAAAGCAATTCGATGTTTCAATTGCTCGAGTATGTGATGCGGTTAGATATGTAAAATCTTCTCTATCTAGGTAGATGAAATAGAAAAAATGTGTTGAAGAGGCAAAAATTGATAGCTAAAAAAATGCTTGTTTGGATGTTTCTACTAGGTAGAATTTTACATTTCCTATGTTAGATGCGGCGGTAAAATTTGAAGAAGCTTTTGAGAGGTTTGAGGAGTATGATCATGATATGACATATTATAAATATTTTTAAGGGAAAGACGGTGATGGTTTGCCTCCAGGGAAGGTTGATTGGGATAGATCTAGGTTGTTTGTGTAATTTTTGTGAATATATTACACGTCTACAGCCAAAATATTAGGGTCTAACTATGTTGCCTCCGATCTCTTATACAACGAGATTCTTAGCGTGAAAAATAACTTGAAGGTACTAAGTGATCACGAAGATCCTGGTTTGAAGTTTATGGGTTTGAACATGGTTGAAATATATGACAAGTATTGGGACCTTGAAAAGTTAAATCCGTTATTGTTAGTTTGGGAGGTGCTTGATCCACGTTTGATGCTTGATTATATAGAGTTTAGCTTAACGGGGCTATATGATAAAAGTAAAATTGCTTCGATATGTGATATGGTAGAAAAAACACTACATCGGTTATTTGTATCGTATGTTGAAATCGGCCAAAACCCAATTGCGACAACTTCACATACCGGTGATACGATGACATGTGATGTATTGGAAGACCTCGTTAGTAATTTTAAAAGGCATAAAAAGGGAACTCGGGAAATGCATCAGAAGTGGAGAAGTATTTGAAAGCGGATGTTGAAGATGAAGTGGAAGGAAAGAAGTTTGAAATTTTATCTTGGTGGAAGAACAATAATGTTAAGTATCCGGTTCTCTCTCTTATTGTGAGAGATATATTTGCTATTCTGGTTACTTCGGTAGCTTCCGAGTCCACCTTTAGTACGGGAGGTTGGATGCTTGACCCATTCCATAGTTCATTGCGATCGAACATGGTAGAGGCTTTGATATGTAGTAAAAATTTGCTTCGGTCACAGGAAAAACCAATTGATATTCAAGCTTCTATGGAGGAGATTGAACAATATGATACAATTGATGCGGGCAATATTTTCATTTAGTACTTTAATAGTTTAATTATCATTTGCAAATTATACGTCAAATTAAACTTAACTTTAATTTTTATTATTTTGTTAATTTCTTAGAAATATTGGAGGGGCTTGCATTAATGTCAATAGAGGATTGCACAAATAGTTGAGATAACATTACATTTTATGGTTGTGGTAAGTTTATTAGTTTATCACTTTATTGATTATTGCAATAAGTATAGGCTTTGATATGTAGTCACTGGTTTGTTAGTGATCTGTTTACAAATGTTTACATATGTCATGTGTTTACAAATGTTACAGACAGATAATACAACAAAGTTTACAAATATGTTTACAAATGTTTACACTTTACATATGTGTTTACAGATAGTTAGTTTGTTAGTCTGCTAGTCTGCTAATCTGTTAGTGGTCTGTTTAACTGTTAGGCCAAGATACAACCAACTGTTAGTATGTTTAACTATAACTGTAACTGTAACTGTAAGTCTGTAACTGATAAATAAGCTCTGTTAGTATTTGTTGTAACTGTAACTGCTTAACTGTTAGTCTGTGCTGTAACTGTAACTGTTTAATTGTTAGTCTGTTTAACATTACCATAACTGTTTAACTGTTAATCTGTGTTGTTTAATAGTAACTGTTTAATTGTTAGTCTATTATTCTATAACTGTAACAAACTCTATCAATCTGTTAGTCTGTGCTGCAACTGTTTAACTACTAGTCTGTAACTGTAACTACTTAACTATAATTGTTTAACAGTTAGTTCCTTACGCCAAGTTGATTGTGTTTTGTTTCAGATGGGTTGCTTTGGATCTTTATACCCATTATTTAAGGACACAAGGTAAATGAGGTTTATCATATGTACATATCTTTCATATCTTCTTTAAGCCTCATCCATTCATTTATCATCCTTTTGATGTGAGATACATGAGTCTGGCAAACAATTTAGCTATGTCACCATAGCATAGCTAATAACCAAACATAGTAAGAAAATGACTGCAGAAGTAGAACTAAACATGGATTGCTATAAATTTCATTATCTCATTTATTTTTCTGCTGTATCATTTGCAGTCAAATGAAGAAATGTGTTGGGTCTTTGAAGACGACGAGGTGACAAAATGTGAGCCACATTATCTTCTGGAACTCTATTCCTAGTATCATTATGGGTATCTTCATGATTCTTTAATGGTAAGCTATCATATTGCTCCTGCATAACTGTCTTTATTTTTTTAGTTAGACAAGACAAATAGTTGCTTTATTAAATTTATGCGTAAATTGATATACATTCTCCTGTTTAGCATCCAGACTGATAAGTTGGTATATAATTTTCCTATAAATAGGGTTTTACTGTTCTCATCTTATAGCATAAACTATATGTTTTGCTAAGGTACCACAAACTTATCGTCCAATATGTAATTAATTTGTTTCTTATTTTTATATATAGAAGAGAAAGTGGAGTTGTGGTCCTGTCACCTGTGGTCTGTGGATGCTTTTATTTTAGAACAGAGATATGATAAATGTATTGTAGTAACTTGCAGGTGTTATGGACTTGCTTTTGTTTTCGGGATCTCTTACTAGTTACTTGTGTTATGGACTATTATTATGGAGTCGTGAAGTTATTTTGTATTATGGACTATTATTTTGAGTATTGGACTATTACTTTGTAAACTTGTGAAGTTACTAGTTACTTGTGTTATGGACTATTATTGTGTGCATTGGTTGAGAAATGTGGATACTTGTGTTACTAGTTACTTATAGACTATTATTTTGTGCATTGGTTGAAATGTAATTACTTGTGTTAGGTCATTTTGGTCTTTTAAGTTGCTTTGAAATATTTGGATCTGAAAAAAAAAAAACCCAGACCCGACCCGAACAATTCGGTTCGGTTCCGGTTCAAGTTTCACAATAATTCAGTTCGGGTTCGGGTCTAAAATGTTAAAACCCGACCAGCCCGGGACGACCCAACCCGTGAGCAACCCTAGCTGCAGATAAACTTATTTAGAGCTTTTAAACCTCTTATGTCCCCATTTGTAAAATCCATTATGTCATCAACAAAAAGTAGGTAAGAAGTCCCACAACATTTCTTCACCAGACATTTGACTCTTAAAGAAATCAACCCCCTACTCATGGCATCTTTTGCAAAGGTGAAGAGAATAGGGGAGAGAGGGTCCCCTTGCCTCAGGCCCCTCCCAGGCTCGAAAAAGATACAAGGGCCTCCATTAATAAGAATAGCATTGAGGAGCTCGAAGAAGAGTGAGAATTCATTTACACCACTTCCTGGAGAAGCCAAACTTGTTAAGCACTCCAAACAAAAAATCCCAAATAAGAAAATCAAAAGCCTGAGTGATGTCAAATTTAAAGGCAACATTTCCTCCATACCTCCTTTTATCCAAGACATTCATCATCTCTCAAGCTTGCCCAACATTATTGTGAATACTTCTACTTGGCAGAAAAGCACATTCTTCTTTAGAAATGATTTTTGCAAGCCAAATTACTAACTCTGACTGTCGTAATTTTTGAGATTATCTTAACCACAAAATTATAGAGGCATTTTGGCCTATAATGTTTTTGTTTGGTAGCGCCTCTTTCTTTAGGGCTAAGAACAATAAAACATGAATTGAATCCCTTAAGAAGAACAAAGCCGAAAAAAAAGATTTGAAAGCTTTGCAAACACTCTGGCCCACCACCTCCTAACACTTCATATAGAGACAACCAGGAAAACCATCTGGACCTGGACAACTATCAGTGTCCATCCCCAGCAACATACTTATAATCTCATCAACAATCTGAACCTCCTTCAGCATAAATTTAGTTTGATAAGAGTTTATAATAAAACCCTTGATATTGTTAAGGGTGAACCCGAACTATCTTTTTCGAAGCTCATTGGAGGTCGTGGAACCAGCAAGGATCGATGCCGGAGTGAAACAGATTAAGAATGAGATTTTTAATGTTCAGATCCGAACTGGTTTTGGCACCAGGAATTCGAACTGATTAAGTTACCTGAAGATTCGAAATGGTTATGTTAACTGAAGACCCGAGCTGGTAAAGTTTCATGAAGACTCGAACTAGTTCAGTGCGAACTGCTGGAGAAGGAATCAAAGTTCATCAAAGTATGATAAGACAGATCGCAAGCTCACTGGACAAGATAGATGAGTTATTAGACCTTACAACTACACCAGTGTCAGAGCATGGTGTCATACCCGATATTTCTGGCGTCATCACCAACTCCAGGATATCCGGAGAGTACCCTTGAAATATAACCTAACATAGGAAGGGCTGAGTCATTCTGGTATGTAGGAGCTCACCTTGAGATCTGTACTACTTGTTATCAGTTCTCTACTATATAAAGAGGACTGAGGTTATGCTAGTTTTTTTATGTGAGTTTAACCTTAAGTGTTAAGGCTTGAAGAGATTCTATTAGAAAGCTTAGAGAAAACTTGAGAGAACATTTCTTTGTAATCTATTTGATTATAGTAGATTCTTCCTGAGAGTGGTTTTTTTAACCATAAGGATTTTCCACTTCCCCCCTTTGGGAAAAATACAGTGTTTTTGATTTCAAATATTTCTGGCGTTTCTATTTATTGTTCTGAGGTGTGGAATTGGGATTAGCTACCCCAGAGATTTCCCAACAGACTGGTATCAGAGTAAGCGGTTATAGGGCTTGTGTGGTGAGGAATGATGGCCGATCAGGAGAAATTGAAGATTACTAAATTTAATGGATCAAATTTTGGAGTGTAAAAGATGCAGATAGAGGATTATTTCTATCAGAAGGATCTTGATTTACCACTTGGTGGGATTGAGATGAAGCCGACGGATCATGACGATGCTAAATAGGCGCGACTAGATCGCAAAATGCTTGGAACTGTAAGGTTAGCGCGGTCATCTCAGATCTTGCACATGATCTCCAAAGTTGCGACTACAGAGGAATTGATGGAGACTTTGTCCTCTATGTACTCAGAACCGTCCGGGGTAAATAAGGTACATCTTTTGCATCGTTGGTTTACCTTAAAGATGAAGGATAATGGTAATGTGCAAGCTCACATTAGTGAGTTCAATACCATTCATGCTGAATTGGAATCCGTTAAAATCACGTTTACCGAGGAGGTGAGAGTGTGGGCTCTTTTAGGGCAGATGCTTGAGATCTAGGAAGGGTTCATTACAGCTGTGAGTAACTCATCGGGGAAGAAATACATCAAATTTGACACTATAGTCTCTTTGATTATGAGTGAAGAGAATAGACATAATTCAGCAACACCCTCTTTAACGTCAAGCAGCAGTGCGTTGAACATTGAAGATAGAGGGAGGTCTTACTGAAAAGGGCCGAAATATGGAAGAGGTCAATCACTGTCAAAAGGAAAGTCTAAACCGCCTAGTGTATGCTGGACTTGTGGGAAGAAGGGTCACTTCAGACGAGATTGTCCTTCTTCTTTGTCTAAGAGGAATGATGAGGAGAAAGATACGATGAACCTCACTGAAGAGGTTTGTTTTGATGAGGCTTTGTTACTTTCTTGTGATGTCGTTAATGAATCATGGATAATTAATTCGGGTGCTTCCTTCCATGCTACTACGAACTTGGGTTTTCAATCATATGTTGCTAAAGGGGACTATGGTAAGGTCTTTCTTGCAGATAAGCTTGCTTGCAACATTACTGGAAAGGGAGACGCTAGGTTGAAGTTGCCTTCGGGGGCGACAGTTGTTTTGAAGAATGTGTGACTTGTACCCAAACAGGGGCATAACTTTATATCGGTTAGCCAATTATCAGATAATAGTAGATATGTAAGCACCTTTGGAGATACATTCTAGAAGATCACAAAGAGAGCTATGGTAGCTCGAGGATTAAGACATGAGACGTTGTATACAACGTAATGCACAATTTCAACTATTTGTACGACCACTCTAGAAATTGATACAAGCACGTGGCACAAATGGCTCAGTCACATGAGTAAAAAGGGAATGAAGAGGATGGTAACCAAAGGAAAGCTTGAGGGTCTCGATGAGGTCAATCTTATGTTTTGTAAAGAGTGTGCTCTTGTAAAATAGAAAAAAGTCAGTTTTAATTTAATTGGAAGATCGAGGAAACCTAGAAAGCTCGACCTTGTACACACAGATGTTTGGGGACCGACCAAGGTGTCATCTCTTGGTGGTTCACATTACTAGATTACCTTTATCGATGATGCCACTCGTAAACTGTGGGTCTACTTCGTGAAGAACCTGTTAGATGTGTTTGAAAAATTCAGGAGGTGGAAGGCGCTAGTCGAAATCGAAACCAGTTCGAAATTGAAATGTCTCAGGTCGGACAACGGGGGTGAGTACTGTAGTGACGAGTTTGAAAAAATTTGCGCATCAAATGGGATTAGAAGACAGAAAACTATTCCTGGAACACCACAAAAAAATGATATTGCAGAACGCATGAACCGAACAATAAAGGAAAAAATGAGGAGTATGAGACTCAACGCTGGATTGCCGAAATGTTTTTAGGTGGATGCGGTAAGTACGGCAGCGTAGTTAATTAACAGAGGGCCTTCAACGACTTTGGACTTTGGACTTCCTGAAGAAGTATGAGCGAGTAAAGAGGTAAACCTGAATCACTTGTGTATTTTCGGTTGTACCTCATATGTGCTCGATACGTCAGAAACGAGGACAAAGTTAGATTCAAGGTCAACGAAGTACATTTTCATTAGATACGGTGGGGATGAGTTTGGATACCGATTTTGGGATGCAAAGAATCGGAAAGTCATCCGAAGCCGTAATGTTACATTTAATAAGGAAGTCTTGTATAAAGATTTCAGTGTACCTGTGGAAGAAAGTAGAAGTGAAATGGCAGAAACTGTCGACATTGAAATTGAACCCTCTCGAGAGGTCGAAGAAGAAGTCGTTGTTGAGTCTGATGTACTGGATCAAAATATTGAACCAAATGATCTAGATATTCCAATAGCACTTCGAAAGGAGCCGAGAGTTGTAAAAATTCCGGCAAGGTACATTTACTCCATAAATTACTTATTACGTACAGATGGTGGTGAACCTGAAAGTTACAAGGAGGCTTTAGATGTGGAAGCCAAGAGCGATTGAGAGCTTTTTATTGACGATGAGATACATTCATTGTCTGTGAATCGAACTTGGGATTTAGTTCGATAACCAAAAGGAAAGAGAGCATTACACAACAAGTGGATATACAGACTAAAGCATGAATCTGATGGCTCATCGAGATTCAAGGATAGAGTTGTGATGAAAGGCTTTCAGCAGATAGAGGGCGATGATTTTAATGAGATTTTTGCTCCTATGGTGAAGATGTCTACAATCTGGGTTATGATGAATATAGCTGCATCGGAAGACTTACATCTTGAGCAGCGCGATGTCATGACAACATTTCTTCACTGCAACCTTCATGAAGAAATATATATGAAGCAGCCCGAAGGATATTTAGTCAAGGGGAAAGAAGATTACGTGTGTAGGCTCACGAAGAGCTTATATGGTTTGAAACAAGATCCGAGACAGTGGTATTTGAAGTTTGAACAATTCATGTCCAGAAATGGTTATTCGAAAAGCAATGCAGATCACTGTTGTTTTATAAAAAAGATAGGGTACTCATATATCATTTTACTTCTGTATGTAGATTATATGTTGGTAGCAAGAGCCGACATGGAAGAAATTGTCAAGTTGAAGGAACAATTATTCCAGGAGTTTTCTATGAAGGACTTGGGTGCTGCGAAGCAAGTTCTTGGTATGCATGTTACAAGGGATAGAAAACGGCGAGAATTGAAGCTATCTCAAGTTGAGTACATCGGCAAGGTACTTAAGCGGTTTAACATGAATGGTGCTAAGGTCGTTAGTACACCATTGGGAGGTCACTTCAAATTATCAAAGGATTGTTGTCCGAAGAAGCAGAAAGATCGTGATGATATGAGGAAGGTTCCTTATCAGTCCGCGGTTGATAGCCTAATGTACACAATGATTTGTACGAGACCGGATATTGCCCAAGCAATGGGAGTTGTGAGTAGGTATATGAGTAATCCAAGCCAAGAGCATTGGAGAGCTGTAAAATGAATACTTAGGTATCTAAAGGGGACTTAAGATTTGGCATTGTGCTATGGGGGTTCTCGAATATGCTTGCAAGGTTTTGTCGATTTTGATATGGCGGGTGGCATTAATAGGTGGAAGAACACCAGTGGGTTCGTATTTACATTGGGAAGTGGTGCGGTTACATGGGTTTCAAGACTATAAAAGATTGTAGCTTTGTCTACGAAGGAGGCGGAATATGTTACAACTACAGAAGCTTGCAAGGATATGGTTTAGCTCAAAGGGTTGATGAAAGAGCTCGGTCATGAGCAACGTTCTCCTAAGTTGTATAGTGATAGTCAAAGCGCCATACACTTAGGGAAGAATGCAGCTTTTCAGTCTATGACCAAACACATTGATATTCAATATTACTATATTCGCTCGCTCCTCGAGGATGGTGTATTGAAGCTCGAAAAGATTCATACTGATGTGAATCCGGTCGATATGTTTACGTGGGTGGTGATTTTTCAGAATTTGACAGCATGTACAACTTATGTGGGTCTTCAAGTTTGAAGGTCCGGTTACAGGAAGCAATTCATTTGAAGATCAGGTGAAGGGCTACGGTAGATTCGATTTAAATTGGGGGATTGTTAAGGGTGAACTCTTACTATGTTTGTCGAAGCTCATTGGAGCTTGTGGAACGAGCAAGGATCAAAATCGGAGTAAAATTAATTGAAAATGAGATTTTCATTGTTTAGATTTAAACTAGTTTTGGTACATGGAATTTGAACTGATTAACTTACCTAAAGATTCGAGCTGGTTATGTTAACTGAAGACTCGAGCTGGAAAAGTTTCATGAAGACTCGAACTGGTTTTGTGGGAACTGTTGGAGATGGATTCAAAGTCCGTCAAAGTATGACAAGACAGATCGCCAGCTCATTGGACAAGACGATAGAGTTGTTAGACCTTACAACTACAGCAGTGTCAGAGCATGGCTCCATACCCAACATTTCCGGCGTCATCACCAACTCTAGGATATCCAGAGAGGATCCTTGAAATGTGACCTAACATAGGAAGGGTTGAGTCATTCTGAAACGTAGGAGTTCGCCTCGAGATCTGTACTACTTGTCATCAGTTCTCTACTAAATAAAGAGGATTGAGGTTATGTTTGTTTTTTGATGTAAGTTTAATCTTAAGAGTTAGGGTTTGAAGAGACTCCATTAGAATGCTTTCAGAAAGCTTGATAGATCATTTATTTGTAACCTATTTAATTATAGTGGATTTTTCGCGGGAGTGGTTTTTTTATCCGTAAGGATTTTCCACTTCCCTCCTCCGGGAAAATTACAGTGTTTTCGATTTCGAATCTTTCTGGCATTTTTGTTTATTGTTCTGAGGCGTGGAATTAGGATTAGCTACCCCAGAGATTTCCTAACAGACTGGTATCGGAGCAAGCGGTTACAGGGCTTTTGTGGTGAAGAACGATGTCCGATCAGGAGAAATTAAATATTACTAAATTTAATGGATCAAATTTTGGGGTGTGGAAGATGCAGATAGAGGATTATCTCTATTAGAAGGATCTTGATTTACCACTAGGTGGGATTGAGATGAAGCCGACGGATCATGACGATGCTAAGGGGGCGCAACTGGATCGCAAAGCGCTTGGAACCCTAAGGTTAGTGCTGTCATCTCAGATCTTGCACATGATCTCCAAAGTTGCGACTACGGAGAAATTGATGGAGACTTTGTCCTCTATGAACTCGAAACCATTCGGGGCAAATGAGGTACATCTTTTGCATCATTTGTGTTACCTTAAAGATGAAGGATAATGGTAGTATGCAAGCTCACATCAGTGAGCTCAATACTATTCAAGCTGAATTGGAATCCATTAAAATCATATTTGCCGAGGAGGTGAGAGTGCGGGCTCTTCTAGGGCAGATGCCTGAGAGCTAGGAAGGGCTTATTACAGCTGTGAGTAACTCATCGGGGGAGAAAGACATCAAATTTGACACTATAGTCTCTTTGATTATGAGTGAAGAGAATAGACATAAATCAGCAACACCCTCTTCAACGTCAAGCGGCAGTGCGTGGAACATTGAAGATAGAGGGAGGTCTGACTGAAAAGGGCTGAAATATTGAAGAGGTCAATCACAGTCAAAAGGAAAGTCTAAACTGCCTGGTGCGTGTTGGACTTGTGGGAAGAAGGGTCACTTCAGACGAGATTGTCCTTCTTCTTCGTCTAAGAAGAATGATGAGGTGAAAGATACGATGAACCTCACTGAAGAGGTTTGTTTTGATGAGGCTTTGTTACTTTTTTGTGATGACGTTAACAAATTATGGATAATTGATTCGGGTGCTTCTTTCCATGCTACTGCGAACTTGGGTTTTCAATCGAATATTGTTAAAGGCGACTATGGTAAGGTCTTTCTTATAGATAAGTCTGCTTGCAACATTACTGGAAAGGGAGATGCTAGGTTGATGTTTCCTTCGAGGGCGACAATTGTTTTGAAGAATGTGCGACTTGTACCCAAACTGGGGCATAACTTTATATTGGTTAGCCAATTATCAGATGATGGTGAATATCTAAGCACCTTTGGTGGTACATTCTGGAAGATCACAATGGGAGTTATGGTAATAGCTCGAGGATTAAGACATGGAACATTGTATACAACGTAATGCACAATTTCCACTATTTGTACGACCACTCTGGAAATTGATACAAGCACGTGGCACAAACGGCTCAGTAACATGAGTGAAAAAGGAATGAAGAGAATGGTAACCAAAGGAAAGCTCGAGGGCCTCGATGAGGTCAATCTGATGTTTTGTGAAGAGTGTGTTCTTGCAAAATAGAAGAAAGTCAGTTTAAATTTAACTGGAAGATCGAGGAATCCTGGAAAGCTCGACCTTGTACACATAGATGTTTGGGGACTGACCAAGGTGTCTTCTCTTGATGGTTCACATTACTACATTACCTTTATCGATGATGCCACTCGTAAACTATGGGTCGACTTCTTGAACATGTCAGATGTGTTCAAAAAATTCAAGAGGTGGAAGGTTCTAGTAAAAACCGAAACCAGGTGGAAGGTTCAAACTGAAATGTCTCAGGTCGGACAACGGGGGCGAGTACTGTAGTGACGAGTTCGAAAACTTTTGCGCATCAAATGGGATTAGAAGGCAAAAAACTATTTCTGGAGCACCATAACAAAATGGTATTGCAGAACGCATGAACCGAACAATAAAGGAAAGAGCGAGAAGTATGAGACTCAACGCTCGATTGCCGATTTTTTTTTGGTGGATGTGGTAAGTACGGCAGCGTACTTAATTAACAGAGGGCCTTTAACGGCTTTGGACTTTGGACTTCCTGAAGAAGCATGGACGATTAACGAGGTAAACCTTAATCACTTGCGTATTTTTGGTTGTACCTCATATGTACTTGATACGTCAGATACGAGAACAAAGTTAGATTCAAGGTCGACGAAATACATTTTCATTGGATACGGTGGGGATGAGTTTGGATACTTATTTTGGGATGCAAAGAATCGGAAAGTCATCCAGAGCCGTAATGTTATATTTAATGAGGAAGTCTTGTTTAAAGATTTCAGTGTACTTGTGGAAGAAAGTAGAAGTGAAGAGGCGGAAACTGTCAATATTGAAATTGAACCCTCTCGAGAGGTCGAAGAAGAAGTCGTTGCTGAGTCTGATACACCAGATTAGAACGAGGAACCAAATGATCTAGACGTTCCAATAGCACTTCGAAAGGGGCTGAGAGTTGCAAAAATTCTGGCAAGGTACGTTAACTCCTTAAATCACTTATTACTTACAGATGGTGGTGAACCTGAAAGTTACAAGGAGGCTTTAGATGTGGAAGCCAAGAGCGAGTGGAAGCTTGCTATGGACAATGAGATGCAATCAGTGTCTGTGAATCGAACTTAGAATTTAGTTCGATTACCAAAAGGAAAGAGAGCATTGCACAACAAGTGGATATACAGACTAAAGCACGAATCTGATGGTTCAAGGAGATTCAAGGATAGACTTGTGATGAAGGGATTTCAGCAGAAAGGGGGCGATGATTTTAATGAGATTTTTGCTCCTGTGGTGAAGATGTCTATAATCCAGGTTGTGATGAATATAGTTGCAGCGGAAGACTTGCATCTTGAGCAGCTCGATGTCAAGACAACATTTCTTCACGGCAACCTTCATGAAGAAATATATATGAAGTATCCCGAAGGATATTCAGTCAAGGGGAAAGAAGATTACGTGTGTAGGCTCACGATGAGCTTATATGGTTTGAAACAAGCGCCGAGACAGTGGAATTTGAAGTTCGAACAATTCATGTCCAAAAATGGTTATTCGAAAAGCAATGCAGATCACTGTTGTTTTATAAAGATGCCAGATAACTCATATATCATTCTACTTCTATATGTAGATGATATGTTGGTAGCAAGAGCTGACATGGGAGAAATTGTCAAGTTGAAGGAATAATTATTCTGGGAGTTTTCTATGAAGGACTTGGGTGCTGCGAAGCAAGTTCTTGGTATGCGTGCTACAA
The DNA here is from genome assembly GCA_014058105.1 of Kingdonia uniflora. Classification (NCBI taxonomy): domain Eukaryota; kingdom Viridiplantae; phylum Streptophyta; class Magnoliopsida; order Ranunculales; family Circaeasteraceae; genus Kingdonia; species Kingdonia uniflora. The sequence goes on from JACGCM010002368.1 coordinate 145,328, forward strand.
GGGATAGAAAACGGTGAGAATTGAAGCTATCTCAAGTTGAGTACATCGGCAAGGTACTTAAGGGGTTTTACATGGATGGTGTTAAGGTCGTTAGTACACCATTGAGAGGTCACTTCAAATTATCAAAGGATTGTTGTCCGAAGAAGCAGAAAGATCGCGATGATATGAGGAAGGTTCCTAATCAGTCCGCGGTTGGTAGCCTAATGTACGTTATGATTTGTATGAGACCGAATATTGCCCAAGCAGTGGGAGTTGTGAGTAGGTATATGAGTAATCCAGGCCAAGAGCATTGGAGAGCTGTGAAATGAATTCTTAGGTCTCTAAAGGGGACTCAAGATTTGGCATTGTTCTATGGGGGTTCTCGAATATGCTTACAAGGTTTTGTCGATTCTTATATGGCGGGTGACATTAATAGGCGGAAGAGCACCAGTGGGTTCGTATTTACATTGGGAAGCGGTGCGGTTATATGGGTTTCTAGACTACAGAAGATTGTAGCTTTTTCTACGACGGAGGCAGCATATGTTGCAGCTACAGAAGCTTGCAAGGATATGGTTTGGCTCAAAGGGTTGATGAAAGACCTCGGTCATCAACAACATTCTCCTAAGTTGTATAGTGATAGTCAAAGCGCCATACACTTAGCGAAGAATGCAGCTTTTCAGTCTATGACCAAGCACATTGATATTCAATATCACTATATTCGCTCGCTCCCCGAGGATGGTGTGTTAAAGATTCATACTGATGTGAATCCGGCCGATATGTTTACGAAGATGGTGACTTTTCAGAAGTTGACAACATGTACAACTTTTGTGGGTCTTCAAGTTTGAAGGTCCGGTTACAGGGAGCAATTCATTTGAAGATCATGTGAAGGGTTACGGTAGATTCAATTTCAAGTTGGGGATTGTTAAGGGTGAACTCGAACTATGTTTGTCGAAGCTTATTGGAGCTCGTGGAACGAGCAAGGATCGAAGTCGGAGTGAAACTGATTAAAAATGTGATTTTCAATGTTCAGATTTGGACTGGTTTTGGTACCTGGAATTCGAGTTGATTAAGTTACCTAAAGATTCGAGCTGGTTATATTAACAGAAGACTTGAGCTGGTAAAGTTCATGAAGACTCAAGTTGGTTTTGTGGGAACTACTGGAGAAGGATTCAAAGTCCGTCGAAGTATGAGAAGACAGATCGCCAGCTCACTGGACAAGACGGCAGAGTTGCTAGACCTTACAACTACAAGAGTGTCAGAGCATGGCGCCATACCCGACATTTCTGGCATCATCACCAACTCCCGGATATCCGGAGAGTACCCTTGAAATGTGACCTAACATAGGAAAGGCTGAGTCATTCTGGTACGTAGGAGTTCGCCTCGAGATCTGTACTACTTGCCATCAGTTCTCTACTATATAAAGGGGATTGAGGTTACGTTTTTTTTTTATGTGAGTTTAACCTTAAGAGTTAGGGTTTGAAGGGACTCCATTAGAAAGCTTTGAGAAACCTTGAGAGATCATTTCTTTGTAACCTATTTGATTATAGTGGATTGTTCGCGGTAGTGGTTTTTTTATCCGTAAGGATTTTCCACTTCCCTCCTCCGGGAAAATTACAGTGTTTTCGATTTCGAATCTTTCTGGCGTTTCCGTTTATCGTTCTGAGGCGTGGAATTGGGATTAGCTACCCCTGAGATTTCCTAATAGATATCATCCTAGTTAGTAAGAACTACACCTTGGTCATTTGTAATAGCGTAGATAGTATTATTTTTTTCCTGCTTAAATCTAGCCATTGCATGAAAAAAGGAAGTATTTATATCCCCAGCTTGCATCAATTTGACCCTGAACTCTTGCTGCCATAGTAATTCCTCATTCACCGTAGCGGTATTCAGCTTAGCAGTTGCAACTTGAATCTTGCCTGCCACCGTACTCCATTTCTTTAGAATTCTTCAGCTGCCTACTCAGATTTTATAAAGGAGCTCCATCAACTGGTAGAAGCCAGCTTCTTTCAGCATTCTTAGAAAATCAGTGTGACCCAACCATATTTTGTAAAATTTAAAAGGGGTGTTACTTGGTTTTGGCAGCAAAATACAATGTCCAATCAGAAGGGAGTGATCAGAGTTTGTTTTTGGCAACACAGAATAACTCCATTTCTCATACTTATGAATCCACTCTACATTAGAAAATGCTCTATCCAAAAAGCAGAAAATTCAATCACCACCCATTTGCCCATTATACCAAGAATATTGAAAGCCTTCTCTTGAACTTTCAATCGTATTAACATTATCAACAAAGCTCTGGAACTCTTGCATTGACACAGCATTTGGATTTTTGCCACCTTTTTTTCCTCCACCATAATCATAGCCAGGGGCGGAACTAGGAGTAGACTTACTCGGGCTATAGCCCGGGGTAAATTTTGTCAAAAACTAAAAAATAAAATAAAATTTTAGACCCACCTCTTCACCTCTCTTCGTCTCTCTGCCTTCTCTTCCTGCCTTTCTTCTCTGCCTTTACATACAAACGTTTGATCTGCTTGATTTCGAATTCTCCCTTTTGCCGCAATTAATTTGACCTCTGGGGAAGTTTATTTGTATTATAAGTTGATATCTATGTAATCTCTAGGTTTAACTTTAGTAGATGCCTTTGATTTCAGTTGTTACTGTGTTTGGATTGAGAATTTGTAGATTTTATGAGTTTTTGTGCAAGTTTAATTTTATTTATAGCTTTATTGCATGATATATGAATTTAAAAATGATTAGATTTTGGATTTAATCTTTTTTTGGGTACCCATTTGGAGTAAGAGAATTAGGTTGCTAGATCTTAACATGGGGAGGGCTAAAAAGATGGAAAACAAAGTTATATGTAGCATAGTATGTGTTAATATTGCGATGAATTGAACCACGAGCTGAAAATGATAATGAAAAAGCAGAATTTGAGTAACAAACAGAAACATATATGGGTAATTGATTAGTCTCTAATTTGAGGAGCTCGCCTTTCCTTTGAACAAATAATAATGATGATGACAAATTTGTGAAGCTAAATGCAACTGATTAGAATTAGCAAGTGTATTGCAACGGGTTCACAAAATATTTTTAATGTCTCATATAGTAGGTAAAAGTAGTAAAAGCCTTGTATATTTTTGCTTCTCATTATTTGGCATATGTTATCATTTTATTAATGTTTTATGTTCATTATTCAGTTACTGCTGCTTCCGATTGTTACTTATCTGTATAAATCTCTAATTAAGTATCTCTTACAGATCACATATAGCAATGGTGAAGGCTGTAGTTGTTCTTAACAGTAATGAGGGTGCCAGTGGCACTGTCAGTTTTTCACAAGAAGGAGATGGTAATATAATTGATGTATTTCAAAGTGTATCAGCGGTATGCTACTTGTTTTTCCTATTTGATGCATGTCATATCTTTGGAATTTTGGCTGTCGTTTCAGGCCCAACTACTGTAACTGGAAATCTCTCTGGTCTTAAACCTAGACTTCACGGCTTCCATGTCCATGCGCTTGGGGATACAACAAACGGTTGTATGTCAACTGGTAATTTGCATCTTTAATTATGTTTGAGATATGTCAATTACTTGTTTAGTATACGTAAAGAAATTACGTAATTAATAAATAATATTAGTAAATATCCCTCTAAAATTACTAATATACCCTCAAAAACAAATTCGGGGCCAAGCCCCCGAACCCCCGTAATATCTTAGCCCCCCCAACCTAGAATCCTGGTTCCGCCCCTGATCATAGCATTATAATCGCCTATGAGAAACCAAGGAGAGTTGAGATTAGCATACATTTCTAAATCTCCCCAAGTTTCTCTTCTTTTCTGAACACTAAACTGCGCATGAACGAAAGAGATAAGTGACCCGTCAAACCAAGCAGTGATATGTTAACCAGAACATGCCACAACAACAGGTTTAGTCACCCTATGTTTCCACATCACCCAAATATTTTACTTACATTTAACTTCATTGTGTATAAAATCCTGCTCTAAATAAGAAATTTTAATCTTAACATTAAGAAAATCTGGTATCACCTTAGGTTCAACCAGTCCCACAATGAGAGGCTTGTATTTGTTTATTAGCCTTGTCAAAGTAGACTTTGTTCTTATATGTTTCCAATCCCCCTGCAGTCCCAATATAGCACCTGCATTAAAACTTATTTGTTTTAAAACAGGACATAGTGGCTGGGTGAGCACGACCATAAGCCCCATAGTCCTTTTTTAACATACTTTATTTTAGTCTTCCTTCTAACAGTCTCCCAGGGAAGAGCCAATTCATTTCCAGTCTCCCCAAAGGAACTTTCATAATCAGTATCACCTGCTTCAAAATCATGTTTCATTCCGTCAGCCCAGCTAAGAAACTCCCTTAAAGGAATAAGCATTTTATCATTGACCATATTCTCAGATTCTTCAAAGAGTTTTAAAGGACTGTCCTCTCTCAATTTACCATCTGAGACAGAACTAGACTGTTTAGTACCTTTATCTTTCCCAAGTTTCGCATCTCCATTAGTAGATGGAATACCTAGAGGTTTCTTGAAAGTAGTAGGGGCAAACTCAAATATATCCCCATTCATACGAAGAATAGCTGTTGCTTTCTCCTTTTTTCGTGTTTCTCTTTTTCTTAGGCTTCTCCAGCATTCACTTGTCCCTTCTCAACTTGTTTTTCTTTGATATCAGCCTATTCTTGCCTATCTCCCTGCATTCATGAATTGAGTGTCCCACAATCTTATAATTATTGCAAAATTTAGGTGTTCTACCCAAAAGAATCTGCTGATAGAAAGAGTCATCAACCTAAAAAGGGTTTCCAAAAGTCTTGGCAATTGTAAGAAGAGCCTTATTCTCCTAGTATTCTTGTCCTAATTCTGGAAATTTAACCCATACTAGGGCAGAAGAGTTTTTCTACATAGTAGCTTTGAAATTAGGAGTCCACTGAGATAATCTGAGCTACTTATAGTGACGTGTTTTCCGGAAGGAGAATCTTCACCAATACTTATTCGTAAATAGAATGCAATAAGACTAGATGAACAAGATTTAACGTGGAAAACTCAGTAAAGGCTGAGAAAAATCACGACCTCGAGGAGGATTTTGATGTAAAATCCAGTAAGATGCTAGTTATTACACATTTTAGAGTGAAGGTAGGTGTTTGAAATAAGAATAGTAAAAGATCGTGTGTTGTAGTATCTATTCTCTGCCTGCATTTATAGTCATATAGACAGTTTTACAAAAAGGAAAAAATAGTCTCTTATTCTGGGGGAAATGGGCGAACTTCACGGATCTCTAACAGTTCTCTCTTGACCAGGCTTCAACGGCTACTTTTGGTAGGTCATGGACTTATAGTATCTTCTAGAATGCTGAGCTGTCTTCGGCTACACCGTGCTAACTTACGAGTGTTGAGCTATCGTCGACTATGAAAGACTGTCTTTGCATGTCTTTGACTATACTTTACTGGCTTACTCTTGTCGAATCTGGGGAATATGCTACTACAATCGCCCCATTCTCGACAGAAGCACTTGTGGTTGTGTCGAGAAGAATTTTAGAATCTGAAGAGGTTGCCGAATGAGAAGAAGAATCGTCTGTGTCATTTTCGAAGTCAAAAAAACTGTATTTAGTCAAGTCATTCCTGAGGGACAATTAATGCGGTACATTAAATCTGGCAGAAGGATAATGTGTATAAATAGGGGGTTATTGAAGGTGGGGTGGTGGTGGTTTATGGAAAGATGCCACCTTAAGTGTGGTCTATGGCGTTGTCTAGGTCTGAAGATGGTGACCATTTTAAGGGAACAATCTAGCGCAAACCGATCGGTGTTAAGCCGGCATATGATCGTGTTATATCGATGGGGTTGGAACAAGGTCAAAGCAGAGACGATATGTATCTGTTGGAAACAATTGTATCATCATGCGGGGGTGAAGGTAATGGATTGTATTAGTTTGGGTTTGGGGGAGAAGGGATAACTGTGTGTGTTGATGATGAAGATTTGAAGCTTAGATGGGAGTCCAGGGAACGTGCCAAATGTTTGAGTTTTCTTGTAATTTTTTGCTCTCTTTTCTGCTGAAGCATCTCTTAGAAGTTCAGTGACTTGAGATTCATTGAGCTTCATTGAGCTTCAAGGACAAAAAAGAGGCTTTAATGTCAGATTCAGGTGAAAAGAAAACACGGAGTAATTAGTTCTGTAAGTCGAATGTAAAAATAGATGTAGTTTGATGTAATGTAATCGAAGAATGTAGTCACGGATGGTATATGTAACAAAATCGAAGGAGGAAGTTGTCGAATATGAATTGTAACTTATTCATAATAATAAATAAAGTTAATATCTTCGATATTCTATTCATGTGTATTTTGAGTAGCAATAGTAGCTTTAAATAATTGAAGGTAAAATGTTGAACGTGAATGCACATAAACTGCTGATGGGTTGTTATAACATCTCAAATATATTTGACTGAGTGGGTCCCATAATGGATTTCGAGGTTGATGGATTTGACTTTGAAATTACAGAGTCCCAAGGCAGAGTAAATGCAGGTGAATTGGACCATGACTGGAGGGGGTATAAATAAGTCTTGTTGCTACAGATGTGAGGCATTTATGCTAGATGGTGAAGATAAGAGCTCAGGCCCGGAATAGGGTGTACAGACGTGTTCAGGCGATGAATTGGGTGTTGTACACGCGATACTTTAGATCACGGAACTGTGACATGCACATGGAAGATCTTGAGGAGCCTGATTATGAAAGGATGAGCAAGGGAGAAGCGAGGGAGGCTGAAGAAGATTTTGAGTTTCAGGTCATGCTGTAAGTTTGGCGCCCACCTGAACGCTGTGGTAGAATGTGGACTCGAGTCAAGTTGTTGGTGAAGAGGGAGGATGAAGCTGCAGCAAGGGGTTTATAAAGTTATAATTTTTGCAGGAGTAGGTCTGTGTAAGGAGTTGTGATGGTTAATGAAATGTAATAAAAGAGTGTGTAGGATGTGTTGTCAATGGTAGTAATTTATTGTTTACTTGTCGAATGGATATTGTATTTGTTGAAATTTGGTAATGATAAATAGTTTTAAGCAAGTTTCTGGTAGAATGTTGAATATAATGATAATGTGTATATTGTCAAAGATATGTCCCAAAAGATAGGAATTTGTTGGTTAAGTAGAAAAAAGGTTTTATGGAGCAAGACTAGTGATTATGGCAAGATATGTTCCATTAGGGGAGATTATGAAATATAAGGAAATTGATGTATACCATCTCTGTGACAATATAGTTGGCGATTTGTTGCGTTGGAATGTTTCTGAAGAAAATCTTTGAGATATGGAAGAATTATAACGGGAGTGTAAGTTTTTGTTATCTCTGAGAATACGAAGTGCTGAAGAGTATGAGAAGAGGAAGATAAAGCGTTATGTTCAAAGAGTTGAACGGTCGTGAAGTGGTGCGATGAACAGTCATGTGGGGTCTATAAATACCTCTGATGTGGGGCGACAGTTCACACTTTTCAAACACAGAAAAAAAATTCTCAAGTGTTAATTGTTGTTGCTCTTTATAAAATTCATTGCCGACAATTGCGAAAGAGGATATTAGCATATTGATTGCAAGAGTCAAGCGAGCAAAGGAAAGAGACACAAAAGCAGCACGAAAATAAGGTTAGTGAATCAGTTTTTAATTGTTTGTTACTTGGGTTTTGATTGATTATGTAATAGACAAATAAGATTAAGTAAAGTAAATGATGTTGTATAGTAAATTGGATCGAAAGGGAATTGGTTGTGAGGAATTTAGTAAATTGATAGAGTTAAGGTTGGGCAAAGGTTTTGAAATTCTGAAGTAGTTAGGACTGCTATCTGTGTAAGCGTGGAAGAACTGGTATCGTTAGATGTTTATAGATTGGTTCTGGTATGGGTGAGATGATGAATGTGTGGAGAGTAGTGGAGAGATGTCTCGATTGGTAGTACTGTTGTTACAGCACGATTGTAGGGATGAGGGAAACGTCGTTTTGATACGGTGAGATTATCGGGGTCATTATTTTTGTTGGGATTTGGCCATATTTTAAGTTGGAAAAGGGAAGTATCAATTTTCGAATAATGGTATTTTTGGCAGGAAACAGGTGAAGTGTTTTCGAGAAGCAGTTAAGATTCCTGTAATTTGACAAAAAGTAAACGAAATTAACAAGTTATCGATGTTACTTATTAAAAATAGAAAAACATCGAGAACTAAGCAGATGTGAATGAAAAATATTAATATGAATTAAATGATATGAACTATATCGAGAATTGTGGTAATAAGTATAAATGTAAATAATAGTAGCAGATAGTAAAGAGAATGATGTGTTGGAGAGTTATCTCGACAATAATAGTATTATGAATATATGAGCGTATGAACATTTATATGTATCACATATGATAGATTCTAACTGTTTAAAAAATATGGAATCTATTGTGCAGGTTCTGTTTAAAAATGGCTGAACCAATTCAAAATGATGAAAAAGATATATACGAGGATCTCGAAGATGTAGTGCCTCTGATGATTGATGTGAGGACCTGTGTACAATAATTGGGAGGGAAATAAAGGGTTGGATCAAGTAGTATAGATTTAGGTAGTGTGGAACAGTTTAGGGTGGCACCTAGTATTGTCAAACTATCTGAGGATGAAACTACAGATACGGATGTGGATCATGAACCCCAAGCGAGTGATCGAGAAGGTATGGGGAGGGGGAAGAAGATGTGGAGGAAGGAGAGGATACGTGTTATGGAGAGGGTCCAGAAACCAAAGAGATACTAAGCTTCAAGAAGAAGTATGGTATCCCTGGGGATATAAGGTTAGAGTAGTACCAGTATGAAATGATCGACCAGGAAATACCTCTGAATGGTATTCTGGTTCATCGATAACAAATAAAGATGGGATTGAAGCTTCCCCTCAGAGCGGACCAAAAGAAATTAATGAATTTCTTCGATGCGGTACCAGGGCAGTTCAATCCGAATGTGTATGATATGTTCAGGGTTTGTGAGGCCATAAATAGTTGATTTAAGACAAGGGGGAGGAATTCATAACTGTGGATGATTTATGTGCGTACTACACATTGAAGATGAGCCCAAAGAAATTGGGCTACCGGTACTTGGCGAGGTTCCTGAAAAGACCATTATTTTATGGTATGGTGTCGACTGGGGGGGATACACCGATGAGCGCTTACTTGTTTCCAGAAATTACAAGTTCAATAAAAAAGAGCCTGGGGAACCCTTAAAGATAAAAACATTTCACTTGGGTGTGTGGTTAGGTAAATGTAATTCTCGATATTTGAATTGTGTGAATGAGATGGACATGTTTTTAACTTGTTGATGTTGTTTTTTGTAGCGTTGAAAGAGGTTGATTGGAAGTTACAGGTAAAAGAAGAATTGTATAAGGTGAGAAAAGATTTTTTTGGTAGGATCGATAACCAAGTTATCGGCCAAGATTTTGTGAATACGCTCTTCCACGAAGCCGGGCTAAAGAGGTCGAGGATAAAAGGCTCGGAAGAGCATGTTATCGACGGAAAGATGCTGGCCAATAATAAGATAGCCGTAGATGCGAGCTTACCTCTTGAAAATCGCTCCCTGGTTGGGTACAACACTGATACAGAGATCGATGCTATGCTGGGAAAGTCTCTGGGAAGAAATAAAAAGAAGAGGGCGGCGAGTTTTGATGCTCCTCCGTTGCTTACACATAAAAGGAAAACTCGACAATCGACAACGAAGGAGGTGGTTGGTATTTTTTTTGCAGCAGTGGCTGTGGATATGCGTCCCCCACGGGGTTCTGGGCGTGTGGTTCTGAAGAAGACCAGTGGCGACGCGTTGAAGAAAAAGTATGTCAAAGAGTCTAAGATAGAAGTATAGAAAACTATGGATGCTTATATGTCTGGGACGGATGAGCTGAAGACGGAGTTGGAGGATTGTATGGTGGGAATTGATAGTTTGAACACTTTTTTCAACGAGGGTCAGAGGAATTTTTCGAAGGTAAATTTTTTTAATGCTTTTCTTCGAATGAAAAAATTGGTTTGTCACTCGAATACTCATTATATGACTTTAATGCAGATTAAGAAGTTGGTAACTGAGGCGATGGGTCGCGTTATGCGCAGTGGAGAGCTGACAAACCAGATTATTGCCTACAAAAATATTGAGAATGATTTGATCGCAGAGATGGCCTAGTTGAATGCCACATTGAATAGGTATAAGCATGATGCCAAGAAGGTGAGGGAAGGTGTGTTCGGTGAAGCGAAAAAAGTATCAGAGAAAGGGAAAAAATAGGCTTTGGCATTGCAGCAGGCCACTTTTAAAAAAGATGTGAGGTATCAAGTTGTCGATGCTAGTAAAACAATGGAGCAAGAATAGGGTAAGCTTCCCGATGAGTTGAGGATGAAGATGAATGAGGCGAAATTGGCAAAATGCATGGAAGTGAGGATGCACTATAAAGAGTTGTATGGCGCTTTAGAGAAGAGGAAGAAATTCTATAAGGGACTTGTAAAAGTTGGTGGTGTTGTGTATGATGATAGCTTGGATGATGATGAACCCTAGACGCTTGATGTACGTGGGGAAATCAAAGTCATCAAAGATAAAGTGATGGTGGATGCTGATGGTGCTCGTCCAGGTGAGGTAGCAGATGTGCAAGTTCCCAAAAGTACCCTGAAGTTTAATGAAGAAAAATCTCCCTCTGATATGTTAAACCTTGGGTAAGTTGTGTTTATAAGAGAAAGGATATAAAAGTGGTCAGTGGGACCGAAACATTTTATTTAGTAGTGTGTAGTGAAACAATATTGTGTTGTTGAACAAGTTTTACTTATTAAATAATTTTGTGCACTTATTTTGAAAATAGTTCTATGTAGAAGATTTGATAAAATGATTGTGATCAAATATGGCTAAAGATCGAGAAGATAAGTGAAGAATGCTTGTTTGCGTGGTAGGTAAAAATGGCCAGAAAATGGCAAGTAAGAGATTGAGTACCAGATATATATCCTTAGATGGGTATCTGGATTTAGATTTGAGAAGAACAAGAGCTCTTTCAGAGTTTGTTCGATAACTAACGAGTGCAAAGTAGAATATCTTGCAATTGGATATTGTTCGCATAGAATTCGAATGATATGCTTTAGGTATACTTGTTAAGTAGTGACCAAAAGAAAATCAAGATATTAATGGTTTTGTTTGTTTGATGAATACTTGACAAGTATAGATCGAGATCAAATCAAATAGTAAGGAGATTGTTTGTCTGATGTATACTTGACAAGTATAGATTGAAATCAAATCAAATTGTAAGGATATTGTTTATCTGATGTATACTTGACAAGTATAGATCGAGATAAAATCAAATAGTAAGGAGATTGTTTGTCTGATGTATACTTGACAAGTATAGATCAAGATCAATTCAAATAGTAAAGAGATTGTTTGTCTGATGTATACTTGACAAGTATAGATCGAGATCAAATCAAATAGTAAGGATATTGTTTGTCTGATGTATATTTGACAAGTATAGATCGAGATCAAATCAAATAGTAAAGATATTGTTTGTCTGATGTATACTTGACAAGTATAGATCGAAATCAAATCAAATAGTAAGGAGATTGTTAGTCTGATATATACTTGATAAGTATAGATCGAGATCAAATCAAATAGTAAGGATATTGTTTGTCTGATGTATATTTGACAAGTATAGATCGAGATCAAATCATATAGTAAGGAGATTGTTTGTCTGATGTATACTTGATAAGTATAGATCGAGATCAAATCAAATAGTAAAGATCAAATTGATAAAAAAAGATGTTTATTTGAATCGATCAAAACGGTTACAGTGTCTCATCTGTAAAATAGTTTCAGCTGAGCCGTATTCCATGGATATTCAAGTGGTATCTCGTCTTCAGTCATTAGCCAATAAGTCTCACTATCTATTTTGTTGCTGATAATGTATGGCCTTTCCCAGTTTTTTGGCAATTTTTAAAAAATTTAGGCTGAGTACTATCTTGGATTCGTCGTAAGACAAGGTCTCCAATACCAAATTTCTATTCCCGAACTTTCTTATTGTATGCTTTTTTCAAAGTATTATGATATCGTCCCAAATTCACGATGGCCTTGCCTCCAGTTTCCTCAATCCAATTGAGGTTGCAAAGGAGACCAAGTTCATTTTCTTCGTCTAGAATTTTTCGTCGAGTACTGGGTAGATCGAGGTCCAAAGGTATGACTGCTTCAGTGCTAAAGGCCATCATGAATGGAGTGCAGGCTATTGAGTCTCGAGGTGTGGTACAGTAGGCCCAGAGAATACTGAGCAATTCATCCACCCATCGCCCTTTCTTGTCGTCAAGACGCTTGTGTAATCATGATTTGATGCTTTTGTTTAGGGCTTCGGCTTGTCCATTGCCTTGAGGATAATATGGTGTAGATGTTGTGAGTTAGATTTTGTATTTATGGAAGAAAGTAAGTACTTTGGCGCTGATGAACTGTTTGCCATTATCGGAGCGTATCATTTGCAGACATCCAAACCTGGTGATGGTGTGCTCCCAAAGGAACTTGATAACTTCATTTTTATTAGTATGACAGAGAGGAACTGCTTCAACCCATTTTGTGAAGTAATCAGCAGCAACTAGAACGAACCTTCAGTTTCTCGATGCTGGATGGAAAGGTCCAATGATGTCGATTCCCCATCGTTTGAATTGCCCGAGAACATTGCTGATATATAAGTCTAAGGTTGGGTTTTTGATATCTTGGGCATAGATTTGGCATTTGTAGAATTTTTGAACAAAGTCTTCGCAGTCCTGTCTCATTTTAGGCCAATACAACCCTTATGTAAAAGTGCGTTGGGTTAATGATCTTCCTAAAACATGTGCTCCACAGATGCCTTCATGAAGTTCTCTAATTTTGATTTGGGCTTGTTTCTGTGAAATGCATTCGATAAGTAGTCCCACTCCTTTGATTCGATATAAGATGTGACCTTGGACAGTGAATCTGGGGCACTTGGCCAGAAGTGATCGAGCTTCCTCTTTGTTACTAGGGAGGATGTTGGAATTGAGGTATGCATAGAATGATCTTCTCCAGTCTTCAGGATCGTCTTCTTCTGCAATGGTGATCTAGAGTACTGATAATATATTGAGGCTAGAATGCTCGATGATTTCAATTTTTAAAGATTTTTTTTTACTGTCTCCCAGTATTACAGTGATATAAGCTAAAGCATCGACATGTCGATTCCCAAGTATTTGGACTCTGCATCGATGACAAGAAATTTGATGAATGTAGTTTCAAAACCTGCCTGAACTGGTAGAGTGATTTCTCCTGTGACTGATTCTTTTAAACCATTGAAGCCCGTAATTGTTGTTGTCGAAGCTTTTACCAAATTTGTAAGGCCTAGGACTTTAATTAGTCTTCTGAACAATACATCTGTGGTGCTTCCAGTATCGATGAGAAGTGTATGTAAATAGTTTTTCCCGACTTTGAGCATAATGAGGAGAGGGTCTTCATGGGGGTATTTGATGTGGCTTGTGTCACAGTCTTCGAAGGTGATTTGGTAAATACGCTTCTATTTACTTGTGCAGGGAAGAAGTTTTGCTAATTTTTCCGAGGAGGTTATTTTACGGCAAGATGTAATCCGATCATCTTGTTTTCTTTTCTTTCCTTTCTCGATATCAATCATGTACAGGTGGCGAGCTTGCCCTTGGTCCTTATTTTGCTCCACTTCTTTATTTTTTTCTTCATTCTCTAGGAATTTTTGGATGTCGATGATATAATTATGGAGCCTTCCTACTAATAGGATACGATGGAAGATTCGTATGATGAAGTAACAGGTGTCAGTCTCATGGTTATGCACATTGTGATACTAACATAGTGGTCTGTTGGGAAGATCATAAATTGTCTGTGGTACACGATAACACTCATCTCCTTTTATCGTTAGCAAGATAGCGGAGAGAGTAGTTGTCATTGGCGGTAAAACTGGGACAGGTCTATCTGGTCTGCCGTCCCTTCTTCTATTCATATCAGCATTTTTGCCACGTTGTTTAGGCGCTTCAAGAGTGACTGTTCGCTGAGATGGGGTCAAAGATGTTTCTCGAGAATGGATTACAGATGAGCTTTTCATCTTATTTTTTTCTTTGATCGCTCCAGTTCGATGTAGTTATTCACCACATTAATCACCTCTGTAACTGTGCATGGCTTGTGTAGAGTAAGTTCTTCTTGAACTTTTGAGTCAATATGCAGGGCGGAGGTGAATGTTGGAACGACGATCTTAGGTTCTAAGTTCCCTATTTTCCTAATTTCCTGCAGGAAGCATTTATAAAATTTTGTCAGGGTCTCTTTCGCACCATGCTCGAAGTAAAACAAGGAGTCGACAGTGATCTCTCGATCTCTGGCATGAGCATAATTGGATTCGAAAAGATGCTAAAACTGTCTGAACGTGGTGATGAAGGCCTATTGAATAGTATGGAACCAACAAAGTGGTTCTTCCTTCAGGCTCATGTTGAATAGCCTACATAGCATGCGGTCAAGTATGGAATATAATCCCACTACGGCTTTGAAATGTCGAACATGTGTAAGTGGGTCAATCAGGCCTACATATTGAATAAATTTGGGCATGTAAAAATTGTCCGGAATGGGCATAACTTCGAGATGAGGGGAAATGGGGTTGGTCTCGATTCAATTAAGTGCGGACCTTCGGCCTAGAATGTTAGAATTTATGGCATGAATCCTGTTGTTGAGGTCATCCAAGGTGATGAATTGTTGCGGGGGAAATGGTAAAGCTGCAATCTGGGGAACAAAATCTCTCTGTCCTTCTGGCCCCAATCGATCCCTGTTCAGTCTTCTTTCAGGCGGGGGAGTTGAATGTTGAGTGTGTCGACTTCCTTGAGTTGTCGATGTTGAGGATGTTAAACCAAAAATTCAAGAGGCTCTGTTTAGGTTCCCGGATCTGGATCAAGAAACACGGAGCTCATTTTCCCTTGGTGGATCGTCATGTTGAATTTTTCCTGATCTATGCTTGCTTCGAGCGAGTGGAGGGGGCGTTTGTAGACCGGTAAGCTAATCTTGCATTCTTCTCAGTCATTTCATTTCTTTTTGATGTGTTTGGAAATGTTGATCTAAGGCTTTCTGTCATTCGTCGTCTCTCTGTTTGAAGAGCTTGAGCATGGACACGTTGATCTTCCATTCTTTATGTTTTTTTCTGCGGCCATCTGTTGCTGAAGCTCGAATACGGCACCATGAAGATCAGTAGTTCCAGGTATTTCTAGATCTTTGACGGTACTGGAATGGCTTCTTAGGTTCATGTTTGTCATTGGACGGCGTTTAGATCAGTGACGGTAAAAAAAAGTGTAGTAATTCCCAAAAACGGCGTCAATTATAGTGGCATGTTTTTCGGAAGGAGAATCTTTGCCAATATTCATTCGTAAAGATAATGCGATAAGACTAGATAAACAAGATTTTATGTGGAAAACTCAGTAAAAGCTGAGAAAAACCACGACCTCGAGGAAGATTTTTATGTAAAACCTAATAAGATGCAAGTTATTACACGTTTTAGAGTGAACGTAGGTGTTTGAACAAAGAATAGCAAAAGATCGCGTGTTGTAGTATCTATTATTTGCCTGTATTTATAGTCATACAGGCAGCTTTACAAAAAAGAATGAAATAGTCTCCTATTCTGGGGGAAGTGGGCGAACTTCGCGGATCTCCAATAGTTTTCACTTGACCAGGCTTTAACGGCTACTTTTGGTATGTCGAGGACTTATAGTATCTTCTAGAATGCTGACCTATCTTTGACTACATCGTGTTGGCTTTCGAGTACTAAGCTGTCTTCGACTATGAAGGACTGTTTTTGCATATCTTTGACTACACTTTGTTGGCTTACTCTTGTCGAATCTGGGTAGTATGATACTACACTTTTGCCCTTCAATAATCCATGGACCTCCCCCCTTCCCCAAGCCTTATTTTTATATACATCACAGTCTAACTAACCGCAACCAAGAGAAGAAATTTGTAATTTATATTGTAATTTCCACATTTTTGAAAACCTCTTGAAGACATCCCAAATCAAAACTTTTGTAGATCCGGCCTTCCAATCAAACTATGTTTATATCTATGAAACCCGTCCGCATAAGAAGATTTAGGAAGTTTAATTTATAGTACATCTCCTCGCATATCTGGTAGAGACATCTCCCTCTCCTGGTTTTTGTGAGATTTTAGCATAAGATTTTCTCAAAGCTTCTACTGGATTGTTACTTGCAAGATCAAAGAGATTTAAGGATGAAAAATCCATGTTACAACTAGACTAAACAAGAAAAACCAGCCATATTTTATCGCCATATTTTGGGAGATCGTCATAGGAAAGAAATCGTAGAGTAGTTTGAAGGGCATCAGAGATTATCGATCTTACCAACTAATATATTTATATATTATCCAAGAATGGTGTTTTTCATATAGAAAAGTTTGCCCGCAAGAGAAAGACAAAGAGGGGCTAAAATTTGTTGGAAAGAGCAAGATCGACGGGCCAGATTTATTTAGACTTTGTTAGACTAAAGAAACTATGGGTATGTTAGACTAAACCCGCAATAAGGGTACTTTTGTCATAACAACGAATTGCAAGATAAGCATTTCATCCCGACTCTCTTTCTCAAACTCTTTCTCTAATTGCTTCTCCCTCTCTATTCTCTGTATTTCTCCATCTCTCTGTGAAGCATGTTCTCTTTCTCTATGTGTTTCATGAACACCTAGGGTTTTGAACAACCTTGCTATTATGAACTTCGATTTTCTCCGCGATGTCCAAAGGCTGAACTCGACTCCATCCTAGATCATTGATGCGATCTCTTTCCAATCTTTAAATCAAAAGGTTTGTAGTTTAATTCAGATCCTTACAATTGAGCGTTTGAATTTAAAGATTGCAAGTTACATTCAAAAAATTTGATTTGATAGTTTCAATAGAGGGTTTGTATATTGCGATGATTTTACCATAACATTTTTCTTCAGTTGGTGGTATTGGGGTTTGTGGGGGTAAAATAGATTGTGGGTAATCACTAATCTTAGTGCAATAACCATTGTTGATTACAGTTTATGGGGTTAATAGGAATTAAGTAATATGTGATTGTGTGGTTGTTAATGTAGTTAACTCTCCAAGTTTTTCCACTCTCTGTCACACACACACTGTAATCACCTTATCTATTAGTTATTAGAGGAGAAAGAATGTTCTCTGTCATTGAATTTCGAGAAACTATCAGCACCGTCTTCTCTTGATCTTCAAATAAGTCCCCAGTAATACAATTTATGGTGTTTAAAGGCTTGAATGTCTAATGTCACACCACACTACTTACCAAAGACAATTAGGTCTTATTACTAATCCAAAACAGGACCTTCGTTAGACCCCAGATCCCCAGGATCACTTCCTTCACGTTGTCCATCGTCTCGGAGAAGAAATAAATCAAATGGGGTTTTGATTTGTTTTCAGAAGCAATACCAAGCATGTTTGGGAAGCAATGGATGTTAGGGGACTTACAAAGAGTCATCTTCATGTACTTTCTAGAAATATTATTTTATCATGTATGTACTCTTCATTGGAGATTAGGTTCTTCCAGGGTTCTAATTAGTTATATATTCCTTTCTTGAGCATTCTTAAGAAGGTAGAGATTATGTATAGTACACTTTGCTTTGCATCATATATATTTCTTTGCAAATCAGATTAGATACGTTTCTCGTTAAAGCAAACAAGAATACTTCAAAGGTTGATGATGGACAATGTTATTGCGGGGCGCTTTAGAGGTTTCTTTGAGGAAACCAATGATGGATTAGTAGAATCCGTTTCCCGTAATGAGTAACCTAACTTGAATAAATATCTACTTGATTTGTAGGGAATCTGATATATGAAAAGATTAGTTGCGAAATGACAAAACTTGATTTTGATAACAAAGAGGTTACATTGCTTATACCTATTTGTGAGTTTACCGATGGAGGTTTCTTCCCATAGCTTCAGTTTGTAATACAGATTATACAAATTTAGTTGTTGCTAAGTAAATTTTCTTTTTGATTCCAGAGATTCGAAAGTTATACCTGGATATTGTAAAGCTTTCAGAATTGGTTTGTTAAATTTTGCTGTTTGGTTTGTATGATCTTCATTTTGTTTAGGGAATAGGCTAGAGAAGTATATAGGTGGTTTTTGCTCAACTATGAACTAAGAAGATTTGGCTTCATATCCTCTTTTTGTCCAACATATTTCTTTCTTTTTTCTTTCATATTTTATTTGCTTTAAACAACCATTTTCTTATTACGTTGTAAATGTTTTGGTTGGTTTATGCAGATGTCAACTTTGCACACTGAAAAAATGCACTAAGATATGGATATGGTTAGAGTAGGAATTATTTGAAGAAAAAACATTTGGCTTAATAGGTTTGGTTTTAAGAAGTAGAGATAGAAGGTGAGATGATGAGTTCGCTAAATTTGACCATATTTGTCCATCTATTATACATTTATAGACATATTTTCCATTGACTCAAGGATAAAGATGGGCTAGGATTTGTGGGAAGGAGAGAGATGGACGGCCTAGATAACCTCTATTCTTTAGCTTTGGGGTATTTTTTGACATTGTCTCTTTCTCCTATCAAAAGAAAATGGTGTTTTTTGTATAGACATATTTGCCATTGTTACAAGGATAAAGAGGAGCTGGGATTTGTGGGAAGGTGGGAGATGGACGGCCTAGATTACTTCTATTCTTTAGCTTTGGGGTATTTTCGACATTGTCTCTCTCTCCTATCAAAGTTACAACTTTTCTTCTTTAAAATTTCAAACTACCCCGACTCTTCTTCTTCTCCATCTCTACAAGGTACTTATCTCTCTCTTTTTTTCACTCTCTATCTCTCTCCGGACTCTTCTTCTTCTCTCCATCTCCACAATGTACTTATCGCTCTCTCTCTCTATCTCTTTCTCTCTCTAATTTGATCATTACTGCTCTTAATTTTCCCTCTCTCTTTACTTGTATTTTTGATTATTGTTGTTGTTAGGTTTGGTTGCATTATTACTCTCTGTTTTGATTGTTGTTGTTGCTGTTTAACTCTTCTTCTTCTCTCCATCTCCACAAGGTACTTAACTCTCTTTCTCTCTCTATCTCTTTCTCTCTCTGTTCTATATTATCATAAAACAAAACAAAAACCTATATTTACATATAATCAAGCAAAATTTAGCTATAATATATAGTAGTGATCTGAGATCTTCTCACATAATCGGAAGAACATATCCATGAATCAACTATACCTTCCCCTCTGGACGTAATGTTCTTCGGCTTTTTATCAGATTGAAAATCGGTTGTGGGGGTAGAAAAATTCATCTTGTAATTATTCCCACACTGTAAATTACTGTAATTATCATCGAAAGACCTCAACTGACCCTGACCGAGACCATTATCTGTACCTTCTCCCCAATTATTGATTCTCCTAGAATCAGAAGTTACTATGTTTTGTAGGCCTCCGAGATCAGTACTCATGTTGCCCGGTTTTTCAAATGCTCCCAACTTAAAATGTGAATCGTTATACAGATTCGTAGTGCCAAAAACAGGTAAAGGTACATTGTTTAGTGGGTACTTAGGAGGAGAAAATTATAGAAGAGACTGAAATGTGAGAGTTAGGTTTTGCATGTTCAATAGGTTTTGTGATTGTTTAGGGATGCCTAATTGAGAAGGTAGTCCGTAATTGTTGGTTAACATTGGATTAGAATCATTTCCCATAGTAGTAGTAGTAGTTGTAGTAGAAGTAATGGCATCAACCATAGTAGGGGATAAAAAGGAAGGTGGTTGAGCTCTGTGTACAAATGGCCTAAGTAGATATGGTGGTGGCCCGGTGGAGGAACTATTAAAGAGATTTAACCGGCTTCGAGGGTAAGGCATCAAAGCAGAAAAAGGCAGTGCTGGTATCCCAGTAAACTCTTAAACCATGGCTCAAAAATTAGATGTGTCGGTGGTGAGAATAGTTGTTGGAGCACGTCGAGAAGCTCTGGATCGCTTCTTAGGATTTTGGATTACACCAAGTCTTATTCCTGATGAAGACGAAGGCTGAACACCTTTCTCAGGGACTATAGACGACAAGTTTTGAAGCGTATCAGAGAGTTAGTGAGCGAAGAGTTAACAAAGATAAACAAATTTTAGGAGTAAGCAAACCAAACCAAAAACAATAAAGTTGTAGTCATTCAGGAGGAACAAATGAGCAAAAAAAATGCAGAAAGAAGTGATAACAGGTAAAGAAAAGAAAACTATGCATCACTTAAAGCCCCATGCATGAGGGCATTCCAAAAATGTTAGGAGTGAAGTTCCAGTTCAAACTACCATTACTTTCCAATCCATGAGAAGAAGAATTCATGGTTTCTGCAATCTCCGTTTGGAGTTATTTGTGCTCTTCAATCAATTCAGAGGAACTCAGAGCCTCCGCAATACTCTTCTTGATCTGCTGATTCAAGGCCTCTATCTTACTTTTTGACTCTGGGGAAGGATTCTTTGCTATCTCCAACTTTAGCAACTCCATCTTTCTATCAATATCTGCAGTATGGATAGCTCCTTCTATTCCCCCATATATCTCCCAGTTAAGTTTCTCGGCCTTGATATTAAACTCTGGGAGTGAGGTCTGTTCACTGAAAAAATCTTTAATTTTTGAATCCACGACCTCAACATCCAAATTAGAGGACTTGAGCGCATCTGCCAAATCTAACTCTATCTTCTTATTTGCCTTAATTTATGAGAAGCGAGATAATTAGAGTAGAGAATCTAGGATTAATATTTCATTAAATTTAACTTCCATAAGATTTTGCATGATGATAAGCTCATTAGACTCATAACCTACCACAACTTTCGGCTTCAGAGATGGAAACGAAAACGGAGACTGCAAAGTTCAAACACTACCCCTACAGGCTACAAAAAAGCTTCCTCAATAGACAAAGCACAATATGTTTCCTTCAATTATCTGATATCATAACACTTTCCTCCCTATGAAACATCGTTGTATTTTTGTACTCTTCTCAGAAAACATACCACATTCTTTGGTAATCAAAACAAACATCCAACTCCAAAAAAAAAAATTACGAGAGAAGAATAAGAGAAAGAGTACTCCAAAGCAATCACCACGAACAATAATTTCTAGAGAGAGTAGAGAAGCACATGATAGAAATGGTAGCTCAAGGAAACATCCCAAAAACCACATCAAAGAAGAAATCTACCACTCTTCAATATCTATTTAATTTAGATTCCAGAACTAGCATTTCCAATGGCAACATTAGCCCCAACAGCACCCCTTCACACTAAACTTCTTTCAATTCAGAAACTGAAGAGTTATTCTCCATCATATCCATTTGTTACTTTATCTTTACGTTCATGGATGCATCGGAGTCACCGTCTAAATAAGACTTGAAATTCCTTAAGCTCACTCAACTTCTCTCAGTCATAAAATCCTCAAAGAAGTCATTTGATGATCGCATATTTTCTTCTTTCATGTCCATGTTATCAGTTAATCTCTTTCGACCGCTTCCACCATCTTCGAACTCCTCTATCTCAATAGACATTCCTGATGATGAAGACCCTATGACTACCCTTAACCCTGCATGGCCACACCTCCAAGTTATATACGATATATTTCTTATCAGCCTCAAGTGCCTCCATCTTTTCCTTCAGATCAGACCTCTCCTCCATCACGTGTCGTTAGTTGATCCTCAAAAGGCCTTTTCATAATTCCTTGAGTTACTAAGACTCAAATGTGGCCTTCCCATACTTGCATTTAAAGGTCCAGCTAAAATGAATATGAGTGCAAGATAAATATGAGGTTGTTGCAGCTTTCCATGGGATGAAATATTTCAGCTCTTTGGGCATAAACAAAATGTGTCGTTAGATGATTCCCATAAGTCCTTTCTATAATGCCTTGGGATACTGAGACTCAAATGTGGCCTTTCCATACTTGCATTTAAAGGTCCAGCTAAAATGAATATGACTGGAAGATAAATATGAGGTTGTTGCAGCTTTCCATGGGATGATAATTGTCAGCTCTTTGGGCATAAACAAATAGAATTGATGATAGACACAATATATGCAAAGAGGGAGATTTATAGCATCTGGAAACCTCCCTGGATGTGTATCAAACATGCTAGGAAAATACAAGAAATGAAAGCTGCCACTGAAGATTTCTCATCTAGATAAGGAAGGAACTAAGGCTGTACACTTTACAGAAAAAAGAAATGATTATGCCACAGTTCTACAAAGTCTTCCAACAAGACTTTCAAAGAGAGTAAATAGTTATTTTCTAATGCTTATGCAAAACTATTTGTAAATATCCTAGATTGTTGCAGGTTGTTTGTTTGAAATTGACAAAAAGTGGGGTTAAGTGTGTTATAATTACAAAGGTGTTTATGATTTTTAATAACTTTCCCTTACTCTTTAATATACATAAAGATCTTGGCAACCATATATGGGTCCTTTAATCCCCCACCCAACTCATTTATATATGTGAAAACCCAGAGGAAAAATCAAATGGATGCCAAAGTTTCAAGGAGAAGAGACATAACAACTAGGAGGCTAACCATTATAGGATCCTTGCATTTATTTAGAACAAAGCAAAAGAAACATAACAAAGAAGAAGAATAAATAGGAAAAGAGAACAATTCCAAAATACATGTCTTTTTATCACCATCGTAAAAAGGCTTCAGTCTGTCGTAACGTTCAACAAAGAATTTGTTGTAACCTTTTCCAGGGAAGGATGACGCCATTAATGTATGCCAGGTGATCTCTAAAGATTACTCCATACCCAATCTTGCCAGTGTTCCCAGTTCCCACTATTCAAGCTATCAAAATTAGCTTTGTTAATGCATGGTACCAAGTGGTTAACTTTGATGTTTAGCACCTTTGAGTTATATGTGCAGCATAAGTGCATCTCTCTACCTACAACATCAACTTTAAAGATGTTTAGAATAAAAAGAAAGGATCCCGGAGACAATACATAGCCAGAGCTAATGCTCTGGAAACTACAGAAGATAACTCTAAGGTTAATGCAACAATGTAAGGATGATTGAGAAATATATTTTTCTAACAAAATTAGTCTCATAGACAGGGAGAAATATCTTTTTCTTCCTTTTCTAAGCGTTTTGGGGTTGGATTTTTATCCTTCTCTACTATGTGTTATTATCTCTGTCTTTCTCACCTCAACATATTTATCTTACCTACCACCAGTTTATGATTTAGTTGGAATTTGGAATTTCATGGTAGAGGATAATTATGTGTTATTTCATGTGAAGGGTCCTTAAAACAAATCCATATAGAGATATACTTTTCTTGCTCCCCAGGAATATCCTGTCCCCACATTTATATACTTCTCTTCTGATCTTACAGACCTACCTTAGCCGAGAATAAACTTCAGTTTGGTGTGAGCTGCACAACATTATGGGTTTGTAGGATCTTTTTTATAGTATACAAATGATCCTGAACAATTGACTGTATAGTTAGCACATCCGTCATTAGCTCATTCATGGATTAAGTTAAATAGACTATAGAAAAGTTTTGGAGCATTGGTTATGAATAACATTTTTTTTCTTTATTAATTGTTTTTGGAGAAAGAGATAAACAATATGAAGAAAGCGTTTACAAATAATGATTCTTTATACTCTTAATAATGGAAGTTTCGTTGAATTTACAGAAAGTTCTTTTCGCAATACCGTCAAAGGATTGAAGCAGTTACTCTTCATAATGGATACTCCTAAGGTTAATCACATTACATTATTAGTCAATTTACTTAGCTTCATCTCTCTAAATTGTTCTTAGCCTATATTTCCATCTTTTGCAATTGGTTATTTATTTCGTCTTTGTTTTCGTCATTACCTCATAATTTTAGTCTCTATAAAATTATAGTTTATGCTTTTTCATATTTGAGTAATTATAATTTTAAATCTATAAACCACTTTAAATTTTAACGTTTAACAATATAACTCAATACTCCTTGGAATTACTAAATAGGAATCGCCACATATTTCTCCTGCCGACAGAGTGGTGATACAGTCAACACCTTCAAATGATAATACATTGTCAAATAGGATATTACAACCAACGATATTATATTGCCAAGTCTCCATACTCCTTCAACTAATAATACCCGCTCAAGAAGAACGTTAGCTCAACGTAGCAGAAGAAAAAGAGAACGCGATCGGCAACTAAGTAAACCTGAAAATTGCCAACAACCGGCGCAACAACAACTATTTAAAAAATTGATTACACAATATGCTAGATGAGAATGTGAGAGGCGGCTAAGGGAAGTTACAACAATTCCTCAGCTATTCAACCAAGGAGTTACAAACTATAGCTTAGTTCCATCATTTTGAAACTTAGCTGAAGAATTTAATATAGCAGGTTTGTGTTCTAAAACTACCCCAATTGAAGGGACTCTACGTCTTCCCCCAACTTAAAGACAACTTTCTAATTGGTCTATTGCACAACATGTCAGAAGAGAACGTGAACGGCAACAAAGAGAAGTAGTGACAAATCGCCAGTTGCTAGATCCTACTATTACGAATTATTCATCAGAGTCTATTTTTCCAAACTTACATCCAAAATTTAATAGGGTATCTTCACAACCTCCTCATACCATTCGAGAATATTCATCTACTTTACTACCAGACAGTGTCACTATTTTAGAAGAACAACCTTGCACAATGCATTCGCCTAACATACCTTATCCGATCATGCATAACACTCTTAATTTTCCTTCAAGTACATTTGAAATTGGAGAGTCTTCATCGGCTCGAGAAATTGTGTAAGTGCATACTAAATTACTTATTTCCAAGATTTTAATATAAACAATTTCAATATAAACAACAATACTAATTAATCTCAAATTTTCAAATGTAGTGTTCGTCATGACGTAGAAGTCGTTTATTATAATCCAATAGAAAGTGATGATGAACGTATGATTGATGACGAAGGTAATGATAACGTTAATGAAGTGGATGAAGATAACATTAACGGTAATGGCGAGGGAGTGCAATTAGGACATCATTTCCTTGGCCAAATGAACTGTGTATGTACACATTGTTATGCACTTCATTGGAAGGACGAGCAACTATTAAAATCTTCAATCATCAAGCCACTATTTGGTCAATGTTGCCTATAAGGTAAAATTAAGGTCCTAAATCTCGACGCATTGCCTAATGAATTTCAAGAATTATGTGATAGTAACAGTCCGCATTAAAGGTCATTTCGAAGGTATATGCGAGAATATAATGCAGCTAACGTATTTACGAGTCTTGGGATTCATATGGATAATCGAGTAGCTCATGAGCTAGGTCCAACTTCTTTTGCTATCCACGGTGAGTTACACAATCGAATAGGTGCATTGACTCTAAATGAGGAACAAGAAGCTTTTTATGCACAATTATACATCTACAACCCTAGGGCATCTCTTAATACCCATCATAAAAGGAACCCACACCTAAATAGAGATGTGCTAAAAGTTATCCAAGATACATTGGTCTGATGTAACCCATTAATCAAATTTTATTGTCATGCATATGAGATATTAGAAGACGCTGCAGGCGATAATGAAAATTTCCATGTACCACCGTACCTTCCTTATAGTTTTTCGACAGATTATCGCAGATACAATTTACCATTAATCGATGTGATTGCAATTTTACTACCTAGAGATGGGCCAGAAATTAGTGGCGTGAGAGGCATCATTATGTATTGTAGGGCGAATCAGGGGTTGATGCAAATTAGTGAATGTCATCCTGCATACCTTCCCATGCATTATGTTCTTCTTATCTCTATAGGATAACTTGGTTGGTCAATATACTTAAAGCATTGGAACGTTGCAGCTAACGCATGGTATTCAGCAAAAAAACTTTCTCAATGGGAATACTATTGTTATCGCCTATTTCAACGTACAAAAGAATATTCACCAATCTTACAAGGATCAAAATTATTTTAACAATTTATAGTAGATGCATGGGCCTTGACTGAGCAAAATTGATTAAGATATGTCAAGTTAAGCCAACACAATCTTCGATCTAAATTATATGGTGGTTTGACAGATATTGTGACAGCTGATTTGGATCCTAATCAAATTGGACAACGTGTTGTTTTACCCTCTTCACATACTAGAAGTGTAAGGAGTATATATATGAAATTTATCAAGATTCGTTGGCAATCACACATTTCAATAATCATCCAGATATCTTTCTTACAATGACAGCTAATCCAAAATGGCCTGAGATTAACAATGTACTCCTACCTAATCAGTCAGTCTATGATCAACCAGATTTAGTAGCCTGCGTGTTTGAGCTAAAGAAGAAAGCTTTATTAAAGGAAGCTGAAAATAATCGTGTTTTTAGAACATGTGTTACACATGTGTGGACAATTGAATTTCAAAAGCATGGTTTGCCGCATATGCATGCATTGTTCTTCCTAAGTCGTGAGGATAAAATAGGAACAATATCATAGGTTGATAAAATTGTAAGCGCCGAAATTCCTGATGGAAAAGAACATCCCACTCTCTTTAAAACCGTAATGAAATGTATGATTCATGGACCGTGTGGGTCTGCAAACATGAGTGCCTCATGTATGGATAGTGGCAACTGCATAAGGCGATATCCTAGATAATATGCTGAAGAAACAACCATGGGTCCAGATGGTTATCCTGTTTACAGACGATGACCAACACCTGATAAAACTAACATCGCTGAAGGGAAAATAATTAATAACAGGGATGTTGTGCCATATAACCCTTACCTGTCTGAATTATTTGAATGTCACATCAATGTCAAAATTTGTACGGGTCTTCAATGTGTAAAATACATTCACAAATATATTTATAAGGGTCATGATCGAGCAACTATAGTCATCGCTTGGGATGAAATACAACAATATCTTGATTCTCGATATATTGGGCCACCAAAAGGAGCTTGGCGTCTTTTTAGTTTTAATCTTCACCATGATAAACCATGTATCGTACGACTTGCTTTACACTTACCTGGAATGCAACATGTTGTTTTCAATACAAATGAGAACATGGCATCTATTCGTGCTTGAGCGGCTAATGAAAAAACATCTTTAACTGCCTTTTTTGAATATTATGCTAAAAATGTGGAAGCACAAGCATTTACATACCAACAATTTCCCCAACATTATGTTTGGCATGGTACTGATGGTAGAAACATTTGGACAAAAAGAGTTCAACAACACAAATTTTTAATTGGCAAAATACATTATGCAAGCCCAAACTCTGGAGAGAGATACTACTTACGTTTGCTTCTAACTGTAGTAAAAGGTCCAACATCTTTTCAATATTTGTCTATGCACAATGGCATTCTTTATGACATATTCAAAGCAGCATGTGCTGCCATGGGACTTCTGGAAGATGATAAAGAATGGGTTGATTGTTTAGAGGAAGAAGCCGTGATGAAAACCGAATATCAGGTGAGAAGATTGTTCAATATTATTCTATCAGAATGTAATCCAATACACCCAAAAAAGTTATGGAACAAGTTCTGGGTAAACATTTGTGATGAATTGTTATTCGAATTGGGTAAAACTCTATATGATTTTCCCCCAATGCCATTACCAATAGGAAATTGGCGTTCCGTAAATGGGAATGGACTCATAATGGAACAATTAAAATTCTAATATGACACATAATTTATACATGTTATGGCTAATGTGAGTCGGTTGAATAGTGCTCAAGCGCAAACTTATAATGCCGCTATAAATTCTGTGGCTAATAATAGGGGGCAACTTTTCTTCTTGAATGGAGCAGCCGGTACTAGTAAAACATTTGTTTACAATACTATTATTACTACTTGCCGAAGGGAGGGGGATATCATCATTATGGTTGCCAGCTCGGGGATTGAATCATTGCCTCTTGATACAAGAAAAACTGCACATTCAAGATTCAAAATCCCATTAAATGTGTTATATAACTCAAAGTGTGGATTTACTAAGCAATATATTCATGCAGAGTTGTTTAGAGAAACTAAACATATTACATTAGATGAGGTACCGGTACAACATAAACACTGTGTTGAGGTAGTTAAACGGACATTACAAGACATTTGTGACGATAGTAGACCATTTGGTAGAATTACAGTTGTCCTTGGAGGAGATTAATTGTTGCAGCATCGTTAAGATGATCATCCCTATGGAGACATGTACATGTTCTGTCATTGGTGGATAACATTGGTTTGGATCATGCAAACCTTGATAATGCATGGTTCGCAGATTATTTGATGGAGGTAACTATTTTGCTAAATTATTTTCACAGTTATTTCTAACGTATTCAACCATAATGTAAACATCTTAATTCTACTTTGTTATTTCCACAATTATTAGATCGGAAGCAACCCTGAAAAAACAATTCAATTGCCTTCAACAATTCAAAATTGTGCAAGTGTTCAAGACCTAATACTCTCTATCTACTCGAACTTGAATATTTCTTGTGAAAGAGAACAAGATTTTCTAACAGATAAAACAATCTTATCTGTAAGAAACAATGATGTTAGCTCAATTAATGATGAGGTTTTAAGCCTTTTTCCAGGAGAATTGATAGTTTATTTGCCAACAGATAAAATTGAAGAAGATGAGTCTACAGATCGTACGAATAATAATCGTTACCCAAGTGAGTGCCTAAATAGTCTCGACCCTCCGGGTTTGCCATCATTCAAGCTAAAACTGAAAGTTGGATGTCCGATAATGTTACATAGAAATTTTGCTTCAAAAAATGGACTACGCAATAAAACTCGACTAATGGTAGTCCGATGTACGACACGCATAATTAAGGCAATGATCTTGATCGGTGATCATTCTGGAAATTTGGTCTTTATTTCAAGGATTTCTTTAACACCGTCAATGAGAGAAATGCCCTTTGAAATGATGTGGCGACAGTTCCCTATACAGGTAGCATATGCAATGACAATTAATAAATCACAAGGGTAATCGGTCAAATATGTGGGGATAGATCTGCTGACAGAAGTTTTTTCTCATGGACAACTATATTTGGCATTGTCGAGATGTACTTTAACAAGCATAATCACCATACTATTACCTCCAAATGATTTGCGTTGTACAACTAACATTGTTTACGCTGAAGTCTTATTATAATTGAAGTATGTATCTCTTACTTGCTTTCGTAAATCTTATTTTTCCAATATCTTTTATGCTGCTAATTTATATATCTACTACTTGCTATAGAATTTTCCAGATTTATAAGATTTGTTTCAAATAGAGCACAAATTAGTACAGTTGAGAGAAATGTTGAATATGGAACCGGCAAAAAACTTTTACATAATTTATTACATAACAATTTTACATTTTACCACATAATTTTTAAATATATTTTTTTAATTTAAACAGAAATGGATCGAAATTTTCCACAAGAACTCTAAGCCTGGTAGCTAGTTCAAATGGGACATTATAACTTATAGTTTACTCAATTTTCAACCAGAATAGATCAAAGTGGTCTTCAAGATTTGATGATTAATCAAATAATGGAATAGACTTAAATTTATTTTTATGTTTTATAATTCCTAATGAATTAAAACAAAATGCTTCTTTTCATCTAAGTGTTTAGACCAAGACTTATTGATAAGTCATTATTATTTCCCTTTATATATGATTTCCTTTTACAGTATTTTTACTATGTTTAATTTAAATCTACGCACAATTTACTCTTAAGACTTTCTTCCAATTACTTTTATGGTTGCATAAAATGCCTCCATCAAATTTAAGGTTTGTGTCTGAATACCACTAATAATTATTTTTTAGCTTTTTATATATTTCTAGCAGTGATGTAATCATCGTTTCGAGTGATGGTGCGAAAGTAGCGCATTTCTGCTCTATGTGAGGACCCAAGTTCTATTTTATGAAGATTACTGAAGATGTACAAAAGTATACTGAGGAGCACAGTTATAGCAGTACCGAGGAAGCTGTTCAACCGAGAATGGATGCAATGAGTAAAGAGTTTTTGCTTACTAAGAAAGTTGTGAGTGAGGAACAACATGGTGAAGTTAGAAGAGAAATTTACTTGCCTGCCGGTTATGTTTGTGGTTCGGATTGATAAAGGTTAGTACTTTCTGGCCACTATTCTAGAAATGTTATTCTTATTTCAAATTGTGGCTTTTATCTTATCAAAGGCCTCTTAGAAATAATGTTAACTTCATGTTTTCTGTAAATTGATAATTACATAAATCATTGATCACTTTACAATGATTATCATAACTATTGTTCTAAAAATTATCAGAACCATTGCTTTAAAAACTATCAATCGTCTGCTCCCTGAGTAGTTTACTTCTTCCTTGGATTTCTCCATGTACTGTATTTTCACTTCACCTAGAGGTATGGAAATGCATTAATGAAAGAACTAAGGACTAATCTATATTATATTACACAATGGTGTTTAATTTTCTTTTTTTTTATGTTTTTGATTATGACCCAAAATCTTTAATATTGAAGAGTTCTACATTATGATTTAATTTTGCTTTTTTTTTGCCGTAGCGAGCCACGGGTAGTACTACTAACTAAATACTTCATAACCTGCTCATACACTTCAAATGACTAAAATCTTAAGAAAATAATAAAAATACCTTTATCACAAAAAATATAATACAGAGACCTAGCCCTAGTTTAAGTACCTTTAATATAATAATAAAAACTCGACATTCCCATTAGGTCAACTGATACTCCTTTGCCTCCCTGAATTCAATACCCGCTTATTCTATTTTACATTATAATCTCTAATAAGTGAGATTATTGATAGATCACAAATAATCAAACCCCGAGTTTTAACCACACTTAGGTCAATTTCTAAAATCTACATCACTTACCCATAATTATTAGTTAAATTAGTTCATGGATATTTAAAGAGAATCGCTAGAAATGAAGTTATAATGATGTGAACATCCTTATGTGGTTATCAACCATGCCTGACTACCTATTAATATTTACTTTATTGTTAGAGATGCTCAGTAGGCTTTAGGGAGTTGTCTAATTATTTAGCATACAAAAGGTTAAAAGGAAACTTTTCCCAATTTATAGTCTCTTAATTAAACCAGAATTGGGGTTTTATTGGATATCAATCTACTCTAACAATTACACGCACACATATATAGATCTGATAATATATGTGAGAGAAAAAGAAAGAGAGATTTATTAATATAGTAGAGTCATAAGGTTTCATTAAGAGAATCCTTATAGTAGTAATGTATATAGCTCTTTCTAAAAACTCTCCCAACAAGCCCAAGCTAAGTAAGGAGTCTGATAGGGATGCCCTATCCTAGTCCTGGTTCCTACCTGGGCCTTATTATTCCAAACACTCCCTTTGGGGTGTTCCATACCAAGACAACTTGCCTCATCAAAACCTCTGCCTAACAAAACCCCATGGGAAAAAAGCTATGTAAGGAAGGAGTTCAATCATGTCTTATATGGGTTGTGGACACGTATAAATTTCCTCATCAAAACCTTGAGCTAGTAAAACCCCATGAGACAAAAACTACACTATCAAGAAATCGAGTACAACATGTATGTGTCCGCATCAGGATGGGACTACTCCCCCTGATGTCGATCTCCTTGAGATCTATCTCTTTAAGATGTCAATAAGCACAAACTTTGCATGCCGATTATATGTACCAATCTCTTGAATGTATGAGGTATAAGAGCCTTCATGAATGGTCCATTAAGTTGTCTTCTGGATGGACTAGAACAATGGCAATCTCATTATGCTTCTATAACTCATATATATAAAATAATTTAGGTAAAATGTGCTTCACTCTATCGCCTTTGATAAATTTATTTTTGACCTGAATGATGCAAGTCGCGCTGTCTTCATAAAGAATCGTTGGTTTAACTTGGATAGAACTCAAACCAAAACTTCCGTTAATGTGATTATCCATGGAGCAAAACCAAAAACATTATCTTCTAGTTTCATGAAGTGGAATAATCTCTAAGTTGTTCGAGGATGTAGCAATCATCGTCTATTTCAGCGGTCTCCATTAAATCGTTGTATCTCCATACATAAGTGCATAGCCCATCTAAGAACGGTTACTATGTGGGTCTGACAAGTATCATGCATCTGCGTTACCCCATAATTTTACGTTTATCATTTTTTAGGTTAAACATTTCGTGTCGATCAGATACCTTAAAATTTGCTTGATCTCATCCCAGTGCCTTTGGGAAGGTGCATAGCTATGATGAGCCAAACAGTTCTCTGTGATGAAATATCGGGTCGAGTACACCCTAATAAATATAACAGATACCGATAGCTCCTAGATATGACACATCGGACTCAGGAGTTTATCCCCCTCATCTAAAGGGTAAAATATGTCTTTATCCATATCAAATGTGCAGATAAACATAAGTAATTTAACACTCTGTGTCATATCCATACCGAAGTGGTTGATAACTCTCTCAGTATACGTCGTCTGGTGTGCGAGTATGCCACTTTCAAGATGTTTGATCTGATAACGAAGACATAACATGGTCTTCCCAAGGTATTCGGTTGCTCTCGCGGTCTTCCCCGGAGTTCTAGTGGTATGTAAAATATCTACATATGTTGCAATAATAGTAAACCCAGACTCTGCTTTCATAATGAAAATGCATGTGTTGATAGAGCTATTAATAGAGCCCATCTCTATGAATCAAGGGATATGGTGTTATCCCTTAGTTAGAGATAGACTATATAACTTAGAGATAAGCTATGTGATTAACTATAGTTATCCTCTTATACCTCTATATATAGATGAGACAACAAAGAAATACATATCATCTTCCTATATATTGATTCTCTAATTTAACAAGGTATCAGTTTAAGATCGTTCCACTATTTGCACCTTTTCTTCATCTCTATTTTAAAAGATAAAGTTCAATCGAACATTATAAAATGAGACTAGTCGCCAAGGGCTTTACCCAATAAAAGGGACTTGACTATCATGAAACATTTGCGCCTGTCACTAAAGTGGTTACTATCTATTGAATTCTCACCGTAACAGCAAGAAAAGGGTAGCCTTTACATCAACTTGGCATGAATAATGTTTTCTTACATGGCAATCTTCACGAAGTGGTATATATGTGTATTCCACCTAGTTTCTCAAAATAGAGGGAAAATAGATTTTGTCGACTTAACAAGTCGCTTTATAGACTTAAGCAAGTTAATCGCAATTGGTTTACCACACTCTCTTTGGTATTCTTGACCATTAGTTTTAAACAATCTCGAGCCGATTATTCTCTATTTACTCATATGAAAGGCTCTTCCTTTATATTCATCTTGATCTATGTGGACAATATCATTGTCACTTGTAATGATCCAACTGCAATTATCTCCTTAAAGAAACTACTCAATTCAAAGTTTAAGATTAAGGACCTAGGGTTTCTCAAATATTTTTTGGGCATCGAAGTCGCTCGTTCCTCACAACGTATATGGGCATGGGCATGCTCGGAACATGTACGGCTAGCTTTCCCATGGAACAAAACCTACATCTTAAAGATATTGATGATTCATTACTTGATGACCCTACATCATATCGGCGCCAAGTGGGAAGGCTAATCTACTTGACCATAACACGACCCGGCATTGTTTACTTCATCTATATCCTGAGTCAATTCATGAATAAACCTCGAGCACTACATCTTAAAAATTCCCTCTGTATCCTTTGCTTTCTTAAAGTAAGCCATGGTCAAGGTTTGTTACTTTCATCTACTAGCAACCTTCAATTATTATCTTATTATGATGCCGATTGAGGAACATTTCCCATGACACGGCATTCTCTTACTGGATATTGTACTTTTCTCAGTAATAACCATAGTTTCTTGACCTTCCACAGAATCTGAATATCACTCCATGGCTTTCACGACTTGTGAGCTTATGCGGCTATGTTATTTGTTAACTGATCTCGGTATTTGTCACATAGGACCAATAAACCTTTATTGCGACAATCAAGCAGTACTACATATTACTGATAATATGGTTTTCCACGAACGCACAAAATATATCGATTTGGACTGTCACATCGTACATGAGCGCATATAATAAGGTTTGTTGCAAACTTTTTATGTTCTAACGAACCATCAATGGGCCGACATTTTCAGGAAAGCTTTGGGCAAGGAATAGTTTCTATTTTAGTCATCCAAATTGGGCATTCATAACTTTCATCCTCCAACTTGGGGGGAATGCTGATAAAGCTATTGATAGAGCCCATCCCCATGAATAAAGGGATATGGTGTTATCCCTTAGTTAGAGATAGATAATGTAACTAAGAGAAAAGTTATGTGATTAATTGTAGTTATCCTCATGTACCTCTATATTTAGATGACACATAGCAAATAAATGAATATCATCTTCTCTAATTTAATAGCATGGGCATATAGGATAATCCACAATCTATAGAAGAATAGTAAAATTGAAAGGAAAAGAAAGAACAATCATAATTTGAGGAAAGTTCTTATAGGGATTACTCTGTATTTCTCAAGAAACAGATTACTTCTTAAAGAATAGGAGAACCTTGTTGGGAAGTCTTACATCCCTTAGAGTCCATCTTTCTATGGTATCCTCCTGGATCATGGCTCCCTCAACTAGAAACCTTGAGCTCATGCTCAAGCTTGAACATGAGATGAGGGTACTCAAAAGTCCCTCCTGGTTGTAGTTACCTTACTCTCTAAAATATCGTCCTCCTTCAAAAGATCTTGTTTAATCCATAAATCATAAACTGATGGTAGACGAGTGTCTATTATAGAGTCTTCGTCTAGTAGAGGTAGTTATAAAAACTTCAAGTTGGGCATTAATAACTGAATACATCTTCATAAATGGTGGTAAATCAAGATAAAAAGTAATATTGCCACCAATCTTCTTCTTCTTTGAACTCGATTTCTTATGAATTGTGAAACCTCCCACATGTCCTTCACCAGATTGCTTGAGACGGTCACCCGTTAAGACTATAAACCACAATAACTCCCTAATTGAACTGAATTCAATCTGATACTATATAATTTGGAATCTATAGAAGAATAATTAAAATTGAAATAGAAAAGAAATAGCAATGACAATCTCTAAACCTTGTAATAAATATGTCCCCTGCAGTGGCTTCCAAATATCGATGATATATGATGAATCACAACCAACACAAGTCGACATTGTGGTCTTATCTACGTACGTTGCGGCGGTACGATCAACACACCGATATGGAACATCCAAATGTTTACAGATGGGAAACACTAGGCTCCGACCCAGTTACTAGTTTTTTTAGGGAATAATAATGTTTATTTCCTACCAAATGAATCCTAATCAGGGTGGTAGTATGTAGAATCTCATGGCCCCACACAGTAGTCATAAATTATGATTATAATGATAATGGCCTAACAATTTGCCACAATCATTTGATTAGATTCTCTACCATCTCATTATGGGTATAGATATGGGGTACTAGATGCTCGGCATCTATCCTATTAGCGGTACAATAATTGCTAAAACCTTTTGAGGTAAACTTGTCAGCTCTGTCAAATCTTATAGACTTGATCGACCGATCAGTGAAATGATCCCGCAATCGAATAATTTGGGCAAATAACCGTGGAAATGTAATACTCCAAGACGATAATTGGTAAACGTTTGACTATCTCACAGATGCGTCAATTAAGTAATATAATACTTTAACAAACTACTATGTGGAATATGTCCACATATGTCTTCACAGATAAGTTGGAGAAAGGCTGGATACTCCAACTCTACCTTGGTCTTACAAGGTTAGACAATATACTTTCCCTGAGAGCAAGCGTTACATGGGCAATCTTGCAATACTCAGATCTTCTCCAATGTCAGTGAAAGTTCAAAGGTACTATTGATCATTTTTCTCATCATCCATGCTCTAGGATGCCCAAAATGATCATGCCAAAGCCTAAATGTTTTCTCATGTAAAGGTAAAAATGTAATGATTGCATATGTTTCAAAATGCCTGAGAGCTATGGAATAAAGTCTTAAGGAATACATTATGATTTCTTGACCTTTAGGCAAACCCAATTGTAGTAGCCTACTCGCAACCTTCCAGCACTAGTCGAATACTCGAAGGCTACATCAAAGCCTACCTTGATACTCGAAGCCCAGCAAGACTAGCAACTAATTCCATAAAACCTTTCGAGATTAATGGAATACACGAGAACATCATTGAAGCTAACTACCATAGTCGAATCCGAAGATAGAAGATCAACGCCAGAATTCAGCACTAGTACCAAAGAGACTTTGACAATAGTAATGCATGGCCGAAGGCAGATACACCTGACAACCATCTCACCAAACAGAACAGTTAAAATAAGCCACCAGACAACTACAGTGTCAGAACCGACTTAACTTAGAGAATAGCTGTCCTAATGGATATACATGTAATCTGACCTCCCATGGTGACTCACCCTCCTATAAAGTAGAGGGGAGGGGGCATCATGAAGGGGTTAGAAAAACTCTCTCTAAAATCCCATCAGGATTACCTTCGAGCACCCTATAACATACATCTTACTCGATCTGTCATCTAACTCAATATATATAATCTATCATTCAAATCCTCGCTAGAGGTCATGGAGATCCCAATTCATGGACTCCACACAAGTATGTTAGTTTAATAAACTAATTGTTAATAATCTTATATATTTGCCAATACTTCTAGCCGAGGGTAACCTTCAATGTATAAAAGCCAAGTTTCCCTCTACAAAACCAGGCCCCTATATTTGGTGCCGTCTGTGCTGCACCCACCCTGCCAAATCACTATTTTCCCTTTCTTTCCCCTTATAGCCAAACTCAATGGCCCCCACCCTTCGCTCAACCTCTGCCACCATCGGAAACTCTGCCGACGGAATAGCGGCCCAACTTTCCCTTATCAGCCAACAATTTGCCCAAGCCGGGGAGCGCCATACCAAGCAGTTACGTATTAAACGCAAAGACAGATAACAAGAACTTGAGGCTGAACGGCAGTGCTGTTTAGACGATAACGACCGACAACATTGTGCTCTGAACGAACTGCGTCATACTATTCGTGATCTTCAGCAGGTTCAAACCCAAGTCGTTCCTCTGTGGTCTCGGGTATACACCGCCTCCCGCGTCTCAGCCTACGCCTGACTTAGGCCCCATCCCCAAATCGAGGCCCCCCTGCCCATCTTAGCGTTGAAGTTGCCCCCACCGTCATACCCGCCGACTCAGTCCATCTTGGTGTCCCCCCCACTGAAGATTTATCCGACTCTACCCTTTGAACTTCTCGACACCCCATATGGCGTCCTGCTCGGGAGTGCCTCGACGAACACAGTATTGAACACTCCCCAAACCCTCGACCTAATCACCCTCAGCCCCAGCGTTCTCCCCCTCATCCTCCATACCTTATACAGCAGGAACTTGACCAAAAAATTTACGCTGCCCTTCGCATCAGCACGAGTCCTACCCCAAACTCTTAGAGCCGTTCAAACAACCCCATTTTCCTGAAGCTCATCACTATCGAGATACCTCTAAATTTTCTTACCCCAAAAATCCATAAATACCGCAATACTGACCCCCAATCACATGTCCTCGAGTTCCAAAATGCTTTAAGCCTGTATTCCAAAGTCGACCACATCTTATGTCGCATGTTTCCCATCAGTTTCACTGACAGCCCTCTCAAATGGTACCACAGCCTCCTTAATCGCTCCATCCGAAGTTTCAAACAGTTGCCAAACCTTTTTATATCTTAGTTCGCCTTTAATAAAGACCGTGAGGTTCAAGTCGATACTCTCTTCAACTTTCGCAAGTCACCCAACAAAATGCTTGAAACATTCACCAAACATTTTCTCTATGAATCACGCAAAGTTGAAAACCTCAATTGTGCGAATGTTGTTCACGCATACTCTAACGCTCTACCAGACTATAACCATGTTAAGAAATATATCGTACTTCAAAAGCCACGAACCCTCGAGGAGATGTTATCTAAAGTCAATGGATACATCGACCTCGAACGTCTTCGTGAATCTAATCGCCAGGGACAAGCCTCGACCACGAACAACAGCAAACCCCGACCATCGACTACACCCATGATCGATCTCGTCTCGTAAGATAATGACAGCCGTAAATACCCTCACTTCGATGCTCAGTCTTCTGAACCTCACAAAAAGTAGCCCATTCCCATCCTACGAAAACTTACTGCTCAAATTTGTACCCTTCTCGCACACATCCAGGCCGATCCTATATGGCGTACTCCCTTCCCCATTGAGGTCCGAAAGGATGAGCCCTACTGCCAAAATCATAAATGCAACTGCCACCCCAAAAAAAAAATTATGCTCTATAATGATCGCTGGAAATGATTCTTAAAGTTGGTTGCCTACATCAATATTTTACCGATCTCCCCAGTTATCTCGATGGGTCGTACCTCAAGCCTCAACCCGCTCCAAATACCGACCCAGCCGAAGTACATATTTTCTAACTCTACCTCATCGAAGTTAATAACATTGACAGTGGTCATACTTGAAGCAAGAGCAAACGAGTTGAAGAATGTTGTAAGCTTACTTATCAAGGGAAATTACCCATCCTTCTACCTGAATCTAGCCAACGCCCTCGCCCTGAGGGTATATCCTTCATCAATTGTGACACCTCTCACATCCGTTTCCCCCATTCCAACCCTTTAGTCATCATGATCAAGGTCGAACATCTTGTCTTACACACAATGCTACTTGATATGGGCAGTGCAGCAAACGCGCTCTACATCCAGATCGTCCGCACCATGTAAAATATTGACCTCATCACCCCAGCCAATGTTAAACTCAAGGGCTTTAATGACTCTACCTAGGTCGTTGTCGGTCTCCTTAGCCTCCCTGTCACCACAGGTCCAGTAACCCTCCAAACCAACTTTCTTGTCATTGACAAGAAATCTGAATATATAGGTATTCTAGGGTGCGATTGGCTTTATGCCATGAAAGCCATACCTTCTACCTATCACCAGACATTGTGTTTCATTGTCCCTTGTGGCACGTGGAACATGAACGGCTCCCAACGCCTCGCCTGCTCAAGCGAGCACCCCGAGATTGACCTTACCAGGAAACTGGTAAAGCCTTAAAAATTACTGCACCTCTCTTTCCCCATACCCTCGATCCCTTCTACTACACCTGTCGAACCTATTGTTTACATCAAACTCGATGGCCCTGGTCGAGGTACATTCATTAGTAGTTTTTTAGATTCTGACAAAAGCCACGAGCTCACCACGTTCCTTTGAGCAAATAAAGATGTCTTCTCCTGGACGTTCCAAGAGATACCTGATGTCAACCCTACTCTGTCCTACCATCGACTTGATCTCATCCCTAAATCCACAACTGTGAAGCAGAAGAAGCGCACTTTGGTACTGAGGATTTGAGTTGCAGTGAACCTCGAGGTCAAAAAACTTCTGACCGCTAGTTTTATCAAAGAAGTCAAAGACACCGACTGGATCTTGAATATTGTCGATGTCCCCAAGAAGAATGGCAAGATCCGTATCTGTGTCAATTTCACAGATCTTAATAAACACACACCAAAGGACAGTTTCTCTCTCCCGATCATTTCAGTGCTTCTGGCTACAACAGCCTGTCATGAATGCCTATCAATGATGGACACGGCTTGAGATTACAACCAGGTTCCCCTTCTCCCTAAAGATCAACTTAAAATGTTGTTTATCACAAAACAAGGACTTTACTATTTTAACATGATGCCCTTTGGCCTAAAAAATATGGGTGCCACTTGCCAATGTCTTATTACCACCATGTTCAAACCTCTGTTTGGCAAGTCGGCTGAAGTTTATATCGATGACATGTTATGTAAGAGCCTCTTGAACCATAACCATATGTAAGATTTGACTGACGTCTTTTTGATACTTTGAACATATAATATGAAACAAAACCCCGACAAGTGCCAATTCGATGCGTCTTCAGGAAAGTTCTTGGGTCACATAATTAGCAAACGAGACATCGAAATCAACCCTACCCAATTTTGGGCCATCGTCGATATGCCCTCTCCCCTATAGGGGAATAACTTCGCGGGGAAGAAAGTTGACTCTTACACTACGAATATTATCTTCAATCAAAGGATACAGGCATATAATTAGTAATAACACTAATCTACTTGCAATATACTTGCGTGGAGGCCTAGAATGGGTTACTCCACGATCTCTGATGTGAATTTTTAAGAGTACTGATATAAAAATTGAGGAGTCAAAGTTTTGAGTACAAGGTGATTACAGGGTATTCAAAGGTAAAATTTAAGGTCTGTTGGGAGAGTTTTTTTCTTAACCCCTCCACAATTCCCCCTCCCTCCTATTTATAGAACATAGGAAGGGTTGAGTCATCATGGGAGGTTAAATTACAAGAGTATCCTCCGGACAACTGACTTGTACCCAGAGTTGGTTTTCACGCCGTAACTGTCGAGTCTGATAGTGTAGCCATTGTTTGTTCTGATACTGTAGTTGTTGGATTTGACACTGTAGTTATCG
The DNA here is from genome assembly GCA_014058105.1 of Kingdonia uniflora. Lineage (NCBI taxonomy): Eukaryota > Viridiplantae > Streptophyta > Magnoliopsida > Ranunculales > Circaeasteraceae > Kingdonia > Kingdonia uniflora. The sequence continues at coordinate 185,706 of JACGCM010002368.1, forward strand.
AGTTGCGTGCTCTGCCATTTTGTTTGGTGAGTTGGCTTTCTGACATGTTTTCCTGGAGAGACGTCCAAAAGGTTGTTGGCAAAATAGCTGCCCTAAGCCACTTTATCTCAAAATCCTCTGACCATTGTGCTTGGCTATTCTCCCTTTTGCGTGATCAAGGTATTCATAAAGCCAAAAAGAAGAACCCCAAAATTAACTAGACCTTCTAATACGAACAGGCTTTTCTCGAACTCAAAACTTACCTTGGTCAACCACCTATCATCAATACCCCGGTCGTAGGCAAGGTGCTCACTTTATATCTCACAGTCACCGAGACCTCTATAAACTTGGCCCTCATCCGAACCGATGCCAATATCGAGAAACCTCTTTATTTTATCAATAAGATATTAACCCCTGTCGAAACACGATACACTAAACTCGAACGTTTATTGCTTACGCTTGTCTATACCTCTCGAAAGCTTAAACCAAACTTCCAAGCACACCACATATGCATCATTACTAGTTACCCTCTTCGAGAACTCCTTAGTAAGATTAGTCCAGATGAGTGCAACAATGGTCCATATACCTCGGCGAACAAGATATCACCTTCGAAAAGCAAGTTTTTCTCAAGGGACATACAATGGCCGACTTCCCGGTCGAAGACATCGACTGGAAGAACACGAAGATGATTTACCAAAAGATCAGCCCGAACAGATTGACCCTTGGAATCCTAACACGGGCTGGCATCTCTTTACAGATGGATTTGCAGGACCAAACAGTTCCGTTATAGGAATCGTCCTGGTCACACCTTCTAACGAGCTCATCGAAAAGGCTATCAAACTAAATTTCAAATGTACCAACAATGAAGTTGAGTACGAATCTTTGATACATGGTCTCAATTTTGCTCTCAAAGTTGGTATCCCTAAACTTGAAGTGTTTACTGATTCCCAGCTTGTTCAGAGACATTACACTGGTGAAAATCAGGCAAACGATCGCATGGCAGAGTATGTCGTACCCGTCCGCCAACGTATGGATCGGTTTCCTAAAAAAATATTGATTACACATTACCCTCGAGGCAAAAAATAGATATGTCAATGCCCTCACCTACATTGCCGCCATGTTAGGCCAATCCGAATCCCGAACCCTTACTATCGAAGTACTCGAATGACCAAGTATCAACCATATGGAAATCAATACCATCAATACTAGGGGCAAAAACCTCAATTCCGAAGATTGGCGCACACCTTACCACGCATACTTCAACAGTTCTACCCAACAGGAGGATCCCAAGGCCAAACGTTTGTTATTGGCAAACTGCCAACGGTACACCATTCTCAAAGGCGGTCTACACCGCAAATCCTCAAATGGCATACACCTCCGTTGTATCTTCCAACGTAAGGCTACCACCATACTTACAGAACTCTATGATGGCGACTGCGATGCCCACACCGCTGGTCAATCTATGGCTCTTTGAGCACAACCTATGGTTTATTCTGGCCCAAAATGAAGAAACAAGCTGAAGAATATGTAAAGTACTGCGAAAAATACCAACATCATGCCCACAACATTTGAAGCCTTTCACAAGACCTCTATTACAGCCAAGTTGCTTGGTCATTCAAGCGGTGGGTCATTGATCTAGTGGGTCCTTTCCCAAAAGCTTTGGGCAGTGAGAATACATTCTAGTGGCCATAGATTATATTACTAAATGGGTCAAAGTCGTGCCTCTATGTCAAACCAGGGAAGAAGAAGTCTTCAAGTTCTTATAGGAATATATCATCACACATTTTTGCTGCCCTCACATGATTCGATGCGACAACGGTCCACAGTTTGTAGGGAATAAAGTCTGCAATTTCCTCAAAAAGTATAACATTATTATTTCCCCCTCTGCGCCTTATTACCTACAGGGAAATGGTTAGGTCGAAGCAATCAATAAAACTATAGTCGACAGTCTTAAGAAATGTGCCAACCAGAAAAAGGGCCGATGGGTTCAAGAATTATAACATGTACTCTGGGACTATTGTACCACACCAAGAAAGGCGATGGGATGCACCCCTTTCCTCCTGGCTTATGGTACCGAAACTATGCTGCCTACTCAGTTCAAAGTGCCAACCCATGACCCTGACCTCCTCGATGAAGATAACGAGTTCAAACTTGGAGGCAATATGTTATGCATCGATGAAACCAGAAACTGAGCCATTGCTAACCTCAACCGTTATCATATCTCTCTCTCCTGATGTCATGCAACAAGAGAGTCTGTCCTAGAACCTTCGATATCAGAGATTTGGAACTTCAATGAGACACACCCTCTTTAAAGCCTTGTAATGCTGGAAAGCTAGCCAAATCCTGGGAAGGACCTTATGTCGTTTACAACAAAACTGACAAAGGTTCGTATTACCTTATGAAAGAAGCTGAGAAGCCCCTACCCAATCCTTGAAACATAATACAACTAGTGTCTAACAACATGTTGCGACCACCAATCCTCACAACTGATGTTACCACCATGTGTAATCAATAAACATATTTTTCTCCTCTGAGCTTCATCGCATATCTCCAGTAAACTTCTTGAGTTAGTCAAACCTAAGTATCATGTCAACCATTCGGCCCGATTGACACTTGGGGGCGACCTCAAAGATTTTCAAGGTTCCAATTTGAGCATACCTAAGTGGCATGAATGGTTGACAGACCAGACATTCAGGGTTGCATTGGGGCCAACCACATAATGCTTCGTTTAGGCACAAGCCCGCGGATAGAAAAACCCAGGGATGACCTTTGAAGTCCAGTAAACTTCTTGAGTTGGTTAAACCGAAGTATCATGTCAAGCATTCGACTCGACTGATACTTGGGGGCGACCTCAAAGTTTTTTAAGGTTCTAATTCGAGCACACCCAAGTGGCATGAATGGTCGACAGACCGAACACTTGGGGTTGCATTGGGGCTGACCACATAATGCTTCTTTTTGGCTCAAACCCGCGGATAGAAATACCAAGGTGCGACCATCAAAGTCCAGTAAGCTTCTTGAGTTGGGCAAACCTAAGTATCATGTCAACCCTTCGACCCAACTGATACATGGGGGCAACCTCAAAGTTTTTCATGGTTCCAATTTGAGCACTCCCGAGTAGCATGAATGGTCAACAGACTGGACACTCGGGGATGTATTCGGGCCGACCACATTATGCTTCGTTTAGGATCAAACCCGCGGCTAGAAATACCCATGGGCAACCTTCGAAGTCTAGTGTACTTCTTAAGTTGGTCAAACCTAAGTATCATGTCAACCCTTCGACCTTGCTGATACTTGGGGGCGACCTCAAAGTTTTTCAAGGTTCTAATTCGAGCACTCCCAAGGGGCATGAATGGTCAACAGACCGGACACTCGGAGATGCATTGGGGCTGACCACATTACGCGAATATAAATACCTGGGGGCGATATTCAAAATTCAATAAAGTTCCTGCTTCGACTCATAACCAACCTGTTATTTCCAGCTTTCTCCAGTTTACACATCAAATATACCGGCAAATCTATTCTAATACCCAGATATTCAAGTACATACCAAATTGTTCAACCTTACCTATCGAACGCACAAAATCAAAACATTTATTACAAAATAGAAACCAATCCAAGTCCTTCCTCTAAACATTCTCATACAGGGTCGCTCACATTCTCCATCGCCGCCGCCGCACCCTCACCGCCAAGGTATTCTTTAACAGTACCACCTTCGACCATAGACTCTACTACAGCATTGCCACGACCAACACCATCCCCTTCGATCGCGGGATCAGCTACCGCATCTCTAGCACCTCCACCTGCAGGGTCCACTTCCATCCCGTCCACTCGTGTAACATCTTTAACATCTTCAACTATTAGAGGGTAAAGTTTGAAGGTCTCTGGATTGTATCCCAACCCATCCACAAATATCTTCAGGGCTATGGTCACCTCACACTCTTGGTCGTACTACGCCTGGAACTGTGCATGATTATTTTACAGCTGCTCCTCCTTACGGACCAGCTTCGCACCCAGCACCGCTACCCTTTGGTCACAATTAGCGATCGCAACTTGGGTTTCCCTTGTGGCATCAGCTCGAATCTGTAACTCATCTTGTTCTAGCACACCGACCCAGCTCTCCAGTGAAAAAATGGTCCCCTGTACGAGCTTAAGCCTGTCCCTCACCACCTTCAGCTTTTCACTCAATACCTTTTGTGCTTTGTTGAAAGATATCATCCAAGCATTTACCTGCATGAATACTCGACTAATTACCAATTCTCGAAGCATAATTTCAACTTCAAAGATTCAAAAATACTTACTTGGTGTAGAACTTTGCCAACTTGACGCCCCACTTCATCTGGGTTAGTGCCGCAGAGAGTTATCATCGACTTGGTCATTACTCGAACGTTCTCTTCTTGTTCGACCGCGTGTCGCCTAGCCTCGACTGGGTCATCCTCATCGGCCATCTGCTCACGGGTCCTCTTTCATCCAATTGTCCTCGTTAGATGGGTTGTCGAGCCTTCGTCCGTGACTTTGCCTTTGCCTTTATTGGTCTGCCAAATTACTTTGGGAACAGTCTCGGGCATGCTCGACTGTGTCGTTCCAGGCCCTCTTCGCCGAGCCCTTGGTACAAAGCTAGACTTTTTGAGTCAGATCGTCACTTACCATCTCACCTGCCCTTGCCGAGGTACCTCCTTCTTTTCTCCTCCTTGATGACCCAGCAATAACTGGAACATCTCTCAGTAACGTGTTTGTCTTCTTTCGTCTCTTTCTAACCATACCCAACTTCTAAAATAGCTTATTCACCCACTCTTCGCTCAGGTTAATAAGCTCATCAATATAAGTCATCGGGTTCTTCCATTCATTATTGGTGGGATCTGCAAAGCAATGAAGAAAAGATCAATAATTTATTCGAGCCACACAGTCAATATACTTCAACTACTAACTTATTTGCTTTGAACAGCCTATTCTTCAGTCCAAATGCCTCCGCCCCCTACGTATTATCATAGCTCCCCTTCACACCTATCATATCCTTATCCCACCCACGTCCAGTTGAACACAGGTCAAATAACCATGGTTTGTCCGAATGGCACTGAATGTGATATGTCCCTACCTTCTTATTTGCTTTCCTCGAATAGAACGACACTGTGTCGAACCACTCGATCAAAAACCTTCATTCGTGTTTTAACTACGCATTCATCCCTTCGACCACCCTCGCCATTTCATAAAAGTTGTCATTCATCTAGCATGGGGATACATCCCAGAAGTTTAGCACCTGCTTCACCAGCCTTCGAAGAGGTAGTTGCATCCCTAAACAAATTTAGCCTCTGAACGCCATAATCCCCTCCTGGGGGAAATCCTTAAATGTATACTCGGTCCTTAATGGCACCAGAATAATACCCACCTTCACCAACCCATGTTTTGCCATGAATCGATCTAGCCTTGCCTTTTCTGAAAGTGAGACTGGCCCCCCAGTTTTCCCCTCCTCATCTATACCTTCACTACTATCACTCTCTTCCACTTCCCCTTCGTCCCTCTCATCACCCGAAGGTTTGACAGTACCTTCATCCCTCCTTCCCTTTCCTTCCCCCTCATCATTTTCTTCTTCATCACTCTCTCCAACTATTCGAGCCCTACGATGGTTCCTTGTCGATGGTCCAACATCTGGCACTATTATAGCCAACGGGGCATCCGTTACAATTTCCAACACTTCCGCATCATTGCTCTCATTTACTTCGTCCTCGACCAGATATAATCGGTTCATTTACTTCGTCCTCATCCTCATTTACTAGCCTCATCTTTGAAGCTTGACGGGTACGCATTATACACTACAGAAGATAAGGATCAACATTAGCTCGATATATTCGAGTATCAAGGTTTGGATCCATATTGTAATATTACATACCCTCACTATTCGGCTGACCTACGACCCAATATTCTATTACTACCCCCTTCCCCCCCCCCCCTCTCAAAATTTACCACTTTGCAGGACCTCCCGCCACGTCGATTACCCCCATCCTCAGTTGCACCGTTATCAGCGGGCCAGCAAAAACTTACCCCCACCGTACATAAAAAAACAAAAGGAGAAGTAACAGCAAAAAGAAATTAGCTATCTTTACCAAAAACTCAGAAGGTATACCTATTTGATTAAATCAGATTTCTCGGCAGCAATGGTGTTATCCTTTCTCCTCTCCAGTAACTTTAACCATAGCAATGGTGTTTGTCTTCCTCTCTTCCTCCCTTTCCTTCCCTGTTTGTTTGGGAATAGTGACTATATCTTTCTCCTCTTTAAATGCCTCCCAAGAAAAACAAACTGCCTAGATTTCCCCAACTTACCATCATTACCACTTCTCAACTCCCAAGCTTATCCAACTTGCACCCACGTACGCATCACACACTTACACCAAATAAGACTTTTCTAGCTCTCTCGAACCTTCTGACACACTACTCGAAGTTGTCACCTAAAACCCACGCCTCACCTCCACCTCTTTCCCATACCCGAGAAAACATAATGATGGTCTGCAACGACACACTACCCCATGAGTAGAACCATCTCTAACTCCTCTGCCATTTTGGCTGTCAGCTTTTGCAGTCAAAGCCCCCCATACATTCATTGTCGAGCCATCTTATACATTCAACCATAGTCGTACCATTCGACCACAGACGTTTTCAAGCCATCTCATGCATTCTCTTTTGAGTCATCCCATACATGCAATCGTGGTCATTCATCTACATACAACCGTAGCCATCGTACACATACATTCGCTGTCGAACCTTCGGTCAATACTTTTCATTCTTATCAAATATTCAAATTTTATTACCACTGTTACTCGTTTTCCTTATCCAAGTCTGAAGTTCAAACATTAAACCGTACCTGCATTACCTATACTGTTATACTACCATACTTCGACAAACACATCATTGTTTCATTCAAAAAGTGCGTTGGCATACATCATCAACATCAAAAAGAGGAAAGAAAAACAATAACTCCCTCTACATACCCAACCACAATACAGAAGACCCCCCTATTTACACAAGGGGCAGTTCTTTTAGGGCCATGCCAGAGCCTTAGCTGCATCTTCAGCCACCACCTATTGTTCCACCAGGCTCATCAATAAATAATATCGGTTACTCATATTCGGGCCCAACCATTCCATTACTCTCAACCTGTGCGCGTACGGATTCCCACAAATATTCTCCCCCAGTTCCAGCTCTACCAAGTCAGACAACGGCACATCCAAACCTTGATCCCCAAAAAACTTTTGCTTCAGAGCCATCGCCTTCTCCTGAATACTTTGATTATTTTCCTCCATTCTCTTCCTATGACGAGTATTTGGAGAGGTTTCCATTGCTGTGCATACTCAATAAGGAAGATGAACAGTACTTGAATTTTTCCCCCTTACAGCCCCTATTTATACCTTGATTAAAGGGCATTTATTACCTGCTTAATTACTCTCCTCGGAACTACCCACGTTCACACCAGTCAACTTCTCAACTTCCCATGCCCAATAGTTTTTCTCAGCACACGCCATCTACAACAATTTCCAAGGTCCCTGCTAAGAGGGGGATGAATGTAGTAGCCTACTCGTAGCCTTCTAGTACCAGTCGAATACTTAAAGGCTACATCAAAGCCTACCTAGAGACTCGAAGCCCAGCAATACTAGCAACTAATTCCACAAAGCATTCCGAGATTAATCGAACACTCTAGGGCATCATCAAAGCTAACTTTCATAGTCAAACCAGAAGATAGACAATCAGCACTATAACTCAGCACCAGTACTAGAGAGACTTCAATCGTAGTAATACATGATCGAAGGCCGATACACCTTACAGCCAGCTCACCAGATAGAATAGTGAAAATGAGCCACCAGACAACTATAGTGTCAGAACTGACTCAACGTACAAAATAGCTGTCCAAATTGATATATATGTAATCTGACCTCCCATGGTGACTCACCCCTTTCTTATCTCCTATAAATAGGAGGGGAAGAGGCATTATAAATGGGTTAGAAAAACTCTCACTAAAACACTATCGATTACCTTTGAACACCCTATAACCTACTTCTTACTCGATCTGTCATCTAACTCAATATATATCATCTATCATTTAAATCCTCGCTAGAGGCCATAGAAAACCTAATTCATGGACTCCACGCAAGTATGTTAGTTCAATAAACTAATTGTTTATAGTCTTATATATTTGCTAATACTTCTAGCCGAGGGTGCAGGGACTTATCCCACAATCTCACTCAAAATCAAGCTCGCAAAGCTCAATTTACCTCTATCTCAGGCTCAAGCGATTTTAGCACTTAACACTCCAATCAACATTCTAAACAGTCACGAACTACTTAAGAACGTGGATCGAGCTAAACTCGGAAAACGTTATCCAGTCAAAGACACCTGTCTCCCATGTACTCGTCAGTAATTCAGTCAACCACCACTAACCATATTATTCGGAAAACGTGTTTTAGCACGACGAAGAGCTGGGGGAAAAGCCTATATAAGGGAAAAGTTCCAGAAGAGACAGGGACCAGAAAAATTACTCAAACTTCTTATTTACGAGATCAAAAGCATTTCTATATTTAGAAATCACTTGTAATAAAGATATCCACTCCAAGCAATAAAGATACTTTTACAAAAATCTTTCATACGAGGTCGCGGTTTTTTACCAAGTTAAAGGTTTTCTACGCTAAAAACACTTATTTCCATTACTTACTTTCCATTAGAATATTGTTACAAGTTCATTGGTGTGATTGCTAATTCCTAATCGTTTCGAGCTTATGGAATTTGGCCATTACATTTGGCGCCGTCTGTGGGAAAGATTGCATTTCCACGAAACCCTAAGGCAGTTTTTCATTACAATTTTCAATTATGGCTTCTTCCAGATGACAGGCTGCAGGAACTCAACTCCAAATTTTTGTGGATCCGGGACAACTCACCGAGTAACGGACGAATCTCAATGTAGAGGCAGAAAAACGCGCTGAATTCGAACTTCAATTGACAAAGGATCGCGAGCTCCGAGAGAAAGAGCTCAATGTAGAACGACAAACTCGTTTTGCAGCCCTCAAATGGTACGAAGATCAAATGACGACGATGCAAACTGTACTCGAGGCTCTGCAAAATACTCAGCAGGCTCCTCCAGCCAGGGGTCGCGATCAACTTTTAGAGACCTCCCGCATTTCAGCAAGGGAAAGGTTGGGACCTCGAGGAGTTTCCAGTAAAGCCATTTCCATAAATCTACCACATGGACTGCAGCCCTCCATCAATTTAAGGGGAAAATTTTAATCAGAAGTCAGTCGAGATCACCCACTTTCCATCCGCCAGGAGGAAGGCCAGTGACCTCTACATCAAGTTTCAGCACGAGATCGCTTGAGTGATGGTATGGGAACTCATCATCCCCTGCCAGCACATCCAGCAATTCAACCAACAAGTCAGTACGTCACAAAAGAACACATGGACCAACGACTTACGGAGCTTATCGAAGAACAAGTTCTAGGAACTACCGGCGATACCAATAAGTTACAAGGGAGTCTGATTGCCAAAGAACTATTTGATATGGAGTACCGAAAGGTTTCCATACTCCCAAAATTCACAAATATAAAGGTACTGACCCGAAGGAGCATATTCAGCAATACCACGATTCATTGGGGTTGTACTTCAATCTCAACCACATCCTCTGCCGCCTGTTCGCCACAAGTTTATAGAAGGGGCCACTTTAATGGTTCCATTCTCTTCCTGAGGAATCTATCTACACGTTTGATCAGCTGCAGAAATAGTTCATCAAGACATATGCTCACAATAGAGACAAAGAGGAGAACTTATATTCTCTTATCGGTCTTAAGCAATCACATGGAGAAAAACTTAAAGACATCTCAAAGAAATTCCTAGAGCTTGCAAGAAAGGTGGATAACCTCAACCAAAAAATAGTTGTGGCCATTTTTACCAATGCTCTCCGGCTTGATTGCAAAGCCAAAGAATACCTCTTCCTTAACAAGCCTGCGACATTAAAGGAGATGATCACTAAAGTCAACGGTTATATTAACTTGGAGAGGATGATGTCTGAGCGACAAAAGTCTACTAAGTTTGTCCTTTCCACCAAATCCCTACTTACAAATCGAACTGGCAAGCCTAAGGAGGAACAAGGAGATCAAAAATGTACTAAGGAAAATACTGGATACCTTCGGAGAAGCGGTTCGTAAAGCAAACCCGTCCTCCCAAAGCTGAACGTCTGAATCTCCACAATTTTTCCACTGCTGTTAAAGGACCTACTCTACCGCATCTCTCAACCACTGGAGCCCATCGAGAATCGACCATTTTGCCTGCATCATAAGGTGAATCATCATACTACTGATAATTGATATGCTCTACAGCGGGGTCTCAAGCTCATTTTCAAGGAAGGACGGATGCTCGAATACATTGTAGACATGAAGTCATACCAAGATGGCAACTACAAGAAGCAGCTCAAAGTTGTTCAGGTCAACGATAGAGCCGAAGAGAAGCGTCTCTACTATATGCACCTCAGCAACATGATCGAAATCAACCAGGTCACCAATTCTAACCGAACAAAGCATCGGAGGCTCTAGGAATGTTGTGATCTTATACCTCAAGACAAGGAAGCCATACTTCTTCCCGAGTTGAGCAATCACCGACTCGGAATCTCCTTCGAGGATTGCGATACTAGTCATGTCAAATTTCCACATCATGGTGCGTTAGTCATAATGCCCAAGATGAAACAGTTTGTTATGCATACAATGATGATCAACACTGGAAGTAGTATTAAAATTCTTTTCCAGAGTACGATTGACCATATGGGATTGGCTGACCAAGTCATTCAGGGAGACATAGACATCAGTGGGTTCAATGGCTCTAGGGAGGAATAGGTAGGCAAGATTATCTTACCTATTATCGCAGGACCAGCCACTATCGACATCATTTTCTTCGTTATCAATGTCAAGTCTCAATACCTTGGGATTATGGGCCGCTGCTGGATACACAATATGGAAGCAATCACTTCCACCTATCATCAAGCACTCCGATTCAAACACAATAATGATATTTATGAGATCAGAGGTAGCCATAAACTCTCTCGAGCTTGTGAAAATACTATCTCTGCCATCCTAGATACTTCAGAAAAATTGGCCGCATAGCAATTACAGAAAATTGATCACCTAGACGATCAATCACCTACAGAGGAACCCACGGAATATGTCAACATTGATAAACGAAGTACGTTCATCAGAACCAAGTTGGTTCAGCATGAGAAAGATGCTCTCATTCAGTTCTTACAACTCAATCGAGACGTTTTTGCATGGTCTTTCGAAGAGATGCCCAAAGTAGATCCAGCCATGGCTTGCCACAAGTTAGCCATCAACATCAACGCCACAGCGGTAAAAAAAATAGCGATGACTTTCACCTCATCTTTGAAATGAAGTTAACACCGAGATTGAGAAATTGGTCAAAGTGGGATTCATTCGAGAAGCCAAGTATCCGGACTGGATATCCAACATTGTTGCAGCCCCAAAGAAGAACGGAAAAGTTTATATTTGTGTAGATTTCACAGATCTGAACAAACCTACTCCAAAGGCCAGTTTCCCTCTTCCCAATATTCATCAGATCCTCGATTCCACAGTAGGCCATGATCTCCTATCTATGATGGACCTTTCTTCAGGGTATAATCAAATCCTACTTTTAAAAGAAGATCAAGAGAAGACAACATTCATCACCAAGGGTGGTCTTTATTGTTACAAAGTCATGCCCTTCGGGCTCAAGAATGCAGGTGCCACATATCAACGATTGATGACTGCTATGTTCAAAGCACATCTAGGAAAAATCGTTGAAGTCTACATCGATGATCTCTTGTGCAAAAGCGTACACTCAGATAATCACATCTTAGATCTCAACACAATATTCAACATCCTTCGATCTTGCAAAATGCGTCTCAACCCTGATAAATGTCAATTCGGGGTACATTCTGGATGCTTCCTAGGCCACCTCATCAGCAGCAAAGGGATTGAGATCGATCCGGATCAAATTTAAGTTCTCATTGGCATGCCTTCTCCAAAGACAACAAAAGGCGCTCAAAAAATTGCCTGCAAGATTGCCGCTATTAACCGTTTCGTCTCTAAATCTTCAGAACGCTGCCGTTGGCTATTCCTATTACTCCGTGGATGTACCAAATGAGGAAAGGTTCAGCCAACTGCAGAAGTCACATAGACACCAGAATGTGAAGTAGCTTTTTCAGGATCTCAAAATCTATTTGGGAAGGTCTCCCATAATGAGCACCCCAGTAGGTAATGAGAAACTGATAATCTACCTAGCAGTCACAAACACTTCTCTCAGCTCAGTTCTCATTCGTCTGGAAGGGAAAATAGAGAAACCAGTCTTCATCATCAGCAAAATACTCACACTAACGGAAACAAGGTACTCTAAAATTGAGAAACTTCTTCTCACCCTTGTTTATACTTCGCAGAAACTCAAGTACTACTTCCAAGCACATTCCATCAAAGTTATGACAAACTGCCCACTTTGGGAAGTTCTTTCCAAAAAAGAGAAGTCGAGAAGAGTGCAACAATGGTTAATCAGTTTAGGAGAACATGATATCAAGTTCGAATAGCGTCATTCCGAAAAAGGTCAAGCCGTTGTCGATTTTCTCACAGATTTTCCAGTAGAAGATCTCGAGTGGGAGGAGCACTACCTGGACCTTACCAAAAACACGCCAGATAATTCAGCTCCCAAGCCATCCGACGAACTGGCTGACTAGATCACTACATTAGGATGGAGGCTTCTCACTGATGGGTCAGCAGGACCCACAGGGTCAGGGATCGGGATCGTTTTGATTACCCCTTCTAATAACAGAATTGAGAAACCAATCTGCTTGGATTTTGAGGCCTCAAATAATGTTATCGAGTATGAAGCTCTCATTCATGGACTCGACCTCGCACTTGAGCTTGATATCCCCAAACTCACAGTTTACACAGATTCATTACTTATCGTTCATCATTATTTCGAGCAATACAAGAAGAACGGGAAGATGATCGAATACCCAGCCCTCGTTGCAGATAGGATGAGTAAGTTTGCCCAAGCAACTCTCGAATATCTTCCTCGAGGTAAAAACAGACATGCCAATTCCTTGGCATATCTAGCCGAGGTCTTGAGAACATAAGCTCTATATCTCCAGATCAAAATCATTTCAACCCCCAACATTGATTGCATATCTGTATGCACGATCAACACTGGGGGCGATAAAGGGGGAGATAACGATTTGTGAAAGCCTTTCTTAGCCTACCTCAGTGTCGACAACAAGTACAACGGACCACTCCCAGCAGATCCAAAAGAACGTCGACAACTGATCAACAACTCGAAGCGTTACATTACTCAAAATGGTATGCTTTACTGCCCTTCTGTTATAGGGCCTTAACTCAAGTGCCTCTCGAAGTCAAAAGTAGGCGAACTACTCTGCGAAATACACGAAGGAACTTGTGGCTCCCACGCCGCAGGAAGATCATTAACTATCCAGGCTATAACTCATAAAGTATTCTGGTCTGGCATGCGTAAGCAAGCAGAAGAGTATTCATGTAGGTACGGCACCTGCCAGAGACATGGAAATATGATATGCGCCCCTACGCTCAAACTCCGTGCAAGTAAGGTTTTCTGGCCATTCAAGAGATTTGCACTAGACCTTGTCGGCGAATTCCCTAACTTTCCAGGTAATCACCGTCACCTACTCGTTACTATCGATTACTTTACAAAATAGGCATAAACAATTCTACTATGTCGAACAAGAGAAGAAGAGGTCATCTCTTTTATCTGGAACCACATAATCACTCGATTCAGGTGCCCCCACCTAATTCGTATCGATAACGGGCCCCAATTTGTGGGAGATAAGGTCATAACCTTCCTAAATTACCATAATATCATCCACTCACCATCAAATCCATACTACCCTCAAGGCAATGGCCAAGTCAAAATCACCAATAAAACCATCGTAGATGGACTCAAAAAATGGCTTCACTCACAGAAAAAAGGAAATTGGATTCGTGAACTACCTCACGTCCTATGGGCGTAACGAACCACTCCCCGATAATCCACTAGGTGTACCTCATTCCTCCTTTCTTATGGTACTGAGGCAGTAATTCCTTTTGAATATCATCATCCAGTTCGTGATAACGAGCTGACTGACGAGGAAAATGAGTTTGAATTGGCTTACAACCTTAATATGATTGATGAGACAAGGGAAGGCGCCATCACTAACCTAGGTCGATATCATCATATGCTTACCAGATCGTATAATAACCGAGTCATGAGCCATACTTTCTAAATCAAAGATCTCGTCCTCGAAGAAATTTCTCGACACTGTAAAGAGCCTCACACTGGAAAATTAACCGACAATTGGGAGGGTCCATTTATTATCACAGGTCTCTCAAGCCTAGGATCATACTATCTCATGACAGAGGAGGGAATCCCTATTTAAAATCCTTGGAACACTAGATGACTAAAATGGTACTATCGTTAGGCGTCTTACTACTCCATTTCCATTATTTGTTTTTTGTTTTTTCAATTCCAAAAGTGAGATTTTAATCTCCTTCCAATGTAAATTTTGTACTTATCAATGAAAGTTTCTTTAAACAATATCACTCTTTTTACAAACATTTGACCACATTCCCTGATTAAAGCATAGGTAATACTAGCTTAAATCAGTCTTATCCAAGTTAGGTCAAGGATAACACATGATTTGGCTTCTTTTACTACATCTCTGCAATTGTAGTAAGTGTAAAAACTTGCTTCATATCAATGACTCAGCCAAACAAGAGATAAGGCAAAGGTAATACTAGTCTTCATCTTTTTCAACTTGTTTGGATCATTCACATAGGCTGGATCAAGGATAACACTTGGTTTAGCTGACTATTTACATCTCTGCAATTGTAGCAAGAGTAAAAACTTGTTTCATATCAAAGACTCAGCCAAACAAGAGATAAGGCAAAGGTAATTCTAGTCTTTATCTTTTTTAACTTGTTTGGATCATTCACAGAGGCTGGATCAAGAATAACACTTGGTTTAGCTGACTCTTTACATCTCTACGATTGTAGCAAGTGTAAAAACTTGTTTCATATCAAAGACTGAGCCAAACATGAGATAAGGCAAAGGTAATACTAGCCTTCATCTTTTTCAACTTGTTTGGATTATTCGCATAGGCTGGATCAAGGATAATACTTGGTTTAGCTGACTTTTTGCATCTCTGTAATTATAGTAAGTGTAAGAACTTGTTTCATATCAAATACTCAGCCAGGCATAAGATAAGGTAAAGGTCATACTGGCTTTTATCTCTTTCAATATGTCTATGACATTTCTATAGTTCAAATCAAGTTTCAACTTGGTTTAACTTCACCCACATCTGCGATTAAAACAAATGTAAAAAATTTGTTTTATATCAAAGACCCCACCAGACACAAGATAAGGAAATGGTCATACTAGCTTTCATCTATTTTTAAATGTGTCTGTGACAGATACTATTTATTTTCAGGTCAAAGTCATATTACAAAGGATTATTTTTTGTTGATGGAGTATCAGCAGTCCTTCCCCCCACATTAGGAGGTCAAGCGTTTAGTTCGCGGGCCGCAACAGCTCTACTTTGTTCTATCGATTCAGCAGTTCGAGGACCCAGTTGGGTCTCCATGATGCCTAGACAGTTCCCTCGATCTCTTAGCTCCAAGATGCATCCCATATCTGACAAAGTTTTGAACAAGGTATCTCGTTCTGACTCAAATCTTTTTACTTCCTCTACAAAATATGCAACAATCACCCTTAATAGGTCAGATTGAAATACATCAGGTACTACCATTGTTGTAAATCTCAATCTTAATCTCTAAAGGCGTGACTCTAGTCTAGCGTAATCATTCTTCAGTTAAGTTATTTCCACATCGACCTTAACATGGAAAATTACATTTTCTTCTTACTTTGCAATATACTTCGCTGATTCAGCAAGGTTCATGGGTTCTAAGTCTACTACCCGAGCATGAAGTCTCCCAATTTCTGCGTTCAACTCTTCCCTAGCTGGCATATCTTTCAATAATTCTTCTTTCCTCTTCACAAGCGATTCCTTCACTTTGATCTCCCCTTCCAAAACTTTTTTCCTGATAAGAGCAGTATCCAACTTATGCTGGCATTCCCTTAAAATTGCATTTCCCTTCTGGACATCCCCCTGAATACGAGATACATCACTCTCTAGCTCTCTAATTCGATCTGAGAGACTAACTACATCCCCTCGAACTAAAGGAGCCTTAACCTCAGTTCTGCTTCCCCCTAAACGCTCTCTAGCCTCAGCTTTCTTGGCGGGCGCGATGGCCTACGCCAGTTCGGCCTTAAGTCGTGCAACCCTCTCGTTTAAATCGTTACACCTTCGTTGTATTACCTAGAATTCCATGTCCTTGGTAGGTAGGGCTATTTGCAAACGCTCAGCTGCGGCTTTCATAGCTAATAGATTTTCTCAAGCTACCCATAGATCGTCGTCTTTTTCGATAAATTTCCATCTCATTCGCTCTAGCTCGTTCCTACATTTTTGGAGATCAGATTAAAATCGTTCCGCCGATTGTTCAAGCGCCTAAATACGGTATTGAGCCATGTAGGCCTGCTTACCCTTCATAGCCAATGCGTCAACTTGACCTTGAAGCTTCTCAGCACTTTCTGTTACCTCAGCTAGCTCTTTTAATCCCTTTTTTATCATAAAATCTTTCACATCGACCTGGTAAGTCAGCGTATTGATCTTCTCTATTCTCGTTCACCTCCTTCATCCTATCGAACTGCTCTGCAAATTCCCGATTACACAAGAGTACGTCATCCTCACGTGAGCGAGATGAATCTAATTCAACCTGGGAAATATAATAAGTTTTAGTATAGTTCGATTCAGGAAAGCCTTTGAATATATACATACTACATTTCTAAGAGACTTTGTAGTTTCTAAACATCTGCTTCTAAATACTTTTAGACTAAAAGTTTGGAGTTCATTCTCGATGAACACTTCATGAATCTTCTTTCGGCGTACAAAGTAGATACTTTCGATATATTACTCTATATTAATAGCGTTGGATTTTTACCATGCATTTCTATCCTATTTACTTGATAACTTAACGTTGGTATAACATAAAAGTCGAAAAACCTATTCCGATCTAACCTGCAGCTCTGCTTGCACAGACAGCAAGGCTTTAGAGGTCTTTATTTCCCTGGCAAGTCTAGACTCTAGATCCTTTATTCTGAGACTCATCTCTCTAACTGCCTATAAAAGGTTTATAAAACAAAGTCAATCTACAAAAGTTTTCTTCCCCACACACAGTTCAAACTACTTACAAATATTTATACAAACACATATGTCTACCCTACCTTCTCACTATCACCTTCTGGGAGCACGACGTCATCCCCTTGATTGTTGAGCACCGTCTGGCGAGAAACACCATCCAGACCATCCACGATCTCCACCGCTTCTGTTTCCTCAACATAGGTATCCACCTTAATGGCATCCACCTCCTCCTCATAATAGCCTTTCAGCATCAAATGACGCATCAGTCTATTGCGCTCCTCAACCATCTCGTCAAAATTGGACTTTGTCTCCACCTGAAGCGGACCAATCGCCACGGCATGAGAAGCCTTCAGCTGCCTAACTTCCTTCAAAGCGTCAGCCCTAGATTGAGCTAATTATTTTTCCAGCTCGACATTGACCTTCTTCAGCTCGTTTTTCTCTTCCTCTATGCCGAGCCAATCTACCTTGAAATGACGAGCAACCTGCAAAAATTACATCGAACCCAGCGATTAGCTAGAAGTATATTAAGCATTTCTTTCTGATAATATAAACTTACCATCTTGCTCGTATCTTCCACTCCTTGGAGAACTGCCAACTTGGCCCTTTCCTCGACCTCTTTGAGGTCGTCCACTGAAGCAGATCACCCCTCGGTGACCTTCTTACCTGACTCCCCTGAGGGTTCAACCTTCCTCCACTTATCTTTCACGACCTCACCACTTCTAGTGGTACCAGAGGCCAGCAGAGCCTTTAACATTTGCTTCTTCAGATATTTTTGAGTTACTTGGCTCGGCTTGACAGGATTCAGCTGAGCCAAACTTCCAGTTCTAGGAGTCTAGGAAAAATTAGTTCAAAACTCCTCACCACTTACTTGCCCTTTTCCTTTATCGACCCCCGCCATCGATCTGGCAGACTGAGCCTTTCGAACCTTATTCGACCTACTATCAACCCTCTTCTTTCTACTCAGGCCGAGTCCCTTCAACACCAGTTCGAGTTCAGTCTCCTCCTCCGCAACTTCGTCCAATAGGGATTCCTTCCTTTCCACTGTAGATATCACACCTGTAATAACACATATTAACTATCAACTACTGTTGTCAACAAAATGTAACAATAATTCTATCTATGCATGTTTATACTTACTTTGTTTTACAGTTCTAAACCAAAGGTCCAAAAGTTATTCATCATCTATTTGAAGGTAATTACCCTTCACCCATATGATGTTGTCATTCCAGGTTCAACCTGCTGAATTCAGATCGAAAAAGCGATGCTGAGTTATGCTCACATAGAAATATGACCCCCCACTGGTCTTAAAATTCTTCTGGTCTTAAAATTCTTCACCCCATAAAATTACAAAACGTCCACTGGGGTTATCCTTCTCACTTTTTCCTCCATTTCCCATTTTTCATTCAGATGGTCACACGTGGTTATTAACTCCCACATATTCCTGTTCAATTGAATAGGACATGCCCCAATTGCATGCATAATCCCCTTCGCCAAATTGGTGAGGGGAAGGCTCAACCCATACTCTAATTGAGATAGGTAATACAAAAAGCCCTCCGAAAGGTCACTCTGGACATCCCTATCAAAATATTCTAACGAGATCGATTCATTTATACCCTTATCTCATTTTTTCACTTCCAAATTAGCCAACAGGTAAAAATACTCTTCCTCCACCACTACCGTACAACCCCTAAACTGCCTACCGACAAACTCTACACATTTGCCCCAGTTCCCACCTACAGCCACCTTGACTTTATAAAATTCTCTAAAGGCATCAAAACCAGGAGGATAAGATATTAGTTGACAAGGGAAACCCGGAAATTGTTCCAATCCTACTTCCCCTTCATTATCAGACTCATTCGTCTGACCAGAGGTCGATACCTCATTAACAAACGAACTACCCATCTTAAAATAATTTTTACAGGCACGTTTTCGACCTAAAGAGATGCCTCTCATGCTCGACCTACATTCAGGCTAAGGTATTTATCATTCTTCCATTTATGTATATATATATATACATCAACATATATCTCTGATTAATCGTTTACGCATAACATAAATCTTTAACATATAGAAATACCTCAACATATATCACATACACCTCTACTAACCTTCAGTATCCGAAGGAGAATCGACAGTAGAGTCAAGCTTTCCCCCCGTAACGCTGCTATATTTCCACCTACGAGATCCAGAATCTTTTACCCTCTTCAACCATTTATCACCTTCGGATTACTCTTTATCAAATCCCCTGATCTTTCATCTCTCTCTCTCTAAGTATTCTCCAAATTTTGTGAAGTTGTAAAACGTTTGATTGGAGATGAAGAAGCACTATTTATCCTTTCTCTTTCCAGTGGCTAGCATTTATTGCTCCTCGCACGAACCGTCCTCGATTCTAGAACTGAGGCGTCCTTTCTACTCTCCATGTCAGACGCCTTGTACCTTTTCAATAAAACTACATTTCCATCATTACAACTCCCCTCATTTTTTACATATTTTTTCTACCTATTTCCATATCTTTTCCTGACCTTCCCGTACTCATGATGACTCACACTGTACGATGTCAAAGTTCTATTTCCTTTTGCATACAAAACAAAACTAGAAGCTTCTGCATTTTCATATTTTTGCTTCTCTGTCCTTGTTTATCATACTTATAGTGATTGACGTCATTTTCTAAACTGTACAAATGTTCAAAATTATTCAAAATGTTTGCTAAAATAGTCTCAAAGCTGATTCGCCCCTATAGAGAATCTAATTGACTTATATTACTTCTTTTACATTCAAAACAATTATAATATTCATAAGATACACTTTACACAACATCCTTCATAGCCTTAGTAACCTAAATAATATCATCCAATCACATTGTTTGTCGGTCCTCAGATCTTCGAACTCGATCTCAATTTCAGTAATCAAACAAATCAACTTCTCCCGATCTACTGAATTCCTCACCAATTTACAGAAGCACACCTCATCAAAATAATAAGCACACTCACAAGGTCTCCTAACATCTAGCCTTCGAGCTCACATCCCCTCCACAATAGTTCAGCATTATAACCAGACGAACCCAAGATCCTCTCACGTACTTCAGCAATCTTTATAGTCAATCATCCTTCTACGACAAAACTAATCCTCTAAGATCGAGTCGTACCATCCTAATCTCTCCTCTATTTTTCTTGTACGAATCCTACCTATATTTATGCATTTCTCACACACTTCCCCCTCAAATACGTGATTTTTACCTTGTATCTCATAACAGAAAAACCCAAATCTTGGAATAAATTATTATAAATTATCCTCTCACCAGTATACAAAATTGTCACTGTACTTGACCTTACGCTACCACAAGTATTACCCCTTTCGACCTGTAATAGCTCGATTTTTTGCAATTACATATTTCCTACAATTTCTAACCCTCACCTGTTAAACATAAATCATTTATATCAGCATGACATTGTTGGCACATATTCATCTCAGTTCGAGTAACATTGCAACATTGTTTCATTACTTATAAGCGATTATTCAACCAACACCCAATACAATTCAGCTCGATTCAAAGAAATTTGTCTATACAAAGTTTAGTAAATATCAACTTTTATTCTAGTCAAAGATATTTCATATGATTTACAGATAACAAGTTTTCGAACAAGAATACAACAGAATGTTATCCATCCAACACCAAACACCGTATTTTATAGATAATAAGTTTTCCCTGTTTGTTATAAGTTATAGGTCATTCAGGCACACCGAGGTATCATGTCTTCAAGTTCTTCAAATTCATTTATTTTTCACCCTGATGCAAAGAAGACATTGGACAAAATAAAAAATTTCCCTCACATGAGTTTGATCGAAGTCCAGTCGAACTTCAAACGGAAACTATGCAAGCAATGGAATCAGTGTTGCCCCCCACAAAATAAGATAAAGGGCTTCTAAGTGCAAAATCGTGATGAAAATGAGTAAGCAGGTTCCCCCTTCTCATCCTGATCCTCTACTTCCATCACCGCCTTTTCTATAACCACCACCACCGAAGAGCTGGTAGAGATGAAGAGGGCCTAACCATAGAATCCATGGCGACACAAGAAATCAGCATATCTACCCCGCAGATACACCTATCCCTACATATGAAGCCCTAACCTTGTCTTTCGCAAAAGTGCGGAGACAAGCCCGACGTTCCTCGCCTATCAAGATGAAAACATAAAATCTCTACTTATAGTAGAAATCTTCCTCAGCTTCAACCGCTTCCTCTCCCAACAAGCCTTGGTACGTCGAAGGAATAGGGGCGGGTATCGCCATTTCCAATGAATGATCCCCAAAGTATTTCAACTTCAGCCTCTGCATTTCAGACGCAATCCTCTCTTCAAGAACCATCCTCCCAATTTTTGCCATCTCAGAGAAAGTTACGCATGAAAGAATTACTTCAAATATTTGCTACAGGTACTCTTTATATTACCCTAAATTTATTGGGCATGTACATTTTTCTAAGCGTCATCATTCATTATGGACGCGACTATTCAAACGCAACCATCACATACATCCGCATCATCATTTAATACCCATTACTTCCCAACATCACGTAACTTCCACCCAGTCAAACGCCATCATTACTCCATTTTGAATTTCAAACTTTTAACACATTCTTTCTCAACCAAAGCCACTCGTGACTTTGGTTGCTAAGGGGTGATTGTAGGGACTTATCCCTCGATCTCACTCAAAATTGAGCTCGCGAAGCTCAATTTACCTCTATCTCAGGCTCGCACAATTTTAACACTTAACACTCCAGCCAACATTCTAAAGAGCCCCACGAACTACTTAAGAACATGGATCGAGCTAAACCTGGAAAACGTTATCCAGTTAAAGACACTTGTCTCCCATGAACTCATCAGTTATTCAATTAACCACCACTAACCATATTATTTGGAAGATGTGTTCGGGCACAACGAAGAGCTGGGGGAAAAGCTTATATAAGGGAAAAGTTCTAGAAGAGACAGGGACCAGAAAAATTACTCAAACTTCTTATTTACGAGATAAAAAACATTTATATATTTAGAGATCACGTGTATTTAAGATATCCACTACAAGCAATAAAGATACTTTTACAAAAATTCTTCATACGAGGTTGTGGTTTTTTACCTATCCAGAGGTTTTCTACGCAAAAAATACTTGTTTCCATTTCTTACTTTCCATTAGAATATTGTTACAGGTTCATTGGTGTGATAGAAAATTCCTAATCGTTTCGAGCTTATAAAATTTGGCCATTATAGAGGGTAACCTTTAAGATGTAAGAGCCAAGTTTCCCCTCTACGAAGCCAGACCCCTATACCGGTGTCTAATAAGATTTCCTGACCTTTGGGCGAACCTGGCTTAGATCTAAGAACTAGGTCTAGATTAGGTTAGGGTAAAGGTATGGACTAAGTCTAGACCGGGTGCGGACCATGATTGGACCTGGTCTGGCCTGGTCCTGATCAGTTATGTGTCATTGTGGGCTATGCTATGTGTCATTGTAGGTCCCAGCCACGTGTTATACATGTTATGCCAACTTAGTTGTTACATGTCACTAACATGCCAGTTGCCATGTCATCATGTAAGGTCTACCATGCCATATCAGTTACCCCGTGTAACTGACATAATAGCTGCCATATTAGGATATAGGCCCCATTATGCCACATCATCACATACATTCCATAGCTACTTTGCACTATGGTCCTACTATCACGTTAGTGCCAAATTATTTTACAAAATGGGTAGAGGCAGTTCTACTCTATCGAACTATAGAAGAAGAGGTCATCTCTTTTATCTGGGAACACATCATTACTCGGCTTGGATGCCCCCACCAAATTCGTATCGATAATGGGTCACAATTCGTTGGAGAAAAAGTAATAACTTTCCTCAACCAACACAATATCATTCACTCACCATCCAATCCCTACTACCCTCAAGGCAATGACCAAGCCGAAATCACCAACAAAACCATCGTGGATGGACTCAAGAAAAGGCTTCACTCTAAGAAAAAAGGAAACTAGGTTCAAGAACTTCCTCATGTCTTATGGGTATATCGTACCACTCCATTTCAATCAACCGGCTACACCCTATTCCTCTTTGCCAATGGGACCGAAGCCGTTATTCCCTCAGAATACCATCATCCAGTCAAAGATCATAAGCTAACTGACAAAGAAAATGAGTTTAAATTGGCCTGTAACCTCAATTGGATCGATGAGACCAGGGAACACGCCATCGCTAACCTAAGTCGATATTACCATATGTTGGCCAGTTCGTACAACAAATGAGTCAGAAGTCGTACCTTCCAAATTGACGATCTCATCCTCAGAGAAATCCCTTAACACAGAAAAGAGCCTCATGCTGGAAAACTAGCAGAAAATTGGGAGGGTCCATTCCTTATCACAGGTCACTCAGGCCTGGGATTATATTATATCATGACAGAAGAGGGAGTTCACATCTCAAATCCTTGGAACACTAGGCGACTAAAACGGTATTATCGTTAAGTCCCTCACTACTCCATTTCAATTTCTTGCTTTTTCATTCCAAAAGTGAGATTTCCATCTCCATCCAATGTAAATCATTTTCTATTCAATGAAAACTTGTAAGTTTTTTTTCTCTCACGCATCTCTCTACTTCACAGATACTACATAGATTAAAGCATAGGTAATCATAGATTTTAATCAACCTCTATACCAGTTAAAACAAGGATAACACTTAATTTGGCTAACTCTACTAAATTTCTAAGATTAAAACAAAAGTAATACTAGTTTTCAATCGAGGAGCTCTACCAGACATATGATAAAACAAAGGTAAAACTAGCTTTCATCTCACTCAATATGGCTACGACATTATACCAGTTAAAACAAGGATAACACTTGATTTGACTAACTCTATTAAATTTCATATATTAAAGTATAGGTAATACTAGCTTTTAATCGACCTCTATACCAGTTAAAACAAGGATAATACTTTGTTTGACTGACTCTGCTAAATTTCTGAGATTAAAACAAAGGTAATACTAGTTTTCAATCGAGGAGCTCTACCAGCCATAAGATAAAGCAAAGGTAAAGCTAGCTTTTATCTTACTCAATATGCTACAATATTATACCAGTTAAAGCAATGATAACACTTGATTTGAATGACTCTGCTAAGTTTCCAAGATTAAAATAAAGGTAATACTAGTTTTCAATCGAGGAGCTCTACCAGATATAAGATAAAGCAAAGGTAAAACTATCGTTCATCTCACAATATGTCAACGACAGATACATTTTTTAGGATACATATACAATAACTATAATAGATTATTTTCTGCAGTAGGGAGGTCAGCTACGCTTTCCCCAACTACAGAAGCACGAAAAGACATAAATTCTTAAGCTCAAACAGTCACAGCAATCCTTCCCTATTCTACAAATTTAGCAGGTCGAAGACTAAACTCTGTTTGCAGGGAGTTTATACAATTTCCTTGATCTATATCAGCTCTACAAATACATCCCCTTTCTGACAAACAGTCATGCAAGGTACTCCTCTCTAACTCAAGCCTTTTTACCATCTCTACAAAATAGGCGATCACCGCCATCACCAATTCTGAGTGCGATGCCCCGGGTATAACTGCCTTAGAGAAGTTCGTTCTCGCCCTCTAAAGGCAATTTTCCAACTTCTTATACTGTTCTTTTTGCAATTACATTTCACTATGTACTTGATCCGTGAATACGATGTTCACTTCCCTTTTCTTATCATCTTTACCTTATTCAACCTGATTAATCGTCCTCAACTCTTCTACCTGAGCTCAAAGTGCCTCAATCTCCCTGTTTAAATCTTCCCCAGCTGGAGTTTTCTATAGCATTTCATCTTTTATCTTTATCAAAATTTCCTTCCCTCTAATAACCTACTCTAAACCTTGTTCCCTACAAAGAACGGCATCCAACTTACTTTAGCACTCCATTAACTGCTCATTTCCTTGTCGAAAATGGCCTTGAGTTCGAGCCACAATTCCCTCCAGCTCCCTTATTTAGGATGATAGGCTAACTACATTCCCTGCAACATGGGAGACTATGCCATCACTTTTATTCTTCCTAGAGCGCTCGCCAGCCTCGGCGTTTCTGATACACGAAGTGGCCTGTGCCAATTTAGTCTTTAATTGTGCCACCCATTCATTCAACTCATCACACTTCTATTGTACCATACGAAACTCCATATCTTTAGCAAGTAAAGCTGTATACAACTGCATAAGTAACTTCAAAGGTAGATAGATCATCTCGAGCTTTCTTCAGCTCGCTATCTATCTCAACCATTTTCTTTCTTAATCACTCTAGCTCGTTTTTGATATTCACTAGATCAACTCGAGTTTGCTCATGATCATTTGTTTTGCTGATCATTTGGTCCTTCAGACTAGCCACAGAACCACTTAACCCTTCCTCTGATTTTTTTAACACCTCTATGCGGTATCGAGTCATGTTAGCATCCCTACTTTTTGCCATCAGTGCATCATTCTAGCTTTTGAGCTTCGCTGCGTATTATTTAATCTCTACGAGCTCTTTTTGCCCTTTATCAATTTCAGCATCCTTCTCTTCGACCTTTTGAGGAAGATCGATAGTAATTTAGGTTGCTTTAACAAAATTGAAGTGTACCTTTACATGTTGATCTTCCCTGTCTTCGATTGCCTCTCCCATCCTATTAAATTCCTCCATAAATTCATGGTTACATTGATGTATCTCATCTTCGCTCGAGCGAGCTAATTCTAATTTAACATGTACATTATAGATATAGTATATCAAGTTCGATTCATAACACTCACTCAACACATATATCTCTTTTCTAACGAGATATCTATTTTTTTTACATCTACTTTGTGAAACTACTTCTAAAACTTAAGGTCGAAGTACAATCTCTGATGGATGATCAATAACACATATCTCAAATTCTATGGTAAACATTCTCTTTACTTTAATTTGTCAATACTTTGATATTCTCTATACACCCTTTCAGTGCCATTGCCCCTAAACCAAAAATAGGTTTTTGATCAGTCCCTATACTCTAGATGTTTTACTTTGTAGCTCTATACTAATAAAGCATACAAGTCAAATATTTCCTGCTCTTTTCTAACCTATAGCTTCGCTTGTGAAGACAACAGGGACACTGAAACGTCCTTAGCGAGCTCAGTCTATAAATCTTTTATGCTGAGGCACATTTCCTTAAGTTCCTACAATAAGGTTTTCAAGATCAACTTAGCCTACAGAATTCCATCCGACAAATAATATCCCATCAGTTTACAACATTCCAAAAACCATTCATACAACTCAAGAATATTCATTATACTCTACCTTCACATTTTCTCCCTCTGGACGCTCATTGTCATCCCCTTGATTGTCTCACACCATTTGAGGAGAGACACCATCCAACCCATCCACAACTCTAATATCAACATCTTCTGCCTCATCATCTTCCTCCTCCTCAGCATAGGTGTCTGCCATGATGGCATTCACCTCATCTTTGGAATACCCCTTCAATATAAGGTGACGCTCGAGTCTATCCTGCTTGGTTTCCACCTCCTTCATGTTCACTTACGCTTCCGCGGATAGATTGTTGATCTCCACCACATATGAAGCCTTCAAGGCCTCCAACCGCTTCCACTCCTTGATCAAGTCAGCCTTCAATTGAGCTATGTTCTTCTCAAGCTCGACTTTCCCCTTCTTCAGCTCAGCTTTGTCCACCTCGACACTGAGGCATATCCCTTTCATCAGACGAGCAGCCTACAAAACAAACAAAATCGACCTCATTGTTAGCTTGAATCATAATACAAAATGCATCATATATGCAAGCAAATGATCTTAGCATTTCGCTCATCTCCTCCCTATTACGAGCTGCAAGCCTTGCCCTTTCCTCCACCTTTATAAGCTTATTTTCTATAGTAGATCGATCCTCTTTGACTTTCGCCCCCATCATTTCAGAAGGCTCAACCCTTCTCTTTTTTACATCTCCTGCGACCTCACCACTTCCTGTGGTTCCAGAGGTCGAACCACGCTTCAACATCTTTATCTTAGGAAACATTCGAGCTAGTTTGCTCGACATAGTCGACTCTGGTACACCCATGAATATCACTCTAGAGGCCTTGGGTAGATTTACTCGCCTCTCCACATCAGTTATTTTCTTCTTATTGCCATCAGCACCCATCATTAGACTCATCGATTGAGACTTTTGAACTTTCTTGGATCGGCTATTAGTACGTTTCTTTTTGCTAATACTGAGTTCTTTCAGTACAACCACAAGCTTTGTCTCTTCCCAAGTAACTGTATCCAACAGAGACTCCTTCTTCATCACCTTAGATTGAGGACATGTCATACACAAGACATCAACATCAATAAACATCTTACAACTTCAACTATTAATCTTATTCATTATGCATTGTTATACTTATGTTGTTTTACAACTCTATACAGAAGTTTAATGGGTTCTTTGTCATCTCTCTGAAGATAATCACCTTTCACCCATATCACATTATCATTCTATGGTCGACCTGCTGAGTTTAGATCGAAGAAACGAGGCCGAGTTGAACTCACAAAAAAATATGCCCCTCCACTTGCAGAAAAGTTTTCTACCCCATAAAACTGCAAAATATCCTCAGGAGATATCCTCTTCTCACTCTTATCCTCCTCCCACAACTTATTCAGAAATTCACAAACATTTATCACCTCCCACATATTCCTGTTCAACTGAATAGGAAATTCCCTGATAATGTTCATAATCTCTTTTGCCAGATTACTAAGGGGAAGACTCAACCCGTACTCCAACTGAGATAAGTAATACAAAAAACCTTCTGTCAGGTCACCCTAGATGTTTCCATCAAAATACTCCATAGAGATTGATTCATGCAAACCCCTATCTCTTTTCTCCTTCTCCAAATCAGCCAACAGAGAAAAGTATTCCTCCCTAGATCTAACAATACAACTCCTAAAATGCCTACCAACATATTCTATACAACTACCCCATCTTTCCCCTACAGAAGCCCTGGCTTTACAAAACTCTTTGAATGCATTAGAATTTGGAGGATAGGTTACCAATTTTCCTGGGAAATCTATAAATTGATCAACCCCAACATCTTCCACCCTACCGAATAGTCCAATCTTGGAATTCGATCGAACAGAGGTCGACGCCTCATTGACAGGTAAAATATCCATATCACTACAACTCTACAGATGAGGGTATTATCCTACACAACACTCCTCACGATCGACCTACATAAAGGTCCAGGTATCCATCATTATATTTATACATATACATCGCCCATATACATATATCTTTCATATATCATATATCAAACAGGTTTTATAGATTACTCTAAATAGTAATTTCTAGATTTGCCTAACACAGAATATGACCTTCAAAAGCCAAATATTTAAAACATCATAAATCATATACTAACCATCTATGTTGGAATATTAATCTAACGCATCGCCAAATCCTTTCCTTACCACGCTACATTATAACCACCTTCGTGAATTAATCTTTGCAACTGCTCTTCAAGTTTTCAGAAGTTGAGAAACATTTAAATGACGAAGAGGAAGCATTATTTATATTTTCTCTCTCTAACTATTGGCAGTTATTGAACCACGCACGAGCCGTCCTCAGTTTTGGAACTGAGGCATCCCTTCCACTATCAATGTCAGACGTCTTACACCTTTTCGATAAAAATGTTTTCAAAATTTCCCTATTGCCCCACACTCATGATGGCTCATGCTTACACACAATCGAGTTTTTACAACTTTTACACAAGGGATAAAATCATAAGCTCTCTGTTTTTCTATTCTTGTTTCGTCTACTTATAGAAGTACTGACGTCATTTCCAAAGCTCACAAAATTTTCAAAAATAATCAAATCCATTTATCACAACAGACAAAAACAACATTCACAATAATAGAGGACCGATTTAAGCTTTATTCTCATTTCATTTTTTTGCCAATTATTCAAACCTATTACATACATTCATACCACCTCAATTTACATTCACTTTATTCACCTCACATATAATTATACCTAAAATACCCCTGATGTCCTGATGAACCAAATCCGATCAGTTGGCCTCCAGTAATCCTCACATCTTCCAGTTCGATTTCCTCTTCAGCAATCAATCTCACAGCATCTTTTCGAGCTGCAGGATCCACCATTACTTCCCGAAACAACTCCTTATAGAAACAGCACTCATACTTAAGCTCCCTACCCATCCAATATATGCCTTCAAGTTAACACTCCCTCATTGGCAGTTCAGCATCATAGTCCAACAAACCAAAAATCCAATCCCACACTTCAGTTATCTTTATCGCCAATCGCCCCTCAGTGGAATAACGAATTTGCTCAGATCGAGTCCACACCATGTCTATTTTCTTCCACATGTTTAAAGTTTTTTTACCCCTTATTTTAACAATTTTTTGGATTGTTGCGGATCCCCCACAATCCGTAATATTATCTTGCTCTTTTATAATAGAAAACCCTAGTATCTTGAAAAAAGTTATCTAAACATATCTCTCCCTATCGACCTCTATCAGTTCGACCTATTCCATATCGAGTTATTCTTTCCAAATCTAATTTTTCAAGATGACCTCTATGAGCTCAAATTTCACATCTGAATACTTCCACAATTTTCTCTCTCCCCCAAAATTTAGCACCGAATATCATATATTACACAAAATTCATGTTACATCACGACTATTATAACCAGGAAGTACGTTCTAATCTCATACATAACATTCTAACAATATTGATAAATCTTTGGATCATTCATAGCTCAATTTCTAGAGTTATTTTGAACATATATCAACATAGAGTTTTGATAACATATTTTATTAACTCAAATCAAATTGTAGGTACTTTGCAGATAACAAGTTTTTTAAGTACTCCAACATCAGGTACTTTACATATAACAAGTTTGTCAAGTACTTTTATAGATAACAAGTCTTTCAAGTACTCTAACATTAGGCACTCCAAAACATCAAATCCTTCAGTTTATTCGACTTTAGTGATGTTTTAACCCAAGGATCCTCTAATACAAAGTAGACATTGGAAGTTACCATAGGTCCTTCTTTAGCACCATCTTACTCTGACCAGAAACTTGGTTTAGATAAAGTCTGGGCATAAAAGAAAAGGACTTAGTGCTTGAACCCACTCTTCAAAAAGGTCTTCTCAGTGCCAAGAAATGATGAAAGTGCATAGGCAAATTTACATTCTCTGTCTTCCTCCTCTACTACCATCGCTGCCTCTTTTATAACCACCATCTCCATAGAGTTGGCAGAGATGAAGAGGGCTAGGCCTTAGAATCCAGTCATATGCAAGACATTGGCGCAACTGCCCCGTAGTTATACCGAACCTCACATCTGCCTCCTCAACCTTGTCTTCTGCAAGGAAACAGAGATAAACCCATATACCTACAAATTCTTTCTCAACTAAAGCCACTCGTGACTTTAGTTGCGAGGGGGCGATTGTAGGGACCTACCCCTCAATCTAACCCCAAATTGAGTTGTTTCCAGTTTGAATTACCTCTATGTCAGACTCACACATTTTACACATGACTTTAATAGTTAACATTGTCACCTACTCTGCGAATTGATGAAGAACGTGGGTTGAACTCAAACAAAAAAACCTAAATAAGTCAGAGATACTTGTCTATCACGAACTCAACAGTTACTAAGTCAGCCGCCACTAACCATATTGTTTGAAAAATGTGCTTCACCACGATAAAGAACAGTGGAGGAGGCCTATATAAAGAAAAAGTTTCAGAAGAGAAAAGGACCAGAAAAATATACGAAAAATCACCAAGAAAATTATATTTTCTAGATTCTCAAAATACCCAAATTTCTTATTCACAAGAATCAATTATTTCTAAGTCAAGAGATCACTTGTAATAAGATATCAGCCTCAAGCAATAAAAGTTACTATTACAAAAACCCTCAACTCGAGGTTGTGGTTTTTTACCTTTTCAGAGGCTTTCTGCGCTAAATCACTTATGTCATTTCTTAGTTCATGCTAGTTTTTGTTACAAGAACATTGGTGTAAGAGTTAATTCTAAGCCATCTCGAGCTTATGAAATTAGGCCATTACCAGTGGAACATCTAATTACAATGATTTTGATACTTCTACTGATATGAGTGGGATATCTAATGATATGGAGGTTATGGACTTAGAGAATTCAATGGGTTTAAATGTGAATGTAGTTCAGCTATGTGAAGTACCATATGAAGTTTTGGATGTTGATTAGTTGGGTAGACCATCCAATGATATGGATATTGATCAGTTGGGTGGACCATCTAATGATATGAAGGTTAAGTTGGGTAGGCCATGTCTTGATGTTAATGAGGGTGAAACTGGTGGAGTGGGGGCTAATAAGGGTAAGAAGAAGGGAAAATCAGCTAGTTGAGATAAAGGAAAACAAAATGATAAAGTAAAAGGGCAAGGGCAAGGAAATGAAAAAGATAACTTCAAGAGAAAGAGGAATGGTAGAAAGGAAAGTGTACCAAAGAAGAAAAGGGTGAGAGCCAGTATGCTTCGGGAAGAAGAATTAAATGGAGTTGCCAGGGCATATCTATAACAGTGATGATGACATTATCTTGAATGCACCTGTGACACAGGAAGGGGGGAGTTCCACTATAAATGCAGAAACTGGGACTAAGAATGTTGTAGAAGATGCAGATGAAGTTGAAGATTAGACTAAGTTGGCAAAGCTTAATCTAGACTATTTGGATGTTGAGGAAGGTTACTATAGTACTCATTCTTCCCAACAAGGTGATGATGGACCAACCCAAGAGGATCTAGATAGGGAAGATAATGATTTAAAAAATCTTGCAAGTACAACATAAGACATATTTGTTGTTGAAGAGGGTATACAATTGAAGAAGAAAGCTGATGTCAATTATGATGAGTTGAAAATTGGGATGATGTGGCCAACAGTGTTTAAAACACAAAAGTTTATAAGGCATTCTGGAATTTTTAACAAGTTTGAATTCTACCAAGTGAAGAATGAGAAATATAGGGGGAGATTAAAGTGCAGCGATGAAGATTGTGAGTGGATGTTCTATACTAGGAGAATGCCTGATGGCCAGACATTTAAATTGAAGGGAACTAGTAATCTCATACACAACTGCAAAAGGAAGGGTAGGGATACTAGCAAGTTGGCCAATGCCACATGGGTGACCAATGAGGTGGAACTGCTTGTTAGATCTGTCAGAACAACAAGGCCTTGTGATGTTTAAGTGAACATAAGGGTGAGATTTGCTGTGGATATAGGCTACTTTACTGCCTGGAATGCATGAAATACCTATATGAAGAGGATAGCTAGATCTTATGATGAGGGGTATATTATTATGCCTGAGTTGGCTATTCAAGGGTTAAAAGAAAATCCATAGAGCATAGCCACTTATAGCCTTGACCTTGACACAAACCAGTGGAAAGCTCAACTTGCATTGTATATAAGGCCTCTATTGATGGGTTTTAAATGGGTATAGGACAGTGTTAGGATTGGATGGTTTCTTTTTAAAGGGAAAGTATGGGGGTGTTTGTCTGTCCATCATAGGCTTAAATAGGAATAATGGGTTGTTCCTAATTGTTATTTTCTTCTGTAGGTTTGAATTCTTTGAAACATAGGAGAGATTTTAATAGATTTTACAACCTTATCTTAACTTACAGAAGCATAAGTTAACATTTATCTCAGACAGACAAAAAGGATTGATTGAAGCTGTAAAGATTGTGTTCCCCTATGCAAACCACAGGAATTGTTTAAGGCATATGTATAAAAACATGAAAAAGTATCACAGGGGAACACGCTTAGAGTCACTGATTTAGGGGGCAGCAAGAGAATTTAAAGAGTCGGACAAAAAAGCTTTCCATCATCAACTGAAGTTAGATTCCCCTGCTATATATGAGTGGATACATAGGGAGCCATATGAGTACTGGTGCAGGTCACATTTTGATTTTAGTTCAAAATGTGAACACATAACTAACAACTTCTCAGAGTCCTTTAATAACTGAATTTTGAAAGTAAGAGACTAGTCACTCCAGAAAGCCATTCAAAAGTTAAACTTAATGATGATGAAGTTAATGTATGACAGGAGGCTTAAAGCAAGAGGCATGGAACAAGAAGGTAAGAATCTACATGTATTTTAAATTATAACTTTAATTCATTTTATTCTAAAAAATTATTACTTTAATTCATGTTGCTTCTTCTAGGTTTGGTGCCTAGGGCATAAACACATGTAACCAAGATGTCTAGACAGTATGGACAGTTCAAGATTGAAGGAACAACTGATGATTGCTTTGTGGCAATTACTTTAAGTGGCCAGATGTGGAAGCTTAATCTTAATAGGCATGAATGCCAATGCAAAGAATGGCAAGTTACAGAACTTCCATGTGATCATGCAGTGAGTGCCTTGATTCCTATGAGACATCCTTGGATTCAGTAAATAAGGTATTACTTCAACTATACTTATTTAAATTGTGAAATTCAACTTGTATTTTCTTAATTTTTTTATCAGTATGCTGAAATAATTGTTTTGTTCTTCTTGTGATGTGCAGTTATTGCAGTGAGTACCATAGAGTATCTCCTTATGTAGCCACATACAAAGTCCAAATTCATGATGTGGATAAATCATCTGAAGGGGGATGGTAACACTGTATTTGGATTTTATTTTATTTTTTTTGTAAAATGTTGTTTTGTTTTAAGGAAGAAGTTTGTATTATTTGTGTGCTAAAGTACATATTTTTATTTTGTCAGCCTTTATATGTTGTATTGCCCCCACTTTTGGTTAGGGGTCTTGGGAGGCCAAGGAAAGTAAGAATTAGGGATCTAGATGAAGAACATGGCAGTCAAAGGAAATGTGGAAAATGTGATCCATTTGGGTATAACAAGAAAACCTAAAAGGTCCCACCACACCAAACGAGACGTAATATGATAAGAAATAGCCATTGATTTGACACTAATAGTAGCATAGCACTCCATAAGATAAATGTAAGGCTTCCTCAAGAGGTGAGAAGAAGAAGGGGTAGAGGAAGGTCTGGCAATGCTCAATCTGGTAGGGGTGGAAGTACAAATACAACTCAATTTGGGAGGGGTGCAAGTGCAGCCACAACTCAGTCTAGGAGGGGTGGAAATGAAAGTATAATTGCAACTCAATCTAGAAGGGGAGGAGTAAACAATATAAGTACTACTAAGGGAGGAAGGTCAAGCACTGCACCATCTGGTAGGAGAACAACAACTACACATGTTGATTGAGGAGTGAACAATGTGGGACCAAGTGTGAGAGCTGCTAGTACTGTGAAAGGCAGAGGTAGGGTACCATTTCAACCTCTAAGGTCAACTGTAGCAAATTCTTACAACTCAACTCAAGGATCACAAACTAGTGAGGTTATAAATCCCTACAGGAAGACTTTACAAGCTAAGACATGGAAGCCTTGATGATGGTTTAAGAACTAAACTTATTTTGTGATGTTTTAAAGTTATGAATAATTGTCTCTATTTATGTGTTTTGCGTGATGCTTTTATGCATCTTTTTGGGATGTTTAAGTTGTTATCAACTCTAGAGTGATATTTTAATTTTATTTTGTACGATGTACTTGACAATTGAAGTTAATCTCAGTGTTTATGTTTCTTGTATTGGTGATTGCTTTTTTTTGTGAGATGTATTTGTGTGACTGGCATTACAGTTTCAAAGTGATAGCTTTTTTTTCTTATGCCATAAATGTTGTAGGTTTGCGAGTATAGCCATAAATGTTGTAGGTTTGTGACCATAGTTATTGATCCATGCAGGTTTATATATGTTCCAGGCTATTTTTTATTTATTGAATGTAAGCTAGATGTTGCATAGGTAGGTATTACAAACTACATTGCACATTCTAAATACATTTACCAAAGTTTTGTTTTGCCTTTGAATTCACTACAGAAGTCATTCAAGTTCATAGTGATATTGATCTTCATATCGGTACCTAATTTCTTCTTGAAAGTTCTCTTCTCTTCAGCCTTCCTAGCATCTCTAAGCCAAGTAAACTTCAAGCAATAAGGGTTCTCACATTTAAGGTACTTCTCCCCTTTTGATCCTTGAGCTCCAGAGATTAACAACTTCCTCTTGGACACACGCCCTTTAGCAACACAAATTATAAACCTCCAAGGGAAGTTCTTCTACCAATGACCACACACCCCACAACCATAGCACCCTCCTCTAAATGAGGCCCCCTCCTTAAATTTAGACTCTTTAATTGCATCCTCCAGCCATTTGAAAGACCTACAACTAGAGTATTGACAAGAAATGAATCTCTTCTTTGGATTTTTAAGAGTTTGTGAAATTGTTAGTTTCATGATGCCACTACAACCAAGAGCCTTGCTTATGTTGTATATCCATGGAGAAATCTCCATATCTGGATGAAACTTAAAGTGCAATTAACAACATTGTTCCTGTCACAAACATAAAGTTTATTAAACTTTAGACCACATATATGTCTCTGTAATTTGTCTTTACCCCCCAAACCAGAGATAAAGCTTTAATGGCAGGAAAAAAACCCATAAAATTATGAATTAATAGCTTACCTGGTTTTTAGTTCCTCCTCCCATCACTATATTTTAATTGAGGACTGTGTGAGAGAAGCAAGAAAGAGGATATGAGGAATAAAAGAGACTGTTCTTAAGAGAAAAGTAAGAGAGAGAGGGAGCCAACGACTTTTTTTTTAATGTGGGACGTAGATTTGAAATGCGTGGCTCGAGATAGCCACATCATAATTTTGAAGATTTAACTCATGGTTAGTTTGTTCTGAGGGTAGGTAAGGTATTTTAAGGTAAAATATGGGGTTAAAGCCCATCAATGTGGTCAAACCGTTGGATTATTGAGAAATGGGGGGTCAGACATAATATTAGCCAGTTCAGGGGGGCTTTCGCTATTTGATATCAACTAGTGGGTGACATATACTAAAACGCCCTTTATAGATTACATATTGCAAGAATTTTTTGTTTGAGGATAATACTATTACTCTATAATATCAAATATTCCACATTCAATCTATGCCCCAATTTGGTTTTCTCTAAAAATGGATGGGGGGATTACAGTTCAAGATTGATTAGATCAAGGACTATGATTATTAAGTAAGCTTGCATTCACTTAGTACCGAGGCATTTATTAAGACAAATAAAAGGTGGTAACATTGAAATATACAAATATGATTGGAAATATACTAATTTTCATCTAAATACTCATAGCGACTAGTTTTCACACTTCTTTACCCTAAATTCTTTTAATTTATTTTTGGATGTGAATTTGTAGCTTCATAATCTTGAATGATCTCAATTTACTTTGCAGAGTACAAATGGAGGGGAAGAAAGAAAATTCTCAGAATAGCACTCGCAAGAGTTTCCGTCACTCCCCAAAGAAAATTAGAGAGCTGAAAGCGTAGGATCCTTAATAAACTCTATACGCTTTAACTATTAACATTTAACCACCAGCGTTTATACGATAGGGGAAAAATCTAGCTTTTATGTAGGAAATCATCTTCCAAATGAAGATGAAAGGCAGGGATTAGCACTACGTATAGGATTAAACCCTTCACAAGTCAAGTATTGATTCTATAATAAGCAGGTCCAAGTTAAGGTAATGCACTACATATTAAAAATATTCCAACTTGTGTGGTTTTATGTTAATGTGATGTGTTATTGTAAAGGTGTTCATAGTTATTCAAGCTCTTGGCCCAGTCGTGGTTGTACCTCTTCACCTAGAGAGAGGTCGCGGGTTCGAAACCTCATGGGGTTAGAAACTCAGGGTTACGGATCCCTATATAAAATCGGCTTATATTGCAATAAAAAAAACACAATGAGTACTCACGTCTGAGAAATGAGAAAGAGAAACTTTTGGTTATAAACATGTAGCTAAAGCATGACTACACAACCAAATCATGCATCTGAGCTGTTGAGCAAGAATTTCTTCGGGCGTTTTAAAAGAATACAATTTGAGGGTGGAAAACATCCATCTTAAGAAATAGGTACAAAGAAATGGTTGCTTTAACTTTACTCTTATGCTTATCAGGTGCTTAATTTTGTTTGATTAATTGATAGATGATTGATACATGCAAAGCTTTTATTACAATGTGTGAACAATCCAGAAGCTCGAACTCAACTCCGCGAAACATTGGGTGCTCCCATTTATAAGATGGAGACGTCATTATCCCGTCTTTAAGCTTCACAAAGCTATAGTTTATCTTCGGAATAATCAGAGGATTGTACTCTGTATGTAGAATTTTAATCATCAGTTTTTTCTTAAAGAAATTGTAAAATGTGGCAAACTTTTTATTTAATTACTATAACCACGTTAATTATCCTCACGAAACACCATGAATATCACCAATCAACCTCTAACAAGAATTGGTTCAAAGCATTTGTCTACGAACATCATGTTGGGGGAACTAGGCAGAATACATCCCCCATGAGCAAATTTAGTTTATCCCATTATCCTCATGGCATAAAAACAATCAAAAAAGCACAATATATTAAGCACACATCATTAAAACAAGATTTTACTGAAGGTTCACCCTTAGGTTAATCCTCACCACCAAGCCTAGAAATCCACTATGTATCCGAGTTCAATTACAAGTCGTTAAGGGATTCCAACAAACATGGAAATCCCTAATCCCATAATAATCCCCATATAGATTTACAAAAGATAGAGAAACATAAAAAATCCATCAATAACCCAAAGTTTACCTTAACATAGATCATATTGTATGACTTCTTCTTGAAACCCTTCAATTTTCCCTCTTCTATGATTTCCAATTCTAAAAACCATGAGGTCATTCCCCTCTAACCATCAAATCCCCAAGATAGACCCTCAACTTTATTCCTTGCAAAGGCAAACTCTTGATATGGGAGGATCCCTACCTCCAAAAGATTTGTTTATACCAAATAATCTGACGAAGCATACCTGATGAAGAAATAAACAATATTCTTAAACTATGTTACTGATCAGGAGCATGTGGCAAACATTTTGGGTCTAAATGAATGGCAGAAAAAATACTTCAAAGTGGAATTTATTGGCCTACCATTTTCAAAGATGCATGATTATGCTTCATGTGATAAGTGTTGTTGGAGCCAAGTTTCGTAGGAGGGGAAACTAGCTCTTACACCACAGGATTATCTTCGACTAGGGGGCTATGCAAGTATCTAATAAAATAATAGACAATATTACTATACAAACACACTTGCGTGGAGTCCTAAAATGGGCTACTCCGTGACCTCTAGCGAGGATTTTTAATAGTTGATGATATATATCGAGTTTATATGATATATCGAATAGGGGTCGGCTACAGGGTAGTCAAAGGTAATCTTGGAGGGTTGAGGGGAGAGATTTTCTAACCCCTTCATAGTGCCTCCTCCCTCCTATTTATAGGATATAGAAAGGCCTGAGTCACCATAGGAGGTTAGGTTACATGTATATCCTTTGTAGACAGTTGTTATGTACCCAAAGTTGGTTCTGACACTATAACTATTGGTTTTGACACTGTAGTTATTGGTTCTGACACTGTAGTTGTCTAGCGGCTTGTTTAACTATTTTGTCTGGCGAGCTGGCTGTCAGACTTGTCTCCGTTCGACCATGTATTACCATGGTTAAAGTCTCCTTGGTATTGATGTTGAATTCTGGTGTTGACTGTCTGACTTCGGCTTCGATTATGTCCTCGAATGTTTGACTAGTCTTACAAGGCTTCGTGGACTTAATTATTGTCTTACTGTGTTTTGAGTCTTTGGGTAGGCATTGATGTAGCCTTAGAGTATTCGACTGGTGCTTAAAGGTTGCGAGTAGGCTACTATATTCGCCCCCTCTCAGCAGGGCCTCGAGAATTAATGTTGATGGTGCGTGCTAAGAAAATTGGTTAGGCATGGGAAGTTAAAGAGTTAACTATTGAATGTGGGCAGTTCTGAGGAAAGTAATTAAGGAGGGTAATTAATGTAAGTGGTGATTAAGGGGGGATTAAATGCCCTTTAATCAATGCATAAAAGGTTCATTAGGGGGGATGTTAAATATTCTTCATCTTTTTCTTCTCTGAGTAAAATAAAGCATGGAAACTACACCAAACACATGGTACTAGAAGAGGATGGAGGTAAGGGAGTGTCGAATCGAAGAGAAGACGAGGGTCCTGAAGGAGAAGTTATTCGGAGACCAAGAATTGGACGTGGTGCTTCCTGACTTGGTAGAGCAGGAGCTAGAGGAGCCTATCTACCGGATGCCTTACGAGCACTAGTGGAGGGTGCTGCAGTGGTTGGGCTCGAACGTCAGTAACTGGTATTTTTTGCTAAAAAGCCTAGCAGAAGACAAGGTGAATGCGAAAGGCGCAGTCGAGGGTGAGGCAGGGCTCTGCGAGAATTGCCCCGTATGCAAATAGAGGATTTTGTAAAAAGTTATGGTAGCGTAGTTATTGCTTTGTTATTGTTGTTGGTATTGGTGTTGCTTCTTTTTCTGTCTTTGCTTTGCTTGCTTTGTTTTTTATGTATGGCCGATGGTTTTGTTGTTTCTAAATGAAAAACAAGTATGTCGAAGTATAATAGTAGAACCATGTTAGGATTGGAAGACAATGATAATTTAGGCGTGGTGTTAACTGTCAAACTTCAAACTTGAGTAATGAACACGAGTAACAATGGTAAGAAACTTGAGTTATGTCATATAACATAAAATACTGACCGAATGTTCAAGAACTTGTATGTATGTACGATAAGATGTGGTAGAATGCGGATGATGGTTCGAAAAAACAAAGCATGAGAGGGTTTGGAAATTTCTGTTATCAAAGGCCTGTGCGATTCGACTATAGCATCTGACAGCTGTAATAGTAGACATGTTAGAGGTGGTACTGTTCCTAGGGTAGTATGCCGCTGTAAATCCTCCTAATATTTCCTCGGGTTATGAGAAAGTGGTAGAGATGACAAATAGGTTTGAGTTGACAGCTTCGGGAAATGTGCAAGAAGGTTCAAGAGGTATAAAAAAGATATTACTTAATTTGAGCATGTGATACGCACGTGGGAGGAAGTGAGGGTAATATCGTCAAGATACATCTCAGCTGAAAAATAAGGGGGAGTGGAGGAGTGATAATGATGGCGAGTGGGGGAAATCGAGGCGGTTTTATTTTTTGAGGTGGAAGTTAAAGAGGTGAGAGAGAAATTTACTATTTTTAAACAATTAATCATAGAGATAATAAAGGGGGAAGAAAGGAAACACATACGCCATTGTTGTGGTGGAGCCTGTTGGAGAGGAGTGAAGAACACTTCGCTATTGCTGAGAAATTTGAACCATTCCAACAGTTATGTCTTCTAATTCCCTGTAAAGATAGGTGATTTATATTTACACGCTACTATTCTGCCGTTTCTCCTTCCGTATTTGTATTTTGTTTGTATGGTGGGGTAAGTGCGGCTAAGTTTTCAGTCTGTAATGGTGTGACCAAGGAAAGGGGTAACCCATGTGGCTGGAGGTCCGGCCAAGTGGTAAATTGGGAGAAGTGAGGGGGTGATTGGGGTTGTAGTCAAACATTCGACTGTGGGTTGGGCGATTTGGAAAGGGTACAAAATAATATGATATCAAAACGTGATAGTCGAATATATCGAGCTAATTGCACTCCTCTTATTTTGTAGGGTATAATGCGTACCCGTCTAACTTCGAGGATGAGGCTGGTAGATAAGGAGGACGATGTAAGCAAACCAAGTATATCTGGTTGAGGTCGAGGGGGTGGGAGCAGTGACATAGAAGTGTTAGAAATTGCAACGGCTGCACCATTAGCAATAGTAGTGCTAGAGGTTGGAGCTTCAACTAGGAGCCATCGTAGTGCTCGAGTAATAGAGGAGAGTAACAAAGAGGAGATCGAGGAGGGGGAGGGAAAGGGAAATAAAGGTAATGTCGAACCTTCAGGTGATAAGAGGGAGGAAGGGGAAGAGGAGCAGAGTAATAATAGGGATGGTTCGGATGATTCAGGGACAGCGGTGGGGCCAGTCTCGGCTTAGGAATGGGCGAGACTAGATCGATTCAAGGAAAAACACGAGTTATCGAAGATGGGTGTTATACTGGTGCCAGTAGGTATTGATTTCACGTTCAAGGATACCCCTCAAATGGGTATCATGGAGTTCAAAGGCTAGATTCGATTAGGGATGCAACTGCCCCTTCCAAAGCTGGTAAAGAGGGTATTGAATTACTGGGATGTTGCCCCATGCCAGATGAATAAAAATTTTTATGAGATGATGAGGGTTGTCGAGGGGATGAATGTGAAGTTGAAACGCAAGAAGAAGGGTTTGATCGAGTGGTTCAATATTGTATTGTTCTACTTGAGGAAAGTAAATAAGAAGGCGGATACATATCACATTCAATGTCATGCAGATAAACCATGGTTATTTGATCTGTGATCGACAGGGCGTGAGTGGGATAAGAATTTGGTAGTGGTAAGGGGTAATTTTGAGAATAGAGAGGGAGATGAGGTGCATAAGCTGAAGCATAGGTTGTATAATCCAAGTAAGTTGATGGTCAAAGGCTGTTTATTATACGGTTCGAATAGGTTGTTGAACTTAATTTCGTTGTTTTGCAAAGCCCAACAACAATACATTGACGAATCCAAAGAGGTATATTGATAAACTGATCGGCCACGATGAGGAGTGGGTAAATTGGGTATTTAGTAAGTTAGGTATTATGAGAAAGAGGTGAAAGAAGACATACACATTACTATAAGACGTACCTGTTCCAGCTGGTCAAAACAAGAAAAAAGAACGAAGTGCTTTGGCGAGGGTGGGTGAGATGGACAAGGACAGGCTGAGTCGAAAGTCAAGCTATGTGCTAAGGGAGCGGCAAAGAGGTCTGGGATCGTACGACCGAGTGCGCCCGAGGCTGCCCCCGAGGTACCGCGGCAGGCTAGCAAGGGTAAGGGCAAGGTCACTGATGAAGCTTTGACAGTGCAGTAGACGAAGACTACTCTGCATAAGAGGACTCATGAGTAGGTGGCCGATGATGAGGATGATTCATTCTAAGGGAGGCAACGCAAGGCCAAACTGGAGGAGCAGGCTCGAGTGGCGGCCGATTCGATGGCCACTCTTTGTGGCACGAACCCAGATGAAGCGGGGAAGCAAATAAACAAGGATCTTCACTAGGTAAGTATTTTCTAAAATTTTGAAATTCTGAAATTTTGAAGGAAAAATTATACTTCAAGAACTACGAATGAATCGAGTATTTGTGCAAGTAAATGTTTGGGCCCAAGCTTATAACAAGGCCCATAAGGTATCGAGTAAAAAGCTAAAACAGGCGATACACAGTCTGGAGCTCGTACGGGGGACCATTATGTCACTAGAGACCCAGGTTGGTATTTTAGGATGAGAGAAGTTGCAGATTAGAGCCGATGCTATGAGGGAAGTCGAAGCTGTGATTGCCAACAATGAGCAAATGCGAGCAGTGTTGGAGGCGATGCTAGCCGAGAAAGATGGGCAGCTGAAGGATAACAAAGCACAT
Source organism: Kingdonia uniflora (assembly GCA_014058105.1). Lineage (NCBI taxonomy): Eukaryota > Viridiplantae > Streptophyta > Magnoliopsida > Ranunculales > Circaeasteraceae > Kingdonia > Kingdonia uniflora. Next base: position 228,423 of record JACGCM010002368.1, read on the forward strand.
TTCCATACACAATATGATAAGGAGTGTGATACGACCACGGCTCTTAAGAACTTTATAGATGGGTTGGGGTATAATCCAGAGACCTTCAAGCTCTATCCTCCAAAGGAACATGCTGTCAAAGATGTAGCACAGGCAGAGGGGATGGAAGTGAACCCTGTAATGAAATGTACTGAAGATGTCATTGTTGATCCTATGATCGAAGGGGATGATGCTGGTGCTGGAAATGTTATGAGGGGTGCTGTATTCGATGGTGCGGCGGATACTTCGGGACTGAACCCTACCGTCGAGGGTAATGGAGGTGTTTCCGTGGAAGAACATGAAGAAGGAGTTAGTGCGACCACTCTTGGGTGAATGGGGTATTTGTAAAAGGTAGGTCTTTATCGTCTGTTTTCTGTAATAAACTCTCTCTCCTTAACTTACTGTGATGTTGAATTTGAATGATGTTAAATTTGAACTAAGTATAATGGATCGGTAGTACTCGAACAATGTGTAACGTAATTGAACTTGAGCTACTTGTTTGTATGTAGTTGACTTGAATTACTTGTGTGTATGTATGCTTGTATGTTTGTATGAGAATCGAAGTATGGAAAAAAAATTACGTCGAGGATCGAAGGATGATGTGGTCGGCTGCAATGTATCCCCGAGTGGTCGGTATGTCGACCATTCAAGCCATGCAGGGTTGCTCAAACTAGAAATTTGAATAACTTTGAGGCCGTCCCCGAGTATCAGTGAAGTCGAAGGGTTGACGTGATACTTAGGTTTGTCCAATAAGTTCACTGGACTTTGAAGGTTCCCCCCGGGTCTATCTGCAGGATTGAGCCTAAATGAGGCATTAGGTGGTTGGCCCCAATGCATCCCCGAGGGTCCGGTTTATCGACTATTCATACCCATTGGGTTTGCTCAAATTGGAACCTTAAAAAACTTTGAGATCACCCCCAAGTATTAGTCGGGTCGAAAGGTTGACATGATACTTAGGTTGGTCCAAAAAGTTCACTGGACTTCGAAGGTCGCCCCCGGGCCTATCCGTGGAATTGAGCCTAAATGAAGTATTATGTGGTCGGCCCCAATGCATCCCCGAGGGTCCGGTCTACCGACAATTCATGCCCCCCGGGTTTACTCAAATTGGAACCTTAAAAAACTTTGAGGTTGCCCCCAAGTATTAGTCGGGTGGAAGGGTTGACGTGATACTTAGGTTTTTCCAAGAAGTTAACTTGACTACGAAGGTCGCCCCCGGGTCTTAAGGTCACCCCTAAGTATCAGTCGGGTCGAAGGGTTAACGTAATACTTAGGTTTGTCTAAGAAGTTTACTTTGAGATAGGATATGAAGCTCAGGGGATAAAAATATGTTCATTGATTATGTTGTATTTACATCAGTTAAACATGGTGGTGGCTACGACCTGTTGTATGAGGCTAACTGCATTGTGTTCCAAGGGTTAGGTAGGGGCTCCTCAGCTTTTTTCATTAGATAATAGGATCATTTATCAGCTTTGTCGTATACGACATAAGGTCCTTCTCAGGACTTGGCTAGCTTGCCAGCATTGTGAGGCTTCGAAGAGGGTGTGACTCGTCAAAGTATCAAGTCTCCAATATTGAAACTACGTGGTCGAAGTCTTTTATTATAGGACTTCTGGAGATAGAGATGGTAGCGGCCAAGGTTAGCGATGGCTCGGTCTCTGGCTTCATCGATCCATAACATATTGTATCCAAGTTCAAACTCGTTATCTTCATCGGGGAGGTCAGGGTTGCGCGTTGGCACTTTGAACTAAGTAGGCAATACAGCTTCGGTACCGTAAGCCAGAAGGAAAGGAGTGCAGCCCGTCGCCTTTCTTGGTGTGGTACGATAGGCCCAGAGTACATACTATAATTCTTGAACCCATCGGCCTTTATTCTCATCAACCCATTTTTTAAGACCGTCGACTCTAGTTTTATTGATTGCTTTGATCTGACCATTCCCCTATGGATAATAAGGTGCTAAGGATGAGAAGCTAATATTGTACTTCTTGAGGAAATTACAAACTTTGTTCCCAACAAACTGTAGACCGCTGTCGCATCGAATCATGTGAGAGCAGCCAAAATGTGTGATGATATTTTCACATAGGAACTTGATGACTTCTTCTTCTCTGGTTCACATAGAGATACGGCTTCGACCCATTTAGTAAAGTAATCTATGGCCACGAGGATATGTTTTTGTCTACCCAATACTTTTGGAAAAGGGCCCACTAGATCAATGGCTCACCGCTTGAACGGCCAAGCAACTTGGCTACAATAGAGGTCTTATAAAGAGCTTTGGATATCATAGGCGTGACGCTGGCATTTGTCATAGTGTTTCGCATGCTCTTCAGATTGTTTCTCCATATTAGGCTAGAATAACCCTTGTGTTATGGCTCAAAGAGTGATAGATCGACTAGCAATGTGAGCACCGCAAGTACCTTTGTGGAGTTTGGTAAATATGGTAGTGGCTTTGTTTAGGGAGATGTATCGGAGGTGTACGCCATTTGGGGATTTGCAGTGTAATTTACCATTAAGAATGGTAAATTTGTGGCAATTTTCTAGTAACGAACGTTTGGCTTTGGGATCTTCTGGGAGGGTAGAACTATTGAAATAGGCAAGGAAGGGTATTACCCAGTCATCAGGATCGAGACTCTCGTCCCCAGTATTGATGGCATTGACTTCCATCTGGTCGATACTTGGCCGTTCGAGTACTTGGATATGGGGTGTTCGAAATTTGAACTGGCCTAACATGGCTGTTATGTAGGCGAGGGCATCGGCATGTCTGTTTTAGCCTCGAGGGTAATGTATGATGGAAGACTTTTCAGGGAAATGATCCATGCTCTGGCGGACAAGTGTAGCATACTCATCCATACGATCGTTTGCCTAATTTTTACCAGTGTACTGCCTCTGAACAAGTTGGGAATCGGTAAATACTGCAAGTTTGGGAATACCAAGCTTAAGGGAAAGATCGAGGCCATATATAAAGGCTTCATACTCGGCCTCATTATTAGAACATTTGAAGTTTAGCTTGACAGCCTTTCCGATTTGGTCATTGGAGGGGGTGACCAGGACAATACCAACCCCCAAATCGTTAGGTCAGGCGGATCCATCAGTAAATAGACGCCAGCCCGTGTTAGGGTTCCAAGGGTCGCTCTATTCGGGTTGGTCTTCTGGTAGATCATCTTCGTGTTCCTCCCAGTTAATGTCTTCGACCGGGAAATCGGCAAGGAAATAAGCAACTGCTTGACCTCTTTGAGATACATATTTCTTGAAAGTGATGTCGTGTACACCAAGATAAATAGACCATTGTTGTACCCGCCTAGATTTATCTTTCTTATTGAGGATTTCACGAAGGGGGTAGCTGGTAATGACACGTATAGGATGAGCCTGAAAGTATGGTTTGAGCTTTCGAGCAGTGTAGACGAGTGTAAGGTGCAATCGCATGAGCTTGGTATATCGAGTCTCAGCAGGTATCAGAGTTTTGCTGATAAAGTATAAGAGTTTCTTAATACTGGATTCAAGTTGAATAAGGACAGAGCTAATAGAACTATCGGTTACTGCCAGATATAAAGAAAACATTTCACCTTCGATGTGGGTGCTGATGATGGGTAGTCGACCAAGGTATGTTTTGAGTTCGAGGAAGGCATGTTCACAATCGGGTGTCCAATTAACTTCGGAGTTGTTTTTCTGTTTGGCTTTAAGGATGCCTTGGTCGCGTAAGAGGGAGAAAAGCCAAGCACAATGCTCAGAGGATTTCAATATAAAATAGTTGAGGGTGCCTATTTTGCAAGCAACCTTTTGGACATCCTCTTCAGTTCGAGGGGAAGGTATATCGATGAGGGCACGGATATGTGTGGGATCGATCTCGATACCTCGTTAGCTAATGAGGTGGCCCAAGAATTTGCCGGATGAAATGCCAAATTGGCATTTGTCTGGGTTAAGTTTTATGTTATAAGTGTGAAGGATCGAGAACACTTCGGTTAGGTTGTGTATATAGGTATGCTTTTGAAGGGTTTTGCATAACATGTCGTTGATGTAAACTTCGACTGACTTGCCAAGCAAAGGCTTGAACATGGTGGTAATAAGACATTGGTAAGTGGCACCCATATTTTTAAGGCAGAAGGGCATGACGCTAAAGCAGTAAAGACCTTGTTTAGTAGTAAACAAAGTTTTAAGCTGGTCCACAAGGACGAGGGGTACCTGGTTGTAACCGGAAGATGCATCCATCATAAATAACCATTCATGGGCAGCCGTAGCATCCAGAAGCACAGAAATGATCGAGAGAGGCAAACTGTCCTTTAGTGTGTGTTTATTGAGGTCTGTGAAGTCGACTCAGATACGAATCTTTACATTTTTCTTGGGGACAGCTACAATAATTGAGATCCAATCGGCATACTTGACTTCTCTAACAAAACCTGCGGTCAATAGTTTTTCGACCTCGAGGTTCACTGCTTCTTGAATCCTCGGTGCTAAAGTGCGTTTCTTCTGCTTCACGACTGTATAGTGAGGGATGAGGTTAAGTCGATGGCATGCTAGGGTAGGTTCGACGCCAGGCATCTTGTAGAATGTCCAGGTGAAGGCATCTTTATTTACTCAAAGAGATGTGGTGAGCTCGAGGCATTCAGCCTTATCCAAAAAACTACCAATGAATGTACCTTAACCAGTACCATCGAGTTCGATATAAATAGTGGGTTTGACAAGTGTGTTAAATGTGTTCGATGGTGTTGGGAGAGAGAGGTGCATTGATTGCTATGGTTTGACAATTTTTCTGGTAAGATTGATCTCAGGGTGCTCGTATGAGCGGCAAGGCGTTGAGAGCCTTCCATGTTCCACGTGTCGTAAGGGGTAGTAAAACGAAGTGTTTGATGGTAAGTAGAAGGTATGGATTTCATGGCATGAAGCCAATCGCACCCTAGAATGCCCAGGTATTCAGATTTCTTATCAATGATGAGAAAACTGGTTTGGAGGGTGACTCGACCGGCGGTGCAAGGAGGCTAAGGCGTTCGACAGTGACTTCGGTAGCACCGTTAAAGCCCTTAAGCTCGACATTGACTGGTGTAATGAGGTCTATTTTTTGCATGGCTCGAAAAGCCTAGAGGAAAAGTACATCTGCTGCACTGCCCGTATCAATAAGCATGGTATGGAGGACGAGGTGTTCGACATTAATCATAATGAGCAAGGTGTCGGAGTGGAAGAAGCGAACATGAGAAGTATCGCAATCGATGAAAGATATACCTTCGGGTCGAGGGCGTTGGCTAGATTCGGGTAGAAGGATGGGTAATTTCTTCTGATAAGTGAGCTTGTAACATTCTTCAACTCGTTTGTGCTTACTTCGAGTATAACCACTGTCTATGTTATTAACTTCAATAAGATGGAGTTAAAAAATATGTACCTCGGCTGTGCTGGTAGTTGAAGCTGGTTGAGGCTTGAGATACGACCCGTCGAGATAGCTGGGAAGATCGACGACATATCGAGGTAGACGACCTACTTTAAGAATCATCTTCAGTGATCGTTGCAGAGCATAGCACTTGTTTGTGGGGTGGCAGTTGTACTTGTGATTTTGGCAGTAAGGTTCGTCTTTAATGACTTCAATAGGGAAGGGAGTGCGCCAGGTAGGATCGGCCTAGATCTGTGCGATGAGGGCGCTAATAGGAATAATGAACTTGGATAGGACGGGCATTGGTCACTTTTTACAAATTTAAGACGGGGTAGCATCGAAGTAAGGGCATTTGCAGCTCTCATTCTCCTGTGAGAGGGGAGCGACCATGGGTGTAGGCGATGGTCGAGGCTTGTTTTGGTTGATTGTTGAGGCTTGACCCTGGCGATTAGATTCACGCAAGCGTTTAAGGCCGATGTATCCGTTAACCTTATATAACATCCCCTCAAGTGTTCGTGGCTTATAAAGCACGATGTACTCCTTGACACGACTATTATCTGGTAAAGAGTTAGAATACGCAAAAACACCGTTCGCACAAACGAGGCTTTTGACTTTGTGCAACTCATCGAGAAACCGTTTGGTGAAGGCTTCAAGCGTTTTGTTGGGAGAATTGTGAAAGTTGAAGAGAGCATCGACTCAGACCTCACGATCTTTGTTAAAGGCAAATTGGGTGATGAAAAGGGTTAACAATTGTTTGAAACTTTAGATAGAGCCATTAGGGAGGTTGTGGTACCATTTAAGAGGGCTATCAGTAAGACTGGTTGGAAACATTCAACACAAGATATAGTCGGCGGTGGAATACAAACTCAAAGCATTTTAGAATTCGAGGACATGAGACTGAGGGTAGGTATTGCGGTATTTACTGATTTGAGGGGTATGGAAATTTTGGGGTACTTCGATCGCGAGGAGTTTAGGACAGGATAGGGTTGTTTAAACGACTCCAGGAGTTTAGGACAGATTTTCTAATCGAGTTCCTGTTGAGTAAGGTAGGCTGGATGAGGAGGAGATCGCTGGGGTCGAGGGAGATGAGGCCTCGGATATGGAGCATGCTCAGCGCTTCGCTCACCAAGGCATTCACGAGCAGGACGCCGTATGGGGTGGCGAGGGGTGCGAAGGGTAGAATCAGAGGATTCCTCCATAACGGGAATGCCTAGATGGATTGAGCCAGTGGGAATGGCGATGGGAGCACCCTCGGCGCCAAGATGGACCAGGGGAACTTTGATATGTAGGTGGGGCCCAATCCATGTGTGGGCTGACAAACGCAACGGGGTGGGTAATTGAGGACGTTGAGGAGCGTCGTGGGTGTGATCTTCTTGAAGCTCTCAGACGGTAAGGCATAACTCGTCCAGAGTACGGTATTATAGGTCATAGTCGTCTTAACAGTGCTGCCACTTAGCCTTGAGTTCTTGGCGGTGCTCTTCACGCTCAATGCATAGCTGATTGGTATGGCGCTCCTTAGCCTGAGTGAATTGCTGGCTAATGAGGGCAAGTTGAGCGGCTACTCCGTCGGTGGAGTTGCCGACAAGGGTAGAGGTTGAGCGGAAGGTGGGGGCCATGGAATATGGTTATAAAAGGAAGGAATGAAAGAAAAGGAGAACAGGGGTGGGTGTAGTACAGATAGTACCAAATGTAGGAGCCAAGTTTCGTAGGAGGGGAAACTAGCTCTTACACCACAAGGTTATCTTTGACTAGGGGGTTATACAAGTATCTAATACAATAATAGACAATATTACTATACTAACACACTTCCGTGGAGTCCTAGAATGGGTTACTCCATGACCTCTAGCAAGGATTTTTGATAGTTGATCATATATATCGATTTTATATGATAGATCGAATAGGAGTCGGCTACAAGGTAGTCTAAGGTAATCTTGGAAGGTTGAGGGGAGAGATTTTCTAACCCCTTCATAGTGTATCCTCCCTCCTATTTATAGGATATAGAAAGGGCTGAGTCACCATAGGAGGTTAGGTTATATGTATATCCTTTGGATACAACTGTTCTGTACCCAGAGTCAGTTCTGACACTATAGTTGTTGGTTCTGACACTGTAGCTATCTAGCGGCTTGCTTCACCGTTCTGCCTAGAAAACTGCCTATCAGACGTGTCTGCCTTCAACCATGTATTACCATGGTCGAAGTCTCTCTGGCACTTATGTTGAATTCTAATGTTGACTGTCTGTCTTTGGCTTCAATTATGTCCTCAAGTGTTTGACTAGTCTTGTAAGGCTTCATGGACTTATTTACTATCTTGCTGGGCTCCGAGTCTCTGGGTAGACTTCAATGTAGCCTTTGAGTATTCGACTGGTACTGGAAGGTTGCAAGTAGGCTACTACAAGTGTCAATGATCTAGGAATATCTCTCGTAAAAACATGATGCCCCTAAACAATATCCTTCCAGTCCAAATATTAGATAGTTGAGGCATAGATTTTATGGGACCATTCCCTGCGTCAAAAGGAAATTTGTACATCCTAGTGATTGTGGATTACATATCAAAATGGGTAGAGGCAGTAGCGTGTCTTTAAATGACCATGGGCCCGTGATAACACTTCTAAAAACTATCTTCAATCATTTTGGGATGTCACATACTATAATTACTGATTGTGGAAAGCACTTCTGCAACCTACCCTTCAGCAGTCTACTTCAAAAATACTCGGTCACACGTAAGGTAGCAATTGCTTATCATCCTCAGACTAGTATCCAAGTAGAAGTTTTAAATCGTGAAATAAAAAGAATCCTGAAATAAGTTGAACAAAGAGATAGAGGAGATTTGTCAGATCATCTAGACGATACCTTTTGGGCCTATCGCCTAGCCTACAAAATGTTGATTGGGATGTCACCATATAGGCTTGCCTTTGGAAAACCTTGTCACTTACCAGTGGAATTGCAGCACAAAGCTTTATGGACTGCCAAAATATTCAATGTCCGAATGGAAAAAGCAAGAAAACATAAACGCTTACAACTTTTCGAATTAAACAAATTACCAAGATAAGCTTATGAAAGCACAAATGATAATAAGGAAAACTAAAGCACATCACGACAAATCTATTATGAGAAATAATTTTTTCTCTGGTCAACAAATGCTTCTGAAGTCTAGGCATAATTAAAGATTACGCCCATTTCCAGGAAAACTAAAATCAAGATGGCAGGGACCATATATCTTTAAAACACCATCTCCAAATAGAGCTGCTGAACTCTATCAGAAAAATGGCCAAGGTACATTTGTCATTAATGGACAACGCTTGAAACCATTTCTCGAACATGAGGACCAAAAATTAGAAGAACTATATATTAATGATCCAGTCTATCTAGATGATTAAATAAATACTCTAGATTCCCTGGAAACAACAATAAAAAAATCCAAATTTAAGCGTATGTAATGTCCGGCTGAAGATATAAAACTTAGCGCTATGTGGGAGCCAGCCCACATTTCTTAGCATTTCTTGTCTTTTAGTTAAAAATACTATTTTATTAAGAATTTAATAATACGACCAATATTAATATTTGGAAGCATTTAATACATAAGTACTATTTTCTTTTCTTTTTAGTATTCTAGAACCTATATTAATTTAATAATTTTGATCATAAAAATTGTAATGGGCACGTAGAGAGTAGATGCCCAATATTTGAAGCCTAAAAGAAACTCTAAAAGATGCTTTCATAAAACAAGCCAAGCATAAGGGCATATCCCTAAAAGATGCAATTTTCAACTTTAAATGTTTCCTTGCTTTTATTAGTCACATGGTCATGTTACTTGGCTTTCAAAGTAGTCAAGGGGACAATAATATAGGTGGGAGACAAGTTCTCACATGTCTCCACATTCATTGAATCTAGACCCCTTTTATTTCAAATAAATTAGTAATATTTAATTCAAGTTTAAGATTCCCCTCTCACCTATAAATGTCACTCTACTTCACCCATTTGAAATCAAATCTCATTTTCTATCTCAAATTTCTCTTAAGAAGACCAAGCTCGAAGCCCATCCTCTCTCTCTCTCTGTGTCTCTCTAACCCATGGTCTGTAAGGTCCCCTTTCTCCAAAAAAATTGAGTTTCTCTCTTTCTCTCGATGAAGTTAGGCCAGCAACAATATGGCAAGTAAAATTAAGGAGAAAGAAGATCGTAAGGTACTCTTCATAGATGATCGTTACAACACGATCTCCAAGGAAAAATCAAGGAAAGAGGATGGAAAAGACTTCTCTACGGACCAGGGGTGACCTTTTGTCCCAAAATAGTTTGGGAGTTCTATGCATCCATCATCTTTTCGAATGTGCCGGCCAAATCCCTCGTGGTGAATTAGAGAGGCCAAGTATTTGCCGTAATCCTCAAAACTATCTCGCATACCACTAGCATTGATTTAGGGTACCTAGGGCCAAACACTATTGATGGGTCAATCTTGACATATGTGGAAAGAATAAATTGTCCTAGGGATCCTAAAATGAGGAATGGTGGCTTATATAACCACATCATTGTACATTAAAAAAGTAGCCATTTTAAAGTGGATAGTTACTAACATACTACCATCATCCGATGATATGGAGGCCCACCAAGCCATATCCACCTCTATTGCTTGCAAACCTCCACCCCGTAAAATATCCATAGAGCACTATTCGAGTCTATCGAAAAGAACATCCCACACCCCAACTGTCGGCAACAAAAATGCCCAGTTCACTCTATTCTTATTACAAGGATTATGGAGATGACTATGTCAGGATTTACTACTAGAGTTGGCCGAAGCGTGATCAAGAAGAAACAAATCACTACGGTCCAGAAAAAGAGTGTTCAAGCTCCATAGACCCCAGAGATCGCCAACCTAGCTGGGTCTCCTATCCAGTCTTAATCCTCGAGCCCACCATTCCCGGATGATGCACTCTAAGCACAGATCCTGAGCCATCTACTAAGGAAGTCTTACAGATATTTGGCAAAGTTTTCCAGAAGATTTTTTATCTTCATCAAAGGATCAAGGAACGAAATACCATGGCTGTTGCAACACAGAAGGAGCTATTGAGGTCATTCTTATCTAGATTTGGAGAGTCTAACACCCGCAGCGCTGTTCGTAGCGTCAAAGGGCGTCACCCTTAGTTTTTTTACGATCTATCTATATATGTATTTTTCACTTTATTTGAGTCTAAAAAAAATAACATAAAAACAAAAAGTTTCTTGTAATTTTCCTTTATTATGTACTTTGTGATCCCTAATGAAATGTTTGTTTAAGAATACATCTCTTGTCTTTCACAGTATTTCATTTCAGCACAACAATGGTAGCATCTTCCTTATCTCCAGTACATTCTTTATTTTACTTACATATCAAAAATATTGGGAACAATGTTCATTTTAAGTTTGGGGGTATGGGGTTACATATTGATTTTAGGAAAAATAAAATAAAAATGTGACTTGTCTAATTGTTTTTGTCCTACATTAAGACTAAAAAATATACACTTATATATCTGATTCAATAATAAATGCATTTAGCTTAGCAACTCATTCATATTAATACTATTATTCATGACTAGATTAATGCATTTCCCTCATGCTACATTAATTTACTCAATACTCGTTAAAATACTCTAACAACAGTTATATAATACTTAGTCTAGATGAATTGATCATAATTAGATAACTTGAGGATAATTGTAAAGTTTTTTGAACCCAAGTAAGATATATGGGCCTTGAATTACCATTGAGTGTCATACATAAACTCTCTCAAGATTCAGCATCCTTAATCTTATTATTCAGTGCATTGTCGATTGTCGAGGGTGAAATAAAAATCGAGTTAAAATTACTAGAACCATTTCTTATCTTTCTTCAAGACGAATAAAAAGACCATATGAAAATGAGGAAATGATTTTAGGCATTTCTTTGTTAAAACCATTTTTGGCCTTCGTATTAAAGCATCTTAAATTATTTTCCATCAGTCACCTCATTGAGCCTAAATAAGCCATCATTTGTAAGACATTTACATTTACCTCGTTCTGAGAATGCTTAAGGAAGTAGATAGTTGCAGTTGTGGTTATAAACAAAGAAATGGGAAATGATATGAGAAAAATGAACAACAAAGAATTAGTGAGCAGAACTAATCCCCCTAAAAAAATAAAAATATATATACATAAGGGGATTATCAAGTGAAATGGACTAAAAAATAAAGGACATGATCGAGTTATGTCATATTAAAATATCATGAAAAGTGGAAGAAAATATAATCAAGTGAATCAAAATAATAAGACCTTAAATTATTCTCAAAATGCTAGAAATACCATTTTTCCATGCATTACCTGTCCTTAGCCTACATTATAACCTTTAAAAGGTCTTGATCTTGAGTCTAGTATGGCCAATTTAATGGAGAAAAAAGATAAAAAAAAATCTATGGAAATCTAACTCGACACCTTTAATGACAATCAAACTTCCATTCATGAGATCTATCCAGAAAAATGTCCACTGCTTCTAGTAATTATGAGTTTCTGCTTTACTTAAAATCAATTCGTGCCCATTTTTAGACCTGAGAAAAGCCTTAAACTTAATTATTCGAGTAAATTCTATGTGAGGTTGCAAGTTAAACTAATTTTCAACACTAGTAATCAAAATTATGACCAAATTGAAATCAAGAACTCTGTAGTATTTTAACTGAGCACACACACACCAATTCAAAAATTTCACTGAAGTTGTTGTGGTAACTCTGCAATGTACTAAGATTATTATGTATCGTTTATTTAATATTTCACAAAATTAGCACTTATGCATTACCACTGTTGGTACTTTTATATTAAAATGTTAAACAATTATGATTAACAAATCGCATCATAATTTTGTGGGTTACAAGAAATCGTAATGATTCAATTAATACTCGCCTACTAGGGGAACCTGGAGGCTTAACGGCCTGATACATATGCTAAATACAATTGCGAGTACTGTGAAAATGACTTAGTATAATTTTATTTTATTTTCCACATGGACGAGAAAAATGATAGGCTTAGGGGTGCAATAAGTGCTGAAATCTTACATTTTGAAGTACTAAAACATGTCATTTTGGTCGTCCTGAGTTGCTAATAACTGTGACTAATTACTATGTTCTCTAATTTTAGGATTCTAGACCCTCCTAAGAGAACTTGGTGCAAAACAAGAGTTAAAAGCCTTAAGCCTTATATTTGTATTCCTTATTCCATAGGTAATCTGAGGAGCTAAAGTACTACTGAAGCACATTAGATTTAGCCTAAAGCTATACCAAGTGCCAGGGACAAGCTCCAGCAATTCAGACAGTTCCTCAGTCTCCAAGGAGTGACCAAAATGCATTTTACACGTTTTAGGATGGCAGTGTCAGATCTGAACCAATTCTTACATCTAAAAGAAGGGCATTGGTTTCTTCACCTAAAAAAAAAACTTCCCCTCAGTTGTAATCATCATCTTTAAGAGGAATAAAATTCCAGAGAAAGATTTTTGATTAAGGGTTAAGTATTTTAGTTTAAACTTGCTTGTGCATAAACCCAGGTATGGTCAACTAAATCTCTTAGCTATGACTAGGGAGAAAGCCAGCCTACTTGAGTAGCCATTAGTTAAGTCTAGTTGTTGCGCTAACTTCATATCTCCCCCTCAATGGTCTAACGGAAGGTTTAGGACGGTTAGTGGTCTTAATTGAGTTGAACCCCTATTCCTAGTGTCCTTCCATAGGACCCAAAAGGCATAGAAGTACACCTTTCTATGAAAGTGTACACCTGGAGACCTAGAAAGTCCTCCTCCTCAGAGGTCTGTAGGAGGGACTAATACAATTAGCGCTCTTAAGTGAGACCATTCGCTATTTCAAGCCCCTTCCTAAGGACTAACAAGGGATAGGGGTACACCTTTAAAAAAGGGCGAACTTGGAGGATTAGTCAGGCCTCGACCTCTTCTAAGGTAGAGACTAGGGCAGGTGGCGCTCTCTATAGACCAACCATGTCCTAGCTCACTCAATTGATAGGTAGTGGCGTGAGTCCTTATTAGGATTACATCCGAGGACCTATGTGGGCAGTAAGAAGGATTCAAATTCTTAAAAGTGATAAGACCCTAACGACACCCACTATGGCACAACAAGGTCCTGGAGCTAAATAAGCTTAGGACTGAGTTGTCCCTTTCTCTCAAGACTGACTACTAATGGTGAGGCCTTTCGCCTAAAAAGGAAGGCCTGGACTCTATCCTAAATAAGGAAGGTCCTAACTCAGGTCAGTTGCAAGTAGTAACCCTTATAAGATGACTCAAAGAGAGCTTGGGAAGGTAACCCCACAGGTAGATTCAGATAAGAAAGGCTCATGTAGGGGACGTAAAATCTCGAAGTTATAGTTTTTCCTCTATAATATTTTCTCCTCCCAAAATAATCTCCAACCAGCTCCAACAAACAACTAAAAATCCCCGCTCACAAAACGAAGAACCGACACCAATCTCCGACGTGGTTCGACCCCGATCTCTATCGTGGCTTAACCCCAATTACTGACATAATACAGCAGTAGCGGAAATTTATTGGAGCAGAAATTCAAGAATTTTATCCCCACTTACTTTTTATTACATTATAATCTCTGATAAGGGGGATTATTGATAAACCATAAACAAGCAGACGTAGAGTTCGATCTCCACTTAGGTCAAGCTATCAGACCATAACTTTTCCACAATTATTAATTAGATTATTTCAAGGATATTAAAAAAATCACTAGAGAATGAGTAATGGGAAATGGTATTGGAATGCCGGTTATTGGGTATGAGCGGGGCGGGCTGGATAAAATAGGCTAATCCCATTAAATAAGTATCCTGAGGCCAATATCTACTTAATCATGTTTATGAAGCATTTCACTTTTTCCTATTTTTTTTTGTTTTGATAGGTGAGCACACCCCTCCTTCTCTCCTCTCCCACTCATTTCACTTTCTTCCTTTCCACATTTCTTTTCTTGGGTTTAGAACAAAAAAGAAACTCCTCTCTACTCCAAAATACTTGTAATTGGTTCTTAACTTTTTCCCGAAAATAATATGCAATCTTTACGACGAAAATGTCGAAAAGACTGCCATCAAAGAAGCTTCTCTACAGCACAACGATAGGTGATCTCCTCCGGGTATGGAAGATTGCGAAATGTACTTTCAAACCCTTACGCTAAAATAGCTTATCTCAGCCAAACACTCATAGTAAAATAGTTTAGCTTGACTTCAAGTAGATTAGTGAGTCTTCACTGCAAAAGGTTACGTTATAAAATAGATTACAAATTCAACTTAACTAGATACTTGGGCCAATAATAAATTACAGCGTAACCTCTAGAAGAGGACTATATCTCTAATGAAGAAGTTACGCTAGACTACTAGATAAAAAGTCATCTTTAACAAACTTACGCCAAACAATTTCTGCTTACCTTCTAATAGAGGATTGAGTATTCTTACGCTGTAACCTTAACAAAAATAATCAGTTTAACCCATCCCATATGCTAAATAAATTCAACTTAACTGGATAATTATGCCAATAAATTATATCTTAACTTTTAACAGATTGTTAAATAATTATTATAGCTTAATTTTTAATAAATTGCTAAATAATGGTGGCTCTGGTTCGCTTACGCGCTATGATACTGCCAATACTTATTCCCATGAGTAATTCCTTTGTTGTACACATTGAGAAATAAGTGATTACAACTGTCATACGTCAATATTTAATTGCACATGCTTTGTTACAACAATTTCTTTTTAATATACTCGATGTTAATGAAAATTTTCACTTATTACTAAGTATTGAAAGAAAATCTTTTTTGTTTGTTACATTTATCATATTTCTTGTATTTTTCTAAAGAAAAACTATTTTCATGTAATAAAATGCAAAGTAATTAAAGCAAACTTTTTTAGAATGATAAAATTATTACTCAATAAATACTTACTGTTCCACCTATTAACCTATCAATTTGATTTCCTTTGGAAGGAAAGAAAGTTCGTCACTTTGATTTTTTGTAGGAGGGAAGGGACTTAAGTATCCACACATTTGTAAGCACATTACTGTTTATTGCTTTTATATTTGTAGTTTAAAGTTTTTTATGCTTCCCTCCCATTAAAAATTATAAATTGAGGTTGCCACCTCTCTCGACTTGCCAAATATTCAGCTTTGCCACCCAAACTCTCTTGATCATAGGTCAAATAAGGCTCACACTCGTTGACCTCATCTTTTATCATGCCCACCCATTTTAACTTTTACATGAAACCATGTTTTATCCCCGGTTTAGACTTTGTTGAGGACTAACTGGTTTTCTAGTGAGGTATAGAACAAGGAAAAAAGGCAAAAACCCATTGTTAACTGGAACCAACCCATTTTGACCCACGGTCAAGTGTGTTTTGGGGCGGAACTGAATATTTAGTTAATCAGGGGGCAATAAAGGATTTATTATTTGCAGTGGGGATAAAGGTTAAAAAATACTATAGTTTATGCATTGTTTTGTTTTCATTCCATTTTATTATTGACAACTTAAGTTATCAATATCTTTTAAATTTTATATTTATTTTCCAATAGAATCTCCTTTAAGATGTTAGATTAATGGCTTCGTTAATAGAATGTGGGATACTAGATTGTTAGATCTTGGACAAAGATTAATCAGTGTTTATAGACCCTACATATTATAAGAATTTTTTCTTAATCGACAAAATTATTACTCTATAAATATATAGTATTCCCTATCTATACATCTATATGAAATGTAAGGAATTCGGAGAATGGAGAGTTCTCCTCACGGATCTCCCAAATATTAGAGCGCCACGTGTCATGCATAAAGGGTATACCATAAATTAAAAAATTGAATAATATTGTCATTTTAACTCTAATGCTTTCAATTATTAATTAAAATAAAAATAAACACAATTCAAGTCTACAATAATTGCTCATATGAAGTCCCCTACTCCTTTCAATTTTTAACATTTTTGAGATATAGAAGGTATAAATTAATGAGTAAAAAAATAATATATAAATGACTTAATTAAGCAGAATATACAATAATCCACAATACGATAAAGAAGCCCTAGTTAGCTTAAAGATACGAAGAACACCAAAATTGGGAATAAAGCTTCAATTGCTTAAAAACACGAAGTAGATTACAATAAATCACTCCAAAAACCTTAGGCTTCCCTCAGAACTCTTTTCAGATCTAACATAACCTAACAATACCTAGCCTTGCACCTTTTTTAAGGGTTACAAGTCCTAGTTACAAAATATGACAAATATGCCCTTCACCGCCTAAAGAGAAAGGCTAAATCGTGCCTCTGTTCGAACATAACAAGTTTTTATTCAAATAAACAAAGATGTATTCAAATACACACAATTTGTATTCGAATAAAACTAATCAGGCTGATTTGTATTCGAACAGAAATAAGTTTATTCGAATAAAACAGATCAGGCTATAATGTATTCGAACAGACATGAGTCTATTCGAATAAAACTGATCGGGTTATAATTTATTCAAATAGGACAGGACTCAGTTCAAATAGAGTTCTTAAAAAGTCAAAAAAACTCAAATCCTCTTGTATCATGGCTCCCCCCTTTAGGAGCCTTGAGCTCCTGCTCTAGCTGGAATTAGAGATGGGGGAATGCGGCTGTGCCCAATTCCCTATTGTACCACTTCGAATTACAAGGTAGCTGACCATTTATCCCAACTTAGAATGACTCAATACCACCCCGTCTTGTAACTGTTCGAATAGACTTCTTATATGTCGAATAAATTTCCGTAAGTACTGATAAGAACCCATAAACTCCTCACTTCCATCACTGTGCGGGGTCTAGGCCAATTACTAATGACTGAGACCTTCTCTGGATCAACCTTAAGCTCGCCACCACCAATAATAAAACCCAAATAGACTAGCTCCTATTTCCCAAACTCGCACTTCTTCCCGTTCAAAAAAAGCTGTTATGATCGTAACACCCCCAACACTTTGCTTAAATGCCCAAGATGTTCCTCTCATGTATATATATCAAGATATCATCCAAATATACAATCACAAAGTCATCAATAAATGCACGAAGTATCTCATTCATTAGCCGCATAAACGTTGTCGGAGCATTGTACAACCCAAAAGGCATCACTAACCACTCAAATAATCCTTGTTTGGTTTTGAACGCTGTCTTCCAAGTATCCTCATCCCGGATTCTAACTTGATGGTAACTCAATTTAAGATCCAACTTGGTGAAAAACTAAGCCGTCTGCAACTCATCTAAAAGCTCATCAATCCGTGGAAGCGGATAACGATTATTTACCGTGATCTTGTTCAACGCCAGAAAATCTACACACATCCTCCAAGACCCATCCTTCTTCGGCACCAGTAACACCTGCGAACGAAAAGGCGAGCAACTCGGATTAATAACTCCTTGTTCCAGGAGTTCATGTACCTGTTTCTTGATCTCATCAGACTCAGTAACAGAAGTCTGATATAACCCAATATTGGGTAGTGGCTCACCATTCACCAAGGTGATATCATGCTCCACATTCCTCTTGCGGTACATCCCTTCTATGCCCAAAACAAGTCTTCATACTCCTCTTGCAACTCCCCAATATCGGTTTGTTGCTTAGGAGACATTGCCAAACAAGACAATATTGTAGCCGACGGACTCTCTTGAACCAATCGCACCAACAACAACAAAAAATTGTTGTTCGCATTAGCCAACCTCTTCGCCTGAGTCGTCGTTACCAAATTACTGGTAGTGATATGCTCCGTGGATGCATTAATATAAAACTCAGTCTCATCCTTCACCAAACGATATTGGCAAGCACGACGGTAAAGGATTGCATCTCGGTCCCAAAGATAAGGGTTACCCAAGATGACTTGACACACATCCAACGGAACCACCACACATGTCACTTTGTCAATAAACTTCTCAGTAATCGCAAACTTGAATGTACACTGCTTAGTGATCTTCAACTCCGCGTCTTTCTGAATCTAACCCAAACCATACGGCTTAGGATGAGCCACAGTAGCCAAACCCATCTTCTTCACCACTGCCTCAGAAATTAAATTCTTTTGACTACCCAGATCAATAATGGCCTCGACTAAGCTCTGCTTTACTTGAATGCTGACAAAGAAAAGCTCTTCTCAACTCGCCTCGTCGATAACTAGAGGTTGCTTGAACATTAGAGCAAGCTTAGGATTTGGCTTATCTAAATCCAGAAGATCCACAATCGTTACGGCTAGTGCACGCTTCTCTTTCTTGCCCTTCTCCTTCGGCCGAAGCTCCGGGTAAAGTTTCCAACATCTATCACAATTGTACCCATTAGCCTTGCAATGACTACAGATAGTCCCCTTGAATGAAGACCCCTCTCCTTTGGACTCCCCTTTCTGGTCAAACTTCCAATTAGCCTTGTACCCTAATTTGTTATTGTCATCTTTCTTGTCGCTCTTCAAGTACTTACTTTCAATGGTAATTGCTTTAACGGTTACGTCTTTGATATTTGCCACATTAAAAAGCTTTAACTCTCTTCGAATGGACTCCGACAAACCCTCTGTATACTTTATGAACACATCGGACTTCTCCATGTTAATATCCAAAACCAATGTTTGGTTATGAAATTCCGTAGTGAATTGTTGTACGGATTGCCCAAACCTTTGGCGTAAATTGTGTCATTTAAACCACCGTTCCTGTTCATACCCAATTAGAAAGAATTTCTTCCTCACTAAAACCTTGAATTCCTTCCAACTCAGACTTTCGACATCATGTCGTTTCCGATAGAATTTTCACCACGTTAGTGAGTGACTTGTGATTTTCAAAGTAGAGAAGCAAATCTTCTAAGCGTTTGAATATTCATCAATGGAAAAATAGGTCTCCAACCTATCTAATAAATTATCTAAATTCTCGACATCGGCGAAACCATTAAAAACCAGAATCTCAATCTTAAAACCAATACGAAGATTACGCATAGGATTTATTGACTTACCAAAACTTGGGCACTCCTTGATGGAATTGGCATCACTAGAATCACTAACCATCCCCGCATTATTGATGTCTCCATCCCCCTCCAAAACCCATTTTCTCCTCGAGTGACCTTGCTGATGAGAGCGGCCTCGCCGTGTCACCGAAGTGGAAGCCTTCGCGAGGTTTGTGAGACGCAATTGCTCAACTAACTCCCCAACAGTAGAAGTTAGGTCGAAAATTGTCATTTCCAAAAGCGCGATTCGATCGTTAGCCTCGTCCATCTCTAAATCATCTTTCTTCTTTGAATTAGGTTTGCGATGAATCGTCAATGGACTCACGAGCTTCTCCTTCGTTTGCTTGAGACGGTCACATGTAAGGACCATAAACCACAATCAAACCCCCTGAGAATCGCAATTGGAAAAATAATGCCACTTAATCCATAATATGATGAAGAAGCTCTAGTTAGCTGAAAGATACAAAGAACACCAAAATTGGAAAAAATAAAGCTTCAATTGCTTAAAAAAAAGAAGTAGATTACAATGAATCACTCCAAAAACCCTAAGCATCTCTCAGAACTCTTTTCAGATCTAACATAACCTAACAATACCTAGCCTTACCCATTTTATAAGGGTTACAAGTCCTAGCTATAAAATAGGAGAAATATGCCCTTAACCGCCTAAAGAGAAAGGCTGAATCGCGTTGTTCGAACATAACAAGTTTATGTTCAAATTAACAAAGATGTATTCGAATACACACAATTTGTATTCGAATAAAACTGATCAGGCTGAAATGTATTCAAATAGGAAAAGACTCTGTTCGAATAGACTTCTTAAAAAGTCAAAAAAACTCAAATCCTCCTGGATCATACAAACTCTTATAAGATGAACATTTTAATAAATAAGTTCATGACAATTATATATATGCATCAACTATAATTAATGGTTTTATTTTCCTCTTATTTGTTTCTCTTATCTTCCAATATCATCTATAAGAGTCTTGCAATGAAGCACAGCGTTGATTTACCTTAGCTTTGTTTGTTTGTCATGAATTGGTATGTATTTGGCTTTCTAAGAGCAATTGAAAAATATGCCCTTAACCGCCTAAAGAGAAAAGCTGAATCGCGCTGTTCGAACAGAATAAGTTTCTGTTCGAATAAACAAAGATGTATTCGAATACACACAATTTGTATTCGAATAAAACTGATCAGGTTGATTTGTATTCAAACATACATAAGTTTATTTGAATAAAGCTGATCAGGCTGAAATGTATTCGAACAGACATGAGTCTATTCGAATAAAACTGATCAGGCTAAAATGTATTCGAATAGGAAAAGACTCTGTTCGAATAGACTTCTTAAAAAGTCAAAAAAACTCAGATCCTCCTGGATCATACAAAGTCTTAGAAGATGAACATTTCAATAAAGAAATTCATGACAATTATATATAGGCATCAACTATAATTAATGGTTTCATTTTCCTCTTATGTGTTTCTCTTCTCTTCCAATATCATCTGTAAGAGTCTTGCAATGAAGCACAATATTGATTTACCTTAGCTTTGTTTGTTTATCATGAATTGGTATGTATTTATCTTTCTAGGAGTGATTGAAAAATATGTCCTTAACTGCCTAAAGAGAAAGGCTGAATCGCACTGTTCGAACATAACAAGTTTATGTTCGAATAAACAAAGATGTATTCGAATACACACAATTTGTATTCGAATAAAACTGATCAGGCTGATTTGCATTCGAATAGGAAAAGACTTTGTTCGAATAGACTTCTTAAAAAGTCAAAAAAAACTCAGATCCTCCTGGATCATACAAAGTCTTAGAAGATGAACATTTCAATAAAGAAGTTCATGAAAATTATATATAGGCATCAACTATAATTAATGGTTTCATTTTCCTCTTATTTGTTTCTCTTCTCTTCCAATATCATCTGCAAGAGTCTTGTAATGAAGCACAACGTTGATTTACCTTAGCTTTGTTTGTTTATCATGAATTGGTATGTATTTGGCTTTCTAAGAGAGATTGATAATTCAAGATTGTGTATGTGTTTTCTATGTAGTTATGTTAAATCCTTTTGAAAAGATTTGCAGAAACTGAAATTCTCAATGCTTTTGTATATTAAAATTGCTAGGCACACCATAGTACTAGGTTTGCATAAATTTAATTATGCATTTTCCGCAAGTAAAGTTATTAAAGGCTTTTTTTTGTTCTTTTTGTTGATGTAGGTTTAGTTGATGTTTTGTATGTGATAATGTGTCAAATTACAAGTAAAGTTTAACTAACGCAATGAAATACATTCTTAGTTATGGCTCTTCATTTGACAAATTATTCTTATAATGGGTTTCATTGCCAAATGAACCATTGTCATTTTATTATTAAATAGTTCAACTTTTACTACACAAGTAGTTCTATTTACATATCAATTTGATTTTCTCAACAAATGGATATGCAGTCTAAGATTGATAGGATCAAAGACTAAGATTATTAAGTAGGCTTGCATTAATCACTTGTCACTGAGGCATTTAAGGGACAAATAAAAGGTACTAACATTGAGATATACAAATATGATTGGAAACACACAACACACTTAGCAGTTAACACTAAGGTATTTTTGGACAAACAAAACCTGGGATCTCCATGGTTTAGGCTATTAAGGTAGGAAATTTGTAGCTTCATCTAAATACTCATAACGACTAGTTTTCACACTTCTTTGACCGAAATTATATTTAATTTTGGATAAGAATTTGTAGCTTCATAATCTTGAATTATCTCAATTTACATTGCAGAGTAAGGATGCAAGGGAAGAAAAGAAGTTCGCAGAATAACATTCGTAAGAGTTTCTGTCACTCCCCAGAGCAAATTAGGGAGTTGAAAGCGTAAGATCTTTAATAAACCATACGCGATATCTATATTATAAATCTCAATGATTGTCCTACATGGAATGTTAAAGTTGACTAGGACAAGATGACGAGGCCTATAACATTAACATTTATGTTTGCAATAGTGAATTTTATATTATAAATCTCAACCATTGTCCTACGTGGCGTGTTAAAGCTGACTAGGACAAGATAACAAGGCATATAATATTAACATTTGTGTTTGCAATAGTAAATAGTATGTAACTATTTAATTAGTTTTAAAATTCTATTAAATACCTTTTGATGTAAACTGATTATGCGGAAGCCAATAATCAAGAAGAATAACAGATTAACCAAAATGAATTAGGTTTTTGAGGAAACCTAATTTAATTAATTAGAACTTCTCTTCTAAAAAAACTAAATTAACTAAGAATCAAATAACTTATACCTCCCAATTTATAGAATGCAAGGGGGGTTAGAATTAGGAGCCCTAGTTCTAATTGAAATAGACTTCTACTTAAATTGGAAAACTGCTAATAACCCATATTGGACCTTTCCAACTGAGCTTAAGCTTAAAGCATAAAATATAAAGCATTAATTAAACATAGGTCACACGGTGGATAGAGGATCCTATGAGGGATATGCTACATTAAACCCTCCCTCTGTGGAAGAATTCGACCATAAATTTAATCGGTCGGTGTAATCATAAAATAGGATAGGGTCCCTCTGTCAAAAATATGCATCTGAAATCCATGAGTCCTCTGAATCGGGCTTACGGAAGGCACTCTTTTGTTGGAGGTGTTGTTTGTACTGTGAAAGATAATGGTGGGCCTCCCCCAATCTCTTCACTTTGAGCCTTACAATTTGAATCCGTTTCTTAGCGCTCAATATGCCTCTTGGTGCTTGTGATCACGGGCTTGGTTGGGCACGTGGGGCTGGGTTCTCCACCTACTATCTCGGTTTTTGTTTGTGGAACTTGGGTTAGGCATTCTTTTCTGCGATTCGGGCATTGTTTGTGGACCGGGTTATGCGGGCTAAAGGGGACCCAAGCCGGGATCACCCCTCCCAACTTCCTGTTACTGTTCACGGCCAAAACTTTTCCGTTTTCCTCGACAAAAATTGCTGGATTTACGGTACTTTCAGCGGCAGTTTGGGACCTCGTCGGAGGGTCAACCATACCGTACATCAGCGGGAGTTTGCGTGGGTTCTTTATCATCGTGGTCGTTAGGTGCTCATGCGAGTCGCGTTGATCCGTGAAGCTAGGGAGGCCGAAGAATTCCTCGACGACATAGGGTGGATTGGGTTGAACGGACTTATCTCCATCTTCAAAAACTCATAGGATTCTTTGGAACAACTCGGATTGAGTGCTTACAAGTTCTAGAAGAAACTCATGTGTTGCATTCATCTCGTTGAATCGAATCGAAGGATTGTAAGATCGCTCTGATACCACTTTGATGTAAATTGATTACGCGGAAGCCAATAATCAATAAGAACACCAGATTAACCAAATGGAATTAGGTTCTTGAGGAACCCTAATTTTATTAATTAGAACTTCTCTTCTAAACAAAACTAACTTAACTGAATTAACTAAGAAACAAATAACCTATACCTCACATTTTATAGAACACAAAAGGGGTTAGAATTAGGAACCCTAATTCTAATTGAAATAGACTTCTACTTAAATTGGGAAACTGCTAATAACCCATATTGGACTTCTCCAACAGAGCTTAAGCTTAAAACATAAAATATAAAGCATTAATTAAACATAAGTCACACGATGGATAGACGATCCTATGAGGGATGTGCTACATCACCTTTAATTACTAATTTTTGTAAATCTATTATTTAATAGAACATTCTATTACATCATACATAAATTTATTAGAAATTTATGTTCTTGCTGCTAATTTATGCTTCATAAATATATTAGTGCATCTATTCATTCTTATGAATTTACACTTTTACTAGGCAATTATGAACCCTTCAAGCTCTATGTGCCTAACGCTTCAGAAAGCTATGAGATTTATCGGTCTTGTCGTAACAACATTTGTTATAAATTCATTTCATGTTGAATGTGTCATATATGTTTGTGTAACGAAATGATAATATATCTATTCCTTACTGTATGGACATTGAAGAGTTGAAAGCAACATTAGATTATGCAGATACAATAACTCTTTGGAAAGAGGACCAAGATGAAAACTGTTAGAGTCTAGAAGCTTTAAAATTGCGTAGAGTTTTTCTGCTCTTCGTGTAAAAAACTTTGGAACACATATAGGGATCAGAAAAAGATAAAAGGGAACCGAGCAATGAATTTGTAGCACTATAAAGTTGTGTATTTTGGAAAAGCCTGACTTTGTATACCAAATTAAAGTCGTACGAATAAAGATTGTGTTTTGACCAAAATATTAAGTGTTGGCTATATCATTAACTTACTAAGTAATTCCTAGCCTAAGTTTAGCTACTCTTGTGATCTGAAGTATTCATGCATAGCACAGGCTCATAAGCTAGTAACTATTAACATCTAACCGCTAGCGTTTATAACAGAAATTTGTTTTCCCCAGCTTTTATGTAGAAAATTATCTTTCAAATGAAGATCAAAGGTAAGGATTATCACAACGTATAGGATTGAACCCTTCACAAGTCAAGTATTGGTTCTATAATAAGCAAGCCCAAGTTAAGGTAATACACTACGGATGTGTTTGGTTCGTGGAAAATGGCAAAAATTGCAAACTGGATTTCCATGAAATCTTTTTTTTCATGGTCCTCGTAAAATTCGTGGAAAATCTATTTTCCATAAACCAGTTTCCATCATTTGGTTGGGCATTGATTTTCATGGAAAACTTCCTTAAATATGAATAAATGTATATACGATTGACACAAAGCGATTTTAACAGTCGTGCAAGTCTTTCATAAATAGGTCTGCAATCAAACATGTATTACCCTGCTTGTCAATTTTGAAAGATATATATTATTTTAGCAGATAATTTATACACAAAAATAAATATATTAATCATACTAAAAGAGTTACTTCTCTAATTCCTTGGTCTATCTCAAAAAACAATCTCTTGGTCTAGAAAGGACAAGATGTGGAAGAAAAGAAATAGTGATCATCCCAAAACAAGATATATCAAACAGTTGACAAAGTTCACTACTAAGCATTGATATTCTAGGACTTGTTGTGGTTAACACCTTCATATTTAGGTCGAAACCACTTCATTACATCTTCTTTGGTGACCCTATGTTGGAATTCGACACTGGATTTACATCGGCAGCGACACCCAACACGGTATCCAGGACGCTCAAGAATAATGTAAAAGCTTGTTCCTCAAATGCATGTGAATAGGTCGTGCCTGGGATAAATCAGAATCAATCACCAAATTCAACATTTTAATGCATTCGGGATAGTAAGACTTCTATTAAGTTTTTGGTGATACAACTAACAAAAAAAAATACGGCATCAAATGAACTAAAACTAATGAGTTAAAGGAACACTCTACTAGCTAAACAAGAAAATTCCATGAGCACAATGAGGGGTTTAAGTTCATTAGGTTGTTCTGATATGTACAAATGGAAGGCTACCACGAGTTAAACAAAAGTCTTCACAATAGCAATCAAACTACAAAAATTTAGTCATGCAAATAACAAAGCACTTAGTCCATATGTTAACTCCACGGAGCAACGAGAAAAGGTTCCAGAGAAGCCAAGCAGAGTTAGATGCAGGTATTGAGAAAACTAAAAGAGCTATGATTAAGGCACAGGACACAAAAAATATATGTAGGCAAAGATGACACGAGGGACTCGATAAAAGAGACAGAGGAGTTGTACACAGTCCAAGAAAGAGTGGTCTGGCTTGATATAATATTTAATTTGCACTTACACCTAATATATGTAACTAAAGCACAGATGAAATATATGTGATTTAGTAAAGATATGTAACTAATATGTAACTATGAATGTACCTCATCAAGTAAGATTCTTCTCTTTACACAAGGCAGCGAGACTGTGAAATGCCCTTTTATTCATTCTTAAAGGTCATGGCAATTGGAATTTGACCCATAAATGATACTTCTCAAGTACTATTACCTTTCGTCACCTTGGTTTACATATGGTTTCCTCGGTATATATCTCATTGAATTATTTATGTGCAAAGCACCAACAGTGTCCCCACAGCCACAACAATCTTATGTCTTTTATTCCGCAAACTCTTTAAATTCATCTATATAAATACCTTAAATCAATAAGTATATATACTACATCATATTATCTAGAACGATATGCATACATATAAAAATACCAACACACCAAGATTTCTAACACAATAAATAACAAAAATATCTTAAATATTACTATTGAAAAAAAATCACCATGCAAAAATTCACAATTTTTGGCCTTCACCCTTCTATGTAGATAAATTTTGTAGATTTAACAAAAATAACATCATAACCCAATCAACAAAAACCAAACTTCAAATTCCACAAACCAACAAAATAATTTCTCAACATGAACTTAATTTACTCAACAATTAAAAATGACAATTTAAACTCGTTCCCATTCAAGTAACAATTTTTCAACATCATATAAAAATTCATCATGAAATAGTTTCACCTAAAAAAATTATCAGTTCAATCTACACCCTATACTTTAAACAATATGACTAAAAAGTAGGATTTATTTCTTCAATACTACCGGTGAAGTACTTAGTTTAACCCTTATCTCTACTACACTTCGAAGCAAAGACTGGAGTCCTATATGAATGCGTGCCTAAACAGTTAATAGGCGATATGTTGAAATTTAAAACTGATAGTACTGCTCCCTTCTTGGGCATTTACTTTTCAAGGATCTATAGCTAAAAAGAAGTGTCCTGAAAAGAATTTTCTTGGAGCACCCAAAACTACAATCTTAAGCAAAATTCTTAGATTAGCTTTCACCTCTACTTTATATCCCTTTTAGATGGAATTAAACTTTAAAGAGCTTCCGTGTTTTCTGACCTAATTTTTTTCCAATCAGATGGGTAACTAAGACTATATATATATGTGTGTGAAAGGGATTGAATTTCAAATACTAATGGTTACTATGCTAACTCCAAACCACAGTTAGAGATATTATTCAAAATGTCCATAGGATAACCAGTAGAAACAGAATCTATTGGGATAACTCCGTTTATGACTATTTTATTCAGTACGAGCAATGTGGCACGCTCTAGCGCGTGCAAACGCATTATTTGTAAGTTCAAATTGGGTTTGAGTGTAATTTTGTGATATATTAAGGTTTACCTTTTCTTTTCTTAGGAACACCATATTATGCCTGCATTTTTAACTAAAATTCCGTGCCAGATAATACTCTTCTTTGGATATAGTCTTTGCAATAAGATGATAAGTGGATATTACTCGATTTTGATCAAAGAAACTTGCACTATGTTTTTGTTTCTTGAGGTACCTTGAATGATGTTCTCATTTACACGTCGTTAAGTCCGTTCTTACTAAGGTTAAAGAATCTTTTAGAGAATTGAACCAAAACTTACAAACTATTGTGATCTTCATATCCAAGTGGAAACACATAGCTTGTTTGTTCTATATATAGGATCTCGGAGACAACTATGAAATGACTTAAATGTACTTAGTATTATAATTTGTAATTTTGAATTAAATCTACCTATTTTGGTTTAATTTATTTAATATAGCTTTGTGTTTCAGATCCTTGGTGATCTCAGCACGTGAACTTTTTTTTTTTTTTTTTTTTTTTTGGTTTTGTTTCAGATTATCGAAGAATATTGCCCTTTTTGTTTTTAAGGAGATATGGTATAATTATGGTTTCACCACTATTAAGGACTGCTTGATTAAGAGAGAGAATGGTTGAGTTAATGGTTTATGTTGCTTTCTTACCAATATTTTTTCATGTGTGTTAATCTTAATAAGGCAGGCCTATTCTGGATTGACTTGCATATGTAGAGTTTTTTGTTGAAACAAATATGGCACTCAGAATCTGTAGGAACAGGTCATTCCCAAGAAGTTGGATTATAAAAATTTTGCCAATGAATCAAAGACTTAGTGCGGGAGGAACAGTTTATCAAAATCTCGACCTGTTAATTCAACATTGAATTCGACGATTTTTGGTCCATAACATTCTAGATATTGGTTATATTTTATTTTATTTTTGCTTCCCCTATCCAAAGTTAAAATCACATTACTGATTATCTCTGTGGCAATAGCTATCCCATCTCTCCCAATTAATATTTATAAGAGAATATACCATTATTTTCTGATGAGAGTAGGCAAGTAGACATGAAGTCGTGTTGTCGTGCCAAATATTAGTGGTAACCTTACAAAAACAAAGATATTATAAATGGTAAACTATGTAGTGCACAATATATAAATTTGAGTAACAACACTACAACTCAACCGAAAATGTTTGTGAGTGATTTATACATATGTTAACCATTAGATTTATGTATGAGATGAAAGCTTAGCTAAACCAACGGGCAACAACTATCTAAATCACGCGATCACAAACATTTTTAGTGTACAAGGCAGAGCATTTAATAGAGCAGAAAATGAATTTAAGAAAAATAAACATCCCTCTCTGGCCATTACTGAAACATGTTGTGTTGAAAATTGTCCTAACGATAAAGGACAACAAAGTTACACTTAGAGCAGAACAACCTACATTGTGATACTATTTGCAATGCATTTCTAGAAATAATAGTATGTTAACATTTTTCTAATTAATGTTTAATGCCTCTTAATTTATATCAGACACTTCCCTCTGCATCTATTTCCTTTATCAACTTCTGTGCCTTGAGTGCCACCCTTGCCAAGTATGTGAGCTCCTCTTGATCCTTTATAACTTTGTTCATACAATTCTTAAGTAGAAAGTGATTCGTAAACATTACTCCCCCAAAAGTTACCTGAGCAACAGTGGTCACCTATGTAATCCGAAAACAAACAATAAGACGATGGGAATGGTCAGGACTCAGGATACCTAAAAGTAAGTTATTTTATTTTATTATTTGGCACCGATTTCATCAGAGATAAATAGTATGATTTATACTTGTCCCTTTGTGTGCCTAAGATTTAAATTGATACCAAAGCAATTTATCATGCAGTAGTTTGTTATCGAACTGTGGCGTCTTGCTTATTACAAGAGGAAATTTCAAGATATTGTGTTTCCAATCAAGAA
This sequence comes from Kingdonia uniflora, assembly GCA_014058105.1. Taxonomy (NCBI): domain Eukaryota; kingdom Viridiplantae; phylum Streptophyta; class Magnoliopsida; order Ranunculales; family Circaeasteraceae; genus Kingdonia; species Kingdonia uniflora. Next base: position 257,765 of record JACGCM010002368.1, read on the forward strand.
TCTTCTTATAAATGGAAACCGTACAGTGGATAGAGGCTTGAAAACACACCATGGAAACATGGTTTATGTTTAAACTGTTTAGAACAAGAAAGAGAAAAATACTCCAATTACAATGGCAGCATTCAACATCTAGGAGACACTTTTTGGAAGGAAGCAAAGGTATAAAAAAGGTTGCAGGTTAATAGATATTGAGGGTCACCAGAGATAAAAGTAATGTTCTGAACTTAGCAAACAAAAAATCAATCAATGTTAGGACAAACATCTAGCAAATAAAAGACGGTGTGAATAATTCCAAGCAATCTGATTACAACTATGTTATTAAAAACATCATTTAGCAAATAAAATTACACGTTCATAGCATAAAATGAAAAATGAATTCTAAACACATTGCAAAAAAGATTCTAAGTTTCAGAAATTTGTCATACTTAAAACAAAAAAAGATTTAAAATGCGTGATACTTCTAGTCACTTTGAGAAGGTCATAATCTATATATAATCATTATCTGAGACTATTGGTTTGTACTATAGATTTTCTACAGCCTTGATAGTAGTAGTCTCCTTCTGAAAATGTATAAAAGATTCAAAAAATGAGAAACTAAAAATATTTCCACATTGAATTCAATATGAATACAGAATTTGAAGAACAAACTTTAAAGTTGAAGCAATCGAATTGAATAATTCTTTATACATACTTCAATTATTAATGTAATGAAACTTTACTATTTGTTTTTGAAATTATATAGAAAATATATAAACTTTCTTTTAATAAGAGGAATGGGTACATCTAAATATATTTCATATCAATATAGATTGCAAAACAAATAGCTTAAAAAGAGCAGTTTAGAAGGTCTAGTTTATTTACTGTACTACTATCCAGTCCCTCAAAGCTCTTTTTTGTACCATACTGATGGCTCTTTTGACACCTATACCCACATCTACCCCTATCTTAACGTTGTTATGGTTGTCTTGCTATCTTGCTGTAGCAAGACGTCGTCTTTCTGAGTTTTGAGAGCTTCATCCTACTAGACCTGGAATCTCCCTTGGAATAGATCCCACCGATGCTCTATGTATAAGCTACAGAACTATAGGTAAGGTAGCTAAACTGAGCTTGCTCAAGTCGGTCCTGTGCGACCTGAAGGTTGTACAATTGTGGTATTTGAATATAAAGATTATTTTACTTTTCAAGTTGTGCAACCCTGACAGGTTAAAGAGTGGAACTTCCTTTCGCTTCCTATAAGTTAATCAAGTCTTCTCCTCAGGTTGAGTTGTCTTATCTCTAATCTCTCTGTCATAATATTCATAAGGTTCAGTTCACAGTCGAATGTAAGTCACCTTGACATTGAATTCCATAAGGCCTCAGTCTTTCAATACTAAGCAAACCTCGTTTTCCCTCCTAATAAAAAATTTACGACTAATCTAAATGCCAACTTATATGATTTAAAAAATTAAACAAATTAAGCCAATTAAGAACAGTCACAAAAAAAAACTAACAAATCAAGCCAATTCCACTAAACCAAATAAAGCCAATAAACATTTTATACCCTGCAAAAAGGAATGAAGACCAAGGATCCTATGAATGTCAAGAAACATAAAGATCTCTGGTCGGAGCCAAACCTTCATGGAATTGCTCTGACTACCCTTTGGAGCCAAAACCCATCTACGGGCCCCATCATTCTTAAATGACTATCTTATCATACCAAAACCTCAATGTCAACGCAATCTTGAAGATTAAGTTATCAGTGAATAGTGAATCCTCAACTCATACAAGCCCAATCAATATCGACATTATAGTATTGTCATGACTCTTTCACAACTAAGTTGTTGAAAGAAATTTGACCTTGCTGATGTCTTTGTGAAGTTATACTGGGACTATTATAATATTAAGGCAATGCGGCTTTTTGGTATGGTGCCAACAATCAGCCGGTTACGATTTCTTGTAACTTTGAAGAATAAAGGGATTGTAATCACTACAGAAAATGCTAACCAAACCCAACTGATAAAATGGTATGCATTTTGGATTCTTTCTTATAGATCTTTATTTGCATATAAAGTAAATAGGGAATACGTATGCGTCGATGCAATCTAAACTTAACAAGTTTAAACCCTGAACTAGGTGAGACCTTAGAACTTTCATAAACCAAATATACTTTAAGCATGAGGAAAAGACTACATAGTTCCTCAACGCGTTTACGAGATTGATACTATATAAGAAGCTATTTAACAGAATACTCAAATTATGATGACAATGTTAAGAGAAAGATATAGAAAAAAGATACTCTTTGTGCATATGCATTGACCAAGGCGTGATACATTGTAGGAGACGGCATTAAACCCAGTGGATTTCATAACCTCCAAGCACTCAATTGCATCCTTAAACCTTCCCGATTGCCCATAGATGTAAATGAGTGTAATATACATGATAACATTGGGTAGCCCCTTGGCTCCGCATCTTTTCCATCAAGCCCTTCAACTCGTCCCATTTCTCCTGCTGCCCCAGTGAATTAATCATGATATTGTATGTTGTACTACATGGGGAACACCTACTATCATTCATCTCTTGCAAAAGCTCATCGGCCCTATCATGTCGCCCTGATTTACAATGACAATCTATAACCGTATTCCACGTAACATTATCAGGCTGAATCACCTCAGACTTCATCCTCTCAAACGTAGCCATCGTATGTTAAAGACAATTATACTTCTCAAATGTATCAATCATCACATTGTAGAAATGCCGATCCAGGGTAACCCCACTATTACACATCTCCTTCAAAACTGAAAAAGATTTCTGCCAATCCCCTTTATCCCTTCAATTCGCTAATATCCTACTAAATACATAATAATTTGACTGAACATTACACGCCTTCATTTCTTTCAACACAATCCTGGCACTCACCTACCTCCCCACATTCGTATACGCTGAATCAATAAGAAGACTATAACTTTGTTCATCTCGCAAAACCTCACCTCTCTCCATCTCTGTAACAATCGACTCCGCATCCCTTAAAGACCCCGTAATTTACATAACCCTTTAAAAGAGCATTATAAGCCCTTGTCGTATAGGCTTCAACCCACCTTTCTTCATCTCCTCAAAAACCGCCTTGGCCTCAACAGTCCTCCCCACATTCCCCAACGTAGATACCACCGCCACCAGTGTCCCTGTCTTCACTCAACCTTTGCCCCTGAACTATTGCCAAGAAAACTATCGCCCTATCAGGATCCCTCACTTTTGCAAATGCCGCAATCAAGTCATTCAACAATTGCCCATTAGGATAAATCTTATCAAACTCCATATCTTTATACAACTTCTGCAACTCATAAGCTACAGTTCGTCCAACTAAAGCATCCCTCAAATCAAACCCATATATCTTAAAATCACCCGCTTGATTCATAATCCCTTTACAATCAACTCTTTCATATCCTAAAAAAAACACCTGAAACCCTAATTAGATCCAATTGGGGGAAATTGAGAAGGAAAAATATTTTAAAAAAATTAAGATTGCTTACAGAGATTGTTTTGGGGGTATTGAATTCAGAGCGTTGGAGGACCCAATGATAGAAGAATCATTAGGGTTGTGAGAAATCGAGATTGGAGATGATTTATTGTTGAAGGTTGAGTTTATGAGAATGAGAGAGTTCAACCAAAAGAAGTTACACATTTTCCCCTTATTCATCGATTAAACCTTATAACCTGAACAAACTCACTCACGACCACATTAATTACAAGGACACGTATAATCAATGATCACGACCACCTAAAGCTTTCTCGGAGTTTGATTTGTAGAAGTAGATGGGGAAAGAAGCTTGATTTGTAGAGAGAGGTGATGAAACCTATACCTTAAACCCTCAACTTTAGTAGATCTGTAATATCAAGAGAGAATGAGATAGAAACCCAAAAATGTCATCCAATTGGGCAATTTAGGGTTGGACGGCCCAAATCATTTCCATGGTACAGAAGTACCATAGAAATAATCAAATTTCCATGGTACAGAAGTACCATAGAAATAATCAAGGCCTTCCAAAGCACACATCGTTATTCGCGTCAGTAGAATAGACTGCTGAAACCCAAGAAAAAAGATGGGTTGTTTTTTTAGTATTATAGATAATGTTTTGCCCGATGATTTTACCAAGCTATCCTAGTGATTTTAACGGGCTATCCTGTATACCTTCAGTTATCGAGTAACTTTCTTTGATTATCTTCCAAGAATGTAGTTTTTTTAGCATAATTCGGTAAGATTTGGTGAATTTAGAGAAATCTTAGTATTCCAGAAATGTTGTAAACTCGACTTTTATGTATATGATGACACCCATCGACTGAGGTTATGGAAACCTTACCTTAGAAGAAACCTAAATTGAGTACAGAGCAGAGCGAACAAGGGAGGGAATGTATCATTATTAAAGATTTTCCGATGTCATTAACTCAGTTACAAACTCAGTACTGTTGTTAATATACCAAGATAAGTAATCTAGAAGAGATCCCAGTTTCGAAACATTTCTAAGTTATTCACTTAGAACCTTTGGAAGTACAGGAAGTCAGAAGGGGGAACTTTGAAGCTTGGCTCTCAATACTGCGTAAGTTGATCAACATTTGCCTCGCAGCAGACACCCTTGCTTCCAAGGGATTAGACCCTTGCTCCCAATCAAGGGAATGCACAAAGTCTTTCCCACGCCCCATTACTTTGGCGCGGAATTGATCTGCATAATGGTTTAACAAAATGGATTATGTTGAGAGAGAGAGAGAGAGAAAGAGAGAGATGACTTATCACTATGCACAAAAATAGATATTTCAACCAATTTAATGGATGCATTTGTTACGATTTTCAAGGAAAATCAACCTTAAAAGGTAAATGTTATTGACTGCGCATCCCTAACCAAATTGATATTGTGGTACACATAATTAATGGATCCATGTATTTATGACGATAGTCACGTCATACTTAAAAGGACCGTGTGCAAGTGTCAGTCGTGTATGACCCTATTCATTTTCGGTTGATATTTGACATGAGATATCTTCAATCAAATTCTTCTCATCGGAGAACAATCCTAGGCAGCTAAAAACCTGAAAGAAAATGTGTCTTACAAACTAATATTAGTCTACAAAGGAACTCTTAAGGTTAAACTCCTAAAGAATTACATAAAACATAAAACAACCAAAACCATAAAACAAAGATCTTACCCTAGGCTATGAAAAAATAAACCGCAGAAACGGAAAGAAAGCAAAGAAACAGTTCATTAAGGCAAATCGTTTGTGTATTGTTTTGTTTGTGGACACAACTCATTTAACAGGGTACTTGAAGTTTCCTTTATCTAAAACTAAAGTCCAAGAAGCTTACCTTAAGCTGGCAATACCATATACATTGGTAATATCCAATTATTCTCACAGCATATGTTATCCAGTTCCTGTAGAACAGCCACCAAGAAAAATGTACAAAAGAGAAAGAATGAGTATACGTGGTGCAAATCCTATGCTGAACTAATTTTGGAACTAAGAATTTTATTTTAGGGTTGCCCACTTAGCAAATTCAATTCGAAGAGGTTTGTATCATTGGAAGCAATAGCGTATCGCATGGGGAGAAATTGGTTGCACGTGTAGAATGGAGAGAGATCTTAACAGGAGATTCATATTCATTAGGGAAGAGGATCGAGCAGTGTGGGCACCAAAGATAAAAAAAATTGTTCACAAGAGTTAATAAGGAATAGGGGTGTGCCCCCTCGTCGTTTGAAGTGGATATGATGGACGACTTTACCAACTAAAATACAAGTGTTCCGCAGTAATTTCAGTGTACAGGAGCAGTAGTAGACTCAGTACTCAAGAAATGCAAAATTTAGTTAGTCTCTTGTCTTATCCGTTGTGAAAACCCTCAAAAAGAAACGTTTGAGCATTTAAAATTTTCTAGTTCTTTAGATCATTCAGTGTGGTCAGTTTTTTCTTGAGTTTATGGGGTTGATTTATTATTAGCCAACCAACCACTTCCAAGATTACAAAAGGGTAACAGAAAGATGAGAAAAACTAGAGTAACATCTCGTGCAAGAAAGTATTCTCAAATGTACCTGACAAGGGTTATCCAAACTGAGAGTGGACTCTGATAATTTCCTCCTCTTGAAAGATTCGAGAGAGCGCTCTTCTACATGATTTTGACATTGCTCTATGCTAGTTTGGGTAACACCTAAAGATAGTGTATCATTGCAAGCCTCTACTATTGAATCCACTTTTGACATCAAATCTTCTTGACCTCCTATACACAATTAGAGGAAATGAAACTGAAAGTCATAAGATCTGAGGCAGATGTTGCATTTACTTATTAACAGACATGCAGATGTTGCATAAGATATGAGATAAGGTCAGGTTTTGTAGAGGAAAAAAGAGTTTTGAACACTTTACCAAAGGTAGGGTCAGCGACAAAGACAATAGTTCTGTCATCCACACGACATACTTCCATGAATACCATTAGATGCGTCATCGTCCTTCGCCAGCTCAAAATTCAAAGAAGCTTATGAAAAATATAATGAGAAATGGAGTTTTGAGACTAAACAGTTAAAATACTAAAACAAGCCCATAATACTCATTTATATTTTCTATGGTGTCTTCTTTCTTAATGGGGGAACAAACCAAAGATAGCATACACAAATAAAGACTTACGAGGGATGAGTGACGAACAAGTGTGGTCTTCATCGACGAACCTGCAGCAACACAAGAAGTACTGAAACTCTGCTTATACGATACTGCAAAGGGGTTTGGAGGTCAAACCTCGCTCAAGCTCTTAACTTTCCTTTCTTCCATTGTGTTGTCAAGATTATATTTCAGAATTGAAGGAGAATTGAAGTGAAATTGGTACTTTGTAATTGGTGATTCTGGATTTCTAGGGTTTTGGGTGATTTCAATTTGGGGAAATTTTTAGGAGAAGAGGAGATAAGATATTTGTGGGATTTAGATAAAGTTATAGGGTATTCAAGGTACCTCGTAGGGTTTAGGGTTTAGGGTTTAGGGTTTAGGGTTTAGAGGGCGAGTCTGAGGGGGAAGATGATTTTGGGGATAGTGATGATGTTGTTGTTGCTGAGATTGAGCTTGTGAATTTGGGGATTTTAGTTGTTGTTGTTGCTGTGATAAGGGTTTGTGAAGATGGAGGGAGAAAGAAGAGGATTTGAGAAACTCAAAAATGTCATTCGATTCGGCAACTTAGGATGGACGGCCAAGATGAATTATTCCTTGCGCAAAAAGTTTGGCTATTTTTATATTATTATAGATGAACTATAATTATTATGTAGTGTTAAAAAATTTGAAAAACAAATTATAGTATGATTATACTGTAATTATTATTCTTCATCCTTCAAATTCCAAATAGAAGTAGCTTAATTGGTTAAGATTTTTGGCATTGATTTTATTTCTATTATATAAGGTTCAATTATTTGTAAGTTCATTTTATTTTATTTTATGTTCCTTTAATGAAGTTGGTATTTCTATTTGAATGTTATAATTTTTTTTATTTTTTTTATTTTTTTTAAACACTCCAATTGTTAACCAAGATTGGGTTTTAATTTGACGTGACGTTGAGTTTATAATTAGTATCCTAAAAAAAATATTCCTCAATTATCCTTAAACCAGTGTGCTTAACACCCCCACACACCCCTGGGGTATGTTGGATTCGAACATCTATCAAAAATCAAATAAAGTATACATAAAATGTATGTTGTATTTTGAATTAAAACATAACCCAATACCGAATTGGTTCTTAGCATTCGTCCACGAACATCACATAATTCACCAAAGACTACGTACATTTTCCCCATTTATTTTGTGGAAATTGCCTATCACATATGCAGAGCTATAATCCCCCCAAGTTATAATCAATTTTTTATTTACAAGGAAATTACTTTTGGATGATCCACGGAAATAACAAATGTCTGCTAATTCTATTAGGATAATTTAAAATTAGTTTGGTGTTTATTTTGTTAAGAGAGCATTAGCCCAAAAGAAATGCTAGAGATGTTTCTAGGGCATGAGAAAACATGCGCATAACTAAATACTTCATTACCTGCTCATGCACTTGAAATAACCAGAAGCTTAAGAAAAAGATAGAAATACATTGCCCGCCAAAATAAGCCATCGTGACGAGGTTGTCCGATGATGAGCATGTAAATGCAGTTATATTTGGTGTCAACAAATAAATCTATTTCTGTTCCAAAACCGCTGAGGAAACACTGCAATCCATTATGTAATTGTGATTTAATCATATTGTGGATGTTCCTGTTTAAATAGCTTTCATTGCTGAGAAATAAGCGCCATTCATTACAAAATGTAGCAAATAAAGGGAAAATTAAGTTACAAAATAATTAAAAGAATATTGGACGGGGAGATTATCAAGGACAGCTCTTTGTGATGATCTTGATCAACATATTTACGAGGGCAGCAGGATACTTTAGTTTGACTACTTGGTTCGCTTGATGACTCTGAATGTAAGATCTATAAGAGCCCGTCTTGATCTTAGGACATCCTCATCATCACTCTCTGGAAAAGCATCAATTGCTGCTGCAGCAATATTTGCGTGATAAGTTGCCAAATCCCTTGTCTTTTGTATTCCATGACTCTTTCCAAGGTACTCCAGAGCCTAATATTGTGACATGCACATTAGTTACTTCATAAAATACATACAACCAAATACCGTCTATATGCGTAACTAAGAAAGAATTCGCCAGGTGTACCATAAATCGGATAACGAATTCGCAAAAACATAAATGTGAACAATGGAGACTAAATAATTATATACGCTTAGGAATTTCATAAGAATAAAGGTTACTGAAATTAAAAAAATTCCTTCTAGTGATGTCAAATCAATGGGAGGGAAAAAAAGTGCCCAAAGTGTCTTTGTTTTATAGCAAAAACTGGCAATATGCCTGACACGAATGTAAAATGCCCGACACTTATGAAAAACTGGCAATATGTCTGCAAACATTTTATGACTTCAGCGTGGTAGTGATAAGAGAAACGGTTAAACTTACAAGATCAACATTGGCAGAGTCGTCAAAGCCCTTATCTACGATTCCACGTAATTGAGGGAATTCTTCCATGGCGAATAATATAGGAGCCGTTATTATCCCCTATAAAGAGCAAAAGTGAAAATAATTAAATAAGAGAAGTAACTAGTTCAAACATCATTTAGGAACGTCACTATGAGTAAGATAGCATTCTATACATATTTGAGAACCTAAAATTCAATCCCGAGGAAAAAATATAAGATACAGTCGTGTAAATTCTGTATGGTCACATATTCCATCCAATAAAATTACCTTACTGATGTAAACACTACACCAGAAAGGTGGATGAAACAAATGAGAACGTGAATCTAGAAAGTACAGGATAGGTGTTCAGGAAGACGGGAAAATGATTGCTTGAGTTGTTAGCAGTTTGAAGTCAAGCACGTGTGAAAATAGTGAAGCCTGATTTTCAAAAAATTCTCATCTTAGAGCAAATATTGAATGTTGAGAAGAATACAGGGGTATGTTGCAAAAGGATTTTCTATCACTGGTCATGTACTAATTAACTTCTCAAACTCAAGAGAGTTTTTGTAGCATTGTTATTCGGATCAACTCGAGATAAAGAACTGTGAGAGAGAGGTATTACATGGCGTATGTCAGATAATGAACCCTTTCCAAGGGAAGCTGAGGTCCCTGTGAAATCCAGGACATCATCAATCAACTGATATGCCAATCCCTGAAATAAAATCAAATAACTAGTCAGAGAAAATAATGTCAATGAAAAGATAAGAAATCTCAGATAATAAATCTATTATGAATACCAGTAAATAGTATGTAAGAAACACTTTAAGGATGGCATTGTGATCCTTCTCTAAGTCCTTGTTAATTATAATGTATTATAGATAAGCATAAATTCAGTAAACAGTAACAAACCAAGTTTCGGCCGTAACTATAAGCCAGTACTGAAACTTCTGCTGTTTGTCCTGTCAGAATAGCAATCGCCTTGCAACTGTTTGAAATCAATGATGCTGTCTTGTAGTATGTCTTCTGCAAATAATATTCCATGCTGCAGCCACAATTAGAAGAATAAAAGTGAAAAACAGTTATCTGGCAAGAAACCAAGTCCAAATAGGAAGTTAACTGGAAGTAACTGTTGGGATTCTCGAACCAAGTTCAAATAGGAAGTTCACTAGAAGTGGTAGTAGAAAAACTTTGATATCAGCTTAAGACTTCTGATTTAAATAGATAATTTATTGTGTTACAGAATAGAGGTATGTCATTCATCTCCACACAACCATAGGTAACAATTAGCATTCTACCATTTTCCATAAAGATGTAATCGTGACCCACTTCTAATCGAACTGGAGGACTAATTTTTTTATCAATAAAGACAAAGCTCCAGAGTTCTGATATAACAAACAGCTTAGACATGCTCGAGTTTCCTTCCTCACACAATTCTATATACTGGTATCACTCTTTGAGCACTCAACTTTTCCACTCTCTCTTTTTAGAAACCTCTTTTCATTGCCTTTATTTTTTTCAATTAAATTAATTCACAGTATCTAAGGAAGTATAGATGGTATCACAACTTTAATCCTTGATATTCGCACTACAGAGGCCTGAAACTCCATATATTCGCTATAAGATTTATGCACTTCCTATAGAGATTTGCAATTTTCTCCTGCCTCCAGAAAATTTTGAACTTTTTGATGATTTTTGTATTTGAACATTGTAAGAATTTCTTGCTGGAAGTTACTTTTATTTTTGCATTCAGTAAGATGCTTCATTGGTAATTTTTGTATCCGAACATTATAGGAATTTCTTGCTGGAAGGTACTTTTATTTTGCATTCAGTAAAATGCTTCATTAAAAGGTTAGAGGTGATCTTCTTGCTACATCCAGTTAATCCAGGAGGCCAATCTCCATAAAATCTAACGGTAAAGTTAGCTCTGGCGGAAGAATCTATTAAAGGGTATTTCTGGAGTTGACAGGCTGGTGGTAGCACAATGTTGTTGACGGGGTTGCTTGTTGTTATTATTCATATTTTCGTTCTCTTTTGACCTGTGGATGCCACTGGGCTTTCCCTGTATGCTTCTGCCTCCATTCTCCAGCTTCTTGCCCTAGTGGTTTTAAGGCAATTTTTTTCAATGAAATCGTTTTATTTATCAAATAATTAACAATAATTGATAATTAGATACTTCAGAATAATGAAAAGTTTGGTTTCTATGAGATTTAACATCAGATGGTCTCCCTTCAGCAAGAATTAAGAAAAAGTACTATGAACATTGGAGTACACGGGAAAAGATGGACAAGCAATTGTGTCTCAAAATATTTCTTGCAGGGATAAAATCTTTGCAATGACCCATAAGAGTAGTAACTTTGGTGTCCTGGTGCAGGAGTTTAGAAAAGTCAATGGAGATGGAAGTGGGAAAAGAATGGAAAAATTCCAGTTAAGTGGTCATTTAGTGGAAGTGAGTAAGATGGTTAATTACGGCCTCATTGGGTTCCTAATGCCCAAAGTTTGAAAAAATGTCCGCTTGAAGTTTTATTTCTTTACTGGGGGTGACTTGGGGTCTATCGCTAACTGGAAACACGTTGAGAAGGAAAATAGACATTGATCCTTTGTTAGCGCCCTTTCGGACTCAGTGGTGCAAGGCCTATAAGAGAAAGGATTGGAGAGTACTGTCGGATCTCAAGCCATTATGCCGGTGGGTGGGTGGGTGGGTCTAGTGGAAGGAACAAAAAGCTGGGGCCTTCGATGAAATGTGAAGACTAGGTGCAATTGTCCTTAATATCAATGATGTCATTGTGATTATTTTTTTTGGAAGTTGAGCATTAAATTACAAGCAAGAATAAAGGAATATAGGGTGAGGACAACTCTCCTTGCTCAAGAGCACAAGAAAAGGATGGGAACCTTACACCATCACACCATACAAGAAACAAGCACTAAACACTTACAATCCTGTAATAGATCCCACCTAATGCATCCTCATTAAACACTCACATCATTCTGAATTGGACCTCTACCTAAAATGTTAAGGTCTTATCATTTCTCATCTTGGAAAGCCTTTTTGAGATCGTTTAATAAAATTTATTTTCTCAAAGAACTTTAATACAGTAAGTCTATAATGGCAGTATAGCCTACCTACAGCGTTTCTCAGATGAGGTCGTCATCTGCATGGTTTCCCCAGTAACAAGATGTTCTACAACTTTTGCAAGTAAACTTACGACCTGCAAATGAACAGCAGGCGTTCAAATATTCATTTTAAACCTCGGTGACAAAATATAACCAATAAAGGAAAAGAAGAAACAACAAGGAGATAGAACTTTAGGATATAAGTAATAAAACCATAGGAGCAATTCTGATATTAAGAGAATTAGATAAAAACATACCTCTGTGTTCTTTAATGAAGCAAGGGCTACACAAGCTCTAGAAAGCAGAAAATCTCCTGCTAGAACAGCTAACTGCACCACAATGGAAATCAATTTTAGGGAATGAACATAAGCTGTTTATAACATACCTCGAAGTCAGAATCATCTTTATAGTACATTATAATGTTAGCCATCCATTCAATCAAGCATTCTCTAGGAAGTACATGTAACTTCACAACATGCCAAGAAAACTGAAGGAATCAATTTACCATCAGCACGTACCGTTTATTATTATTACAGTATTATATAGGGAAATAACAATATCATAATTACAGAATGCATAAATGTTGAGAAATAACAATATAATTATAACAGTATTATATAGGGAAACAACAGAATTAAATGGTTCGCATGCATGTATACCAGCATACTCGAACCATTGAACATAGGTAACTAAGATAATAAATGCTAGCACACCTCAAAGAAGGCCAACTTTTTACTAATATGTGTGTACACTGCCTATTTTCAAATGTATGCAATATACCTTGTTTCCCATTACAAAGTTTAACGAACCAATTCCACGCCTTGTATCTGCATCATCCAAAACATCATCATGGAGAAGGCTTGCCACCTAACACAGGAACTGGAAGTTAGATGAACCTGAACATTTATCATGAAATATATAAATCAAGGTAGACAATATCGGATACTCTAATTGAATAAATGCAACATCAGTTCGGGCCACAACATAAACAAGAAGTCCATGCTTACATCCACTTGGTGTCCCACTGACTAAGATAAGCTAACAAATGTTGCAATTGTTTCAGTTTCACATATCAATCCACTCTCAGTCCACAAGTGAGTATATAGCTACGATAAGGTCACCAAATAAGAAGATTTAAATCTCCTCTATGAAATATGGAACCACGTATTGCAATAATTTCATCATTTCAAATCAACCCACAAACTTCTAAATACATCAGAAGCAATGATAAATACGAAACATAAATTTAAAGAACTCACATGAATCATTTCAGTGATCTCAGCTATACACTGCTGTCTTGCACGTAGTTCGTCCGTAAATGAAACACCGCCAGAAGTGGAGTTGGGAATTGACATATTCAAAGCCGTTGACATTAACAACAGAACCTGCAGTGACCACATGTCTATAATTCTTGTAAGGATGCAAGCAAACACTAAATCGAAAGGGTTACACATTTGATATCGTCTGTTACCCATTCTAATTGAATTACAGTTAATGAATTATGATTCAGAAATTGCATTATTCCGACATTAACCAATTTGTTGAACAAGTACGAAAGCTCATTCCCTGGAATAGCTACGCCACTCTCAATTTTTGCAGTCATGACGCTTGAATTGTATGCATGGTGCAGATGAGATCATGCACAATCAAACATGCTATGCATCGTTTTTGAATTTTTAATATGGTGGTCATTTCTTTGTCAGTTCTTTGGTAGTGTCACTATGAATCATACCTTACCTAGTGTCTCAATTATATATTACTAGTTGTGAACGTGGCTCGCCACGGCTGCAGTTGTTATTTGACACGTTGTGTCTTCGGCACTACAACCCTAGAATGTCGTACCTTCGACGTTATAATTCTTCAAAGCCATACTTTTGGCACTACCAATGCATTTCTTTGGTACTACAAATCTAAAATATTTCATGCCTTCAACTCAACAAATACTGAAAAAGTAATTAATGAATAATCAAAATAATGGGAGAGGAGAGAGTATACAACATGAGAAGGGTGTACGTAAGAGAGAAGTGAAAGAGAGTGTGAGATCAATGTAGGAGTTAGGTTTTGCCAGGGAGATGAAAACGTGAGTTTTAGTTGTGTTTATTCATTTTTCTAATTAATAATGTAATGTTGAGTTAAGAGGCCGAAATACCCTTAATATTTTTCAAGTTTTGTTAATTATACCATTTTATTTTATTAGGTATTTTTAAAACACCCCAAAACTTCAATTTGAAAAATCAACTCTCCTCCGCCCATCTACATTGTGACGACAATCTAGATGCCCGATACACAATGTAGTTTGTCTTTTATCTCTTAAACTTATGTACCTATGTGGCTTATATAATAGATCATTGATATCAAGGGAAGATTATTTGCGTAGTAGGGTTAGTATGCTATGAATAAAAGGGCTAAGCTCATTTCTTCTTTGGCTGTTTGAGACATTGAGTCAGCTCGTTCTAGGGTTTTAGATTAATAATGTAGGATAGTTAGTTTTTCATTAAATTCATTTTTGCGCAAATCCTATCGTTGCTTTTACCGATAGTTTGTTTCAAATTTGATATCACAATGTTGTTCTCTCTTGAGGTTTTTTTCAAGTTGATTAACCATGTTTATTTTAAGTTTCAATTATGTAATTTCAGAAGATAGATTTTAGATCTTCGTACAATAGTTGTTGTACTAGGGAATCTTCTTCTTTCTCTAGATTTGTGACTTTCAATTCAAAATTTTAGCTATTTACCACTTATCAATCAGATCTAGAAATACTTTCAATATCTGCAATTTTCGCTTTGTTATTTGCTTTGTCTATGGCTTTGCAATTCCTCTCTAAGTATCACGAATTAGGGTTGTACACGGTCCGCCTCGGTCCGGTTTTGGCCCTAAACCGCGAACCGAACCGGACACCCCAATTTTTGAGAATACCAAAGCGAAACCGAACCGGCCTCATAAAGAACCGAACCGGTTGGTCCGGTTTCGGTTCGGTTTTTCCATTCGGTTTTTAAATATATAAAATGGCTTGAGTTAAGTTACTGTTGAGAGTGGGGATAATTCAAACTACAAAAGTGCAAGCCAAAAATAATTCAAACCACATGTGGGAATCTCAATGAGAGTCGATACGGACAGCTGTCTAAGACTTTATTATATAGGGGATGTGACATGAAAAAGAAAGTCCTCTAAAGCATTTGTCCTCTAAAGAGTAAAGACTAAAGTTGTGTACAATATGTGAACTTTATTACATCTTGGGCCTGCTGTGAATCCAGTACTCGAATGGCTGTCGCTTTTACTTGGGAGAGAGATGAAACTAATGGTTGTCGCATTTACTCGTCTTTCACGGTGATTGATTTCTGGTGGTTCTGGATTGAACAATTCATCTACAGAATTGGGTATGGGTTTACGTGATCGTGATCGTGATCATGAAATCCCCAAATCAAACAGAAACTGCACAGACAATTAAAAATCCCCAAAATCAAAAAGAGATAAAGAGAGAGAGATTGGGTTTACCTGTTTGAGTTAGGAGATGAGGAGTTGATGACAACGTCGATGGGTTTGGAGAGCAATGCGAGAAAGGAACCTGTTGTGGTTGTGGTTGTGGCGTCAAAAGGTTGTTACAACCAAAGAGACGCCTCATCTTCTGGCGTTAGAGAGTTGAGGAAGATGTCAAACAGTGGAACCCATGCTTCCATTTTTATGTTTTTTTTACCCACTTCTCTGGTTTTCTTTCTTCACTTGAGAGAGAGACTAGAGAGTAGAGAGTAGAGAGACTGAGAGAGAGTAGTAGAGATCAATTTGATCATCCCCAAAGCTTAGGTGGTGGTAGAGACTCCATATTCAGATCTTATGAGAGAGAGTAGAGAGACTGAGAGAGAGAATGAGAGATCAATAGAGAATGAGAAAATTATAGATGAGATCATTGACCAAGTACGCCTAATGTAATGGCATTATTCTTAGCAGTTACTTAAGTTAAGTTATAACCCCTGCGGTTCGGTTTGGTCGGTTAACCGGGGTGGATAACCAGTAACCGAACCGGGGTAGCCCGGTTTACCACTTTTCAAACCGAAAATCGAAAACCGAACCGGCTCTGTTAAAAACCGGGAAAAATTGTCGGTTCGGCCCGGTTCGGTTCGGTTTCACGGTTTCGTCGGTTTCTCTGTACACAGCCCTATCACAAATATACCTCGGTGCCAAGTTTTATTTTTGTTGTACTCGATATCTTTTTCTCAAGGTTTGTTTTCAATCTCCTTTCTCCCTGAAAAGTGGTGTTAGAGTTTACATAGGGTTTCGATAAGGTGCTCCAAAACTTTTAGACAATACTTCAAACTTCTATTAAAAGTGGTGCTTTTATGTCCTCCGAATTTTGCTAGTTACTTAGGCGGATTTGCTCAAGCAATTTGCTCCCTTTTCTAGAAGTATATTGCAACGCAGTGACGTACGACTGCGGAAAAAAAAAAACCTTTATTTATTGTTTTTTCTCATAAGGCGAGTAGAAAAATGGTGGGGTGACCAACCAATCTTGAGACATGTGTCGAGTGTATCGAGGGGTTAATCGATGATTTGAAAGACGAGTCAGCAAAGATACTCGAGTTTTTCTTTCTGGACAAATTGAAGCACTAACCACTAGAGGTATCGAGAGCTTTTAATGCTCACTACGATGATTATTAAATTTCACACCTTTCTCTTGGAGATTTCAGTTGTAACTAGAGACGTACACAACTATGGGTTTTTGTAGGCGATGTAAGCTTGATGGGGATGTAGTTCGCAATTATTGGGTATAACCGATCTTATAACAAAATTCATAAAAGACATGGTATGGGAGGAATTTTGGTTGGCAATCAATAGAGCAAGTATAAAAGTAGAACACGAGATCACATCCTTTTTGGCTGGGTCCAACCAGTTGATGAAGATGATCATTAGGAAGAACTAAGTTCGTGGTCAAATTTCTTTAAGGAAAAGTTGAAACGGTGTGGCTTGTCTTCCCTCTCTATATTAATATTAGAGTTAGTAGGCTTTTATAAATAAGAGGCTCAGCTTCTTTATCCTTTGGTTGTTTGTTTGAGACTTTGAGTTCACTTCTTCTAGGGTTTTAGCTTAATACAGAAAGATAATTAGCTTTCTGTTGAATACTTTCGTGCAAATCCTATTGTTACTTCCACTAGTAGTTTGTATCGACCTTTCATGCTACTTCTTTGAGGATTTTTTGCAGCCATTGCTTGCTTTAAATCAGTTGTTATATTTGGTGCTTGATTACAAAAGCTAATAATTTATACAAAGAAAATTATATCCCGCAAGAACTTCACTTTCAGTGTTGGCTTTCATCGTTTCTGATAGGTTATGGGTCGTCACGACTACAAGCTAGGCGCACGTCTTTCGTGACCGATCTCTAAGTAGTTTATTTATTTGTTTTATTTTATTTTATTTTGTTCTAGAGAATCCTCTAAATTAGGATTACTCTAGTAGTTACCTATTTTATGGGGAGTGTAGAGAGAGGTGGAGATCTACATATGGGAGATCCTAAGGTAGTAGAAAGTAGTGTTGAGTTTTTGAAGGGAAGAACCCTAGTGAGAGATAGAGAGAGAGAGTGTGTAGTAGTAATTAATATTCAATAAGAGATCGTTTATTAAATTGTATTCGCTTAATCACTTTCGCATACTTGGTGTTTAACAACTTGGTACCAAAGCTAGAACGATATGGGCGGAGATTTTTTTTGGCGGAGATTGGTAAGAAAACACCGAAGAAGATTAAGCAACCAACTCAAGGCAAACGTTTGAAGACGGTGGAAGAATCTAATGTGTTACTAGTATAATCCAGCAAAGAGCTCACCGCCTCAAACAAATTAATGTCAAAGCAAATCGAGGCGATGATGATCGCGGTGATGTCAATATCAACGAGAAATTCCATGTCCGATGTGGGCCATAACGAGCGAGGGACGGAGAACGGCGATTCTAATAACCCTGGAGTGGGGCGGGGAAGAGGTGTTCCGATAAGGGGTTTTATGCGTGACGGTCGCAACACAGGGATTAACCTGTTAACCCCAACACCATTAGCGATCATTGGAAGGGGAAATAAAACAACGCTGCATGCCGTTCCAAGAAGAGAAAATTCAGAGTTGGCAAAAGACATTGATGAAACCCTAATTTCTAACTCTTTTCATGGGATGGACGTCGAGAGCGTTGACAAATTGGCAGATCCAAACGACGAAGACAAAGACGAAGACGAAGTATGTAAAGTTGGGCAACGGAGAGTGTTGTTGAATCGAGTCAGGTACGCCGTTCAGAAGTCACCGGTGTAAACTGTAGTCACCGGACGGGTTCAGTTCACGTGTCTGCCACATACGTTGAGCACATGGGGACCTCCACTGCTAGAGCGAGCCTTTTTATTTTAAACCCATCTCTACCAACACTCGTCCCTCCCAAACGATAACACCTCTGCATCAAATCGAGAGAGGTGAAGGCAGAGGCCCTCCGGCTTCTCATCGACTCTCCTCCCCTTCACCAACGGCAGCACCGATAGTAACAATAACTCCGACATCGCCGACAGTGATAACAACTGCGCCAGTGCCTCCAGTCTCTCTCGTTGCCGACAGCGCCTCCAATCTCTCTCTACGAATTTTACACCAACAACACCAGCGTTTCAGTCGACACCGATGGTGCCCAACACAATTCCTTCGATAGCTCCTATGGGGGATATCAACAAGCCAACAATCCTTCGATCAGAATTTACCTCCGCATCACAATAATTTTTCAGGAACAACAAATGGGTTTGTACCGCATAGAGGGTTTGTTCCATAAGGTCCACAAAATAATTCGGGGTTTGGGTTTGGTGGTGTCGACAGAAACGGTAACGGATATGTAGGAACCAATGGCGGAGATTGGCAAAATACCGGACAGTCCTCAGGAGGGCAAGTGTCGACAGGGGAACCGCCTAATGTGCCCCCTCGACCACAGAGGTCCCCTACCCCTCCTCAGGGACCCCAATATTCAGAACAGGGCGGTCAACAAAGACAATAGGCGTCGGGAAACGGGTTCATAACTAAGAACATGTATTGGGATGACTCTGACCAGAGAGGACACGGGCCAGACACGGGGCCACGTACAGTTTCCATGACAAAAGAGGTCGAGGTCACAGTAGTATTCCAAATAACTACGAAACACGTTCTCGCACGGACAACTATTAGCCAAATCAGTGTATTGGGGCTACTAGGTACGAAGAGCAGCCAAATCAGTGTATTATGGCTACCAGGGCAATTTATAAAGTCGGGTCGCGAACGCTATTATTTCTGCATTCCAAAATTTAAACTCTAACATTAAGATTAATGTGCCATATTTTGATGGGAAATCAGATGCAGACAATTTTAAAGATTGGCTGAATAAAGTTGATAAGATGTTTGCATTCAAGAAGTACATTGGGCAAAGGGCAGTGACATTGGCAAAGGCGAAGCTGACGCAATATGCACTAAATTGGTGAAAAAATATTCAGCAGTTACAGGTATCTGGGGGTCATGATTATATCGTTGATTGGGAGGTTATGAGGGGCGAGATGATGGCTCATTTTACTCCGAGCACTTACGAGGAGGAGATTTTTGCCGAACTTCAAACCCTACGTCAGATTCGAAACCAGTCCGTGGATGATTATGCTAGTGACTTTTACATATCATCTCGTGTTATCTTATCAGAGTCAGAGGCACAGAGGGTTAGTCGCTTTCGTTTGGGTCTTACAAAACGCATTCAAGATAAGATGATTTTGTTCTCTCCCCAATCCTTGTCAGAGATAGTAGAGATGGCTCGTCGGGTTGAGGCCAAGTTAAAACTTTCAGGATATTCGTCTTTTACAGTATCGGCTACAGGTGACCACGACACCTACTTCAACACCATCAGCAGTTGGGACCAAGCTAGCACGACTGTCAGCACAGTCATTTGTTATAATAGCGGGATGACAAAACATATAAGGCGCGAGTGTCCTAACCCAGAGAAAACCATGACACTCATTTCTCAGATGACGTGGACGAGGCTACAGTGACCACGACACCTACTTCAACACCACCAGCGGTTGGGACCAAGCCAGCACGACTATCAGCACGGTCATTTGTTATAATAGCGGGATGACAAAACATATGAGGCTCGAGTGTCCTAACCCAGGGAAAATCGTGACACTCATTTCTCAGCAGCTACATGATCACGTGGACGAGGCACTTGAACAGTTACTTAGTCCAGAGTATGGGACGCGGAGGTGGCAGTAGTTGATCTTCTTTCTCCTTAAATTCGTGGACGAATCCTTCAAAGATGAGGAGAGTTGATACCACGACCTAGGCGCACGTCTTTCGTGACCGATCTCTAAGTAGTTCATTTATTAGTTTTATTCTATTTTGTTCTAGAAAATCCTCTAAATTAGGATTACTTTAGTAGTTACCTATTTTATGGGTAGTGTAGAGAGAGGTGGAGATCTCCTATATATGGGAGATCCTAGGGTAGTAGAAAGTAGTGTGGAGTTTTTGGAGAAAGGGAAGAACCCTAGAGAGAGAGAGATAGAAAGAGCTTGTAGTAGTAATTAATATTCAATAAGAGATCGTTTATTAAATCGTGTTCATTTAATTGCTTCCGCATACTTGGTGTTTAACAGTTTCCTTCCACACTCCTTGTTATTCCTATTGACTTCACTACATTAGCGACACAGTTAAAGGATAGCTTATATTGTCCATTTATCAGCTTATCTAGTAAGCTGATGAATTATGGAAGTTGTAATGTTAGTTACAATGCCCTTCAATTATGTAAGGGTAGTTATCTTAAGAAGATTTTCAGTACACAATTGGGGAAAAAAGACATTTGTGAAACTTCTAGAACATTTTGTTTCCAAATACAAACTTGGGTGAAATTTGTTGCAAACCTAGCTGTTAATAGAATGTTAATAGAATTGCCACGGGAAGGGACACCTTACCGTGGGGCGAAACCTCTTCCCTTCAACACCCATCTTAAAGAAATACTCGGCAGCTGAAGCAAGCTTCGGGACCTGTACCAAAAGAAGCCAAACTTTTATTGTAGAAGCTATCTTCAATCCATCCAAAATATTCATTTCTCCCCTCCAATAGAAATTCTTATGTAGCGTAAATAACCTAATAGATGAAAGATGTATAAATATACCTCAGCAACCACCATTGCTCTCAATCTATTGGCAAGAATGGAAAGTTCATCAGCAACAAGGGAAAATGGATCCAAATCTTCCTGAGAAGCATCATTTCGGAAGTCTTAATAACATGGAAATTGCAATAGGTAAATTAAAAATCAAGGCATATCACACAGCAAACCAAAGTGAAGCTCAGAAAACTAGAAGACCCTAAATGGAGAATATTTTCCAAAACGGTGGCCTAACAAATTTATTTCTAGTGCTGAAGTACTATATAGAGAGGTTATTAAGTTAGAGAATATTTCTTAGAACTGCAGTCTAGCAAAGTTATTTCTAGTGCTGAAGTACTATTTAGAGAGGTTATACAGTTACAGAATTTCCACGATTATCTGGGTCTTTTTAGTACCTACTGAGTTAGTAAAGTACGGATCGTTAGAGCTGCTGACAGGAAGAACTCCCCATATGTCTTTACATGTCGTATTTCTTAGTAACAATACATTTCGTTAGATCTCCAGATAGATTCTCCTCTAGCAGTAAAAGAAAGTGACCAATGATGGTTTCAACCATAAATATAGGAAGAACAATTTTCTTTCTTTTTTATGTCCGGAAGTTCACCGGGTTCATCATATTTCACCATTCTCCTAACTAGTCTCCCAGGCTCGCCACGGTACATCCGCAAGCCGCACGCTTCATTTTAAGTCAAGATAAATCTTGGCGGATGACCCCCCGGTGTTGGGTTTCGAACTCGTGACCACTCTCTTCTCTCTCCTCCAAGAGGTGATCCCAAACAATTTTCTTAAGCCCTGGAAGCATGGGGAAAGAGCTAAGAAAATTAAATATGCTCCTTCGAAACTGCACCATCTTGGATCTTTAGGAAACCTTTGATACCATGTGTGAATCACCCAGCAACCAAGAAACGGAAACGAGGAGAGAAACACAGAGAGGAGAAAAAGAAAGACCTCCAGCTACCCCTCAAACTCAGCTGACCTCCAGCAACGTGTCATAGATATAACATATGCTAAAGTGAGTGTAGAACTATAAAAGTAGAATAAAAGATGTATCGATTCCTACATCTCTATAACCACGAATATTTTCCCCCACTTGAATCTAGCATGTCCGGTCTTGTCTCTTAGGTGGCCAAGCAATGAGGCCTACACTTGATAACGGACCTCTTAAACTATGGAATAAATCCAGCACTAGCAATGGAAGAAAAACAGATTCTGGGGTTTGATCATTGTCTACAGACTGATACTGTGACTGATACTGTGACTGATACTATGATAAGCACTATATTTTTCTGCTGCCGAAGAAGTTTAGTAGAGATTTCTAGGTAAAACGAACAACCAATAACAAGAAAATGTGAAAGAAAATAAATAAATATCTGGCTATCATACCAGTAGTAACACATTAACATATTATGTTGGCTCACATACATGAGGCGGGGTAAACATTGAAACATAAAATACAAAAACATGAAGGAGAGAACAAAGCACAAAGAATAAAGTCTGTAAGAATCACATAGGAAATTCAGTAAGTAAATAGATGTATTATTAGAAACCTGAACTATCGAGCTTTTCTCGTGATGCATTTGATATCTAACACCATGTAATTCTCGCGAACCCCCGATAAAATTTTCTCTGCTACTCAAAACCTACTAATACACAGAAACAACAGCAGGGAGATTGTTTAATGTTAACTATTCACAGTTAAACATTATAGCGACAAAATAGTTCTATAAAGACAGAACTCAAAAAATGCTTAGTATACAGCAAATTGG
Organism: Kingdonia uniflora; assembly: GCA_014058105.1. Classification (NCBI taxonomy): domain Eukaryota; kingdom Viridiplantae; phylum Streptophyta; class Magnoliopsida; order Ranunculales; family Circaeasteraceae; genus Kingdonia; species Kingdonia uniflora. Next base: position 280,757 of record JACGCM010002368.1, read on the forward strand.
AAATATTATAACTCACCAATTGTAAGCAGGGAGATTGTTTAATGTTAACTATTCACAGTAAACATTATAGTGACAAAATAGTTCTATAAAGACAACTCAAAAAATGCTTAGTATACAGCAAATTGGAAATATTATAACTCACCAATTGTACTCTATTTGGACTTGAAATATAAAAATATATATATCAGCGACGGAAAGACAATAGCCTAATACAGGATTTTTTTTACTACCAGAAAGACAAATTTTACCATCGAGGTTCATCGTCTTATTTCATATATTACATCCTCTATATAGCCTAGTTGCTATATTAAGGTGCCACCCACATTCTAGAGATCCACAACCGTATCTTTATAAATAAATGTCTTCTATAGGAAATGAACAGTAAACTTTCAGCCTCTATTAATTTGAAGTCTGATTTATCGGCTATTGAAGAAAATCAACAGCTATATTTCGTTTAACTGTCATTTAGACACTAGTGAGTTTATATATCACTTTTCACTACAATTATTATCATTTTTGTTTCATCGCTCTTTCTTTAAAAAATATTTTTATTTATGTAAGAATCAAATTAGTTAGGCAAGATCCGAGTGGAATTTCATTTAATAAATAAAAGTTTTTAGTAATTACGCTTTCTCTCAAGGGTTGAAAGCATAAAAACCCAAAAACCATACAACTTCAATAAAACTCCAAACATATTTCTTGCAAAGATCCCGCGAAACAAAACCCGCCCCTAGGTCTTACAAACAAATCTCTGCCTTACTGACTATCTCCCCAAAGAGGTCACTCTCACAATAAGTAGGAACGGACTTGATCACAATCCGCTTACAAAGGGTACGATAAACAGTAATACAATCAGTTCAACTCAAAGCAGATAGCCAGATACTATCCATTAGTCACAAAACCATCAATAATTTTCTACACTTGGGAATCTCCAATTTCACTCTTTCTTCAAATCCACCACTATGTCTTCAGCTCAATTATAGCCTTCCCAACTACTCTTAACTCCACAGTTTCATTTCGGACACATTACTGCATAAATCTCAACCCCAAAATCCAATCAAAGACACCCACAAAGTCCCTTTTTTTTCTAATATCAGATGAAACATAAGAAATCTCAACATCCAATCACAGACTCTTACAATTTACTAGCAAATCCCAGTCTTACCGACTATCTTCCCAAAGGGGTCGCTCTAACGGTAAGTCGAACAAACTTGATCATCATCCGCATACAAATGCTACATCACACAGTAATCCAACCAGTTCAACTCAAAGCCTATACCATTAATTAGCTACAAAAACCATCAATAATTTTCTACACTTAAGTATCTCCAATTTCACTCATTATTCAAATCGCCCACTCTTTCTCCAGCTCAATTACATTGTCCTCAACTATTCTAACTCCACAGTTTTATTCACAACACATTACTCAAATCACAACCCCGAATCTAATCAAAGACACCCCCAAAACCCTTTTTTTTCACCACTTTCTAATATCATATCAAACATAAACACAACATCTACATCAAAAATCCAAAAAAAAAAAAAAACTAACTAAAATCGAGCTTAACGTGCACCTTGAGCGAAGGAGAGAGTGAATCGAGGAGAGACGATGTTGAGCTCTTCCTCCTCGTGTAATCTGATGATGATGTCCATAAGCTTCGAAGTGCAATAGTGAGATTAGGGTTTCGGTGCCCTAATTTAACAAATCTACGAATCGTCTGCATGTTTCAAGAACGACGAGCTCGTCCTGAAAACAGGGCTTTGTTTGCGTTTTGGCCTTTTGGGTTTGTTTGTTTGATTAACGAGAACGACGAGCACTGTTGCGGTATCCACGATAGATTGTGGTTTTAGTCAAACTTTTTTTTACGTTTTATACTGGTGACGGTGTTCAGTGATGTAACACGTGATTCGAGAGAGAGACACTGAACCAAAATCAGTTCTACCCACCCAAGTGTGAGAGCACTTGTAGGAGGGTGTGGGTTAAAACCCAAACCCACACTCAAACTCACACTTTGAGTCTTTCAGTAGCGTTTTTTCAAGTGTGAGTTTGCAAATGTGGTGCTACAGTAACTACTCAGAATCATCTCCAGTACCCCGCCCTCTGCGGCTAGTACTGTCACCCCTGATTCGCAAACCAGATACACACTGTTTTGTCCTCGCGCCACCTCTAGGTGATAGCGGCACCACCCGTACGTCACGCCCCTCCTCAGTCAGCTGTAGGTCCTGTACGGGACAAAGAAAATTATAAATATTTTGATAAAATAAATATGACATTAAGAAAAAAATAAAAAAATAAAAAAATAAATACATAAATAAATTACTTACATGGGCATATAGCTGATGATCTATACTATCAATTTGTCAGTGGGCAATAGCAAACTCATCAGTCAACTCCTTGAGCCTCTGTGCGTCCCGCGCAGACTCTGTAAGGACGAGTCGCCACATACCATGAGTCAGGTGCCACAGCTCCTTTGCGCCGTAGGAGGAAGACATGGGTGGCGGTTCCATCAAGCAGGCGATGAGGAGCATCTCACGTCGCCCTGTCCACTCCATGTACCACCCCGGGTCTGTCCCCTCCACCTCGCTAGGCAAACTGAAGTCATGGGACAAGCTATGAACCGACGCTGACGTAACCACCACGGATGTAATACCAGCTTTGAGTACAGTCGGTCCGAACAAATTTATATTTCCCATCCTTTGGGAATCTGTCAACATGTGGCCTACCTCCAAAGTTTATTCAACCCAGTATAAGGCGTAAGTCTTTCGCTCCTCCCTTACCACAAACTGCTCACAGTCAAGGAACCCGACCTGTCTCATCTCCTATAAAGCCGCTGGACTAATATGTGGCGACATACTAAGCGGAGGATCCAAAGGAATACGCGTCTCGCCAGCCAATTGCCTCTAGCATCTATCCCCCAAGTAATATTTGTAGTTTCTATTTGGTACTTGAAGTGACATCCTCTTACGGGATAAGAGTTTTGCAGTCAGTACGTCCTCTATCTCAGACATCGCAGATTCTAACCAAGGTTCCCAGGTAATCGTGTCAATAGTGCAGTAGTCAATATGATATATGCCTAGAATAAGCAGATTGGTTGCCTGGTCATTTGTTTTCTTCTTATTCCCCCTCTCCCATGCTCTAAGACGCAAATAGGCCAAGAATTTAACATCTTCCTTGACAATAGGGTTACCAACCCCACAATACTCGTAGAACCAATACTGCATTTCGAAACAACATAAAAAATAATAATAATTTATATTTAAGACGTTTATTGGAAGATAGTTGATTTATAAAAGGAAAAAGTGTTAGTGTACCATAAGAAGTTGGACATATCCAGTGATGGCACCCCCGGTCGTGACTGCGGTATCCAAACCATGGTACAGGGAAACAAGAATAGCTAAACCCAGTCATATTGGGCAATCGAGTTCAAATTGGCCACGGCTGTTAGATATCCAAGCAGGACGGTGTCGTTGGCCGTTTGGAACCACAAATGTCCCATCATGAAGAGGATAAAAGTACGAGCAATAGTAGTATCATCATCCCGATCAATTGCGATGGTCAAGTACATCCTCAAATGTGCAATGCTGACGTTCCCACTCTTTATATAGTTGGAATCAATATTGGGGAGCAATTGCCTCACATTGGATAATGCTCTCCATGCGTCTTCATACGGTACCTGTGTCGGATATCGACCGATTGACAATGATGTCAGCATTGTGAAATCTAATGGCGTGACCCAAATCTTCGCACACAGGAACAAAAACGTGTGCGTGGTTGGCCACCAATGCTCTGTAAGCATCTGAATTAGCCAATTATCTGAATAGCCCAAGTGTATATCCATAAACTGCCCAAAAATATTCACCACGGTATCCCTTACATGTGGAATTATGGAAATCTCCTTGTACGCTTTGATCATCGTAGTGAATGTGCCGTGCACACGCATCGAATCCCGATTCTGTTCATTGAAGCATTTTGTTAAACACTTGATTTATGCAAAAAAAACAAATTTACAATTACACTAAAACTTACCGTGAGTTCCTTTCCCGCGTAATAGATGTGACTGACTCCGTCTGGGAGTTGGGTAATACACCTCCGCGGGTAGTTTTCTTCGGTTGGGTTTGGTATAGAATGGGTTTGTTGAACATCTTCAAATTCCACTCGTTTTTTCTTCCTTCCCGACCTCGAGCGTACTACGGAACGATCTGGATCTCTTGTCACTCTAAAACTAGGGATAGTACTAGGGTGTAGGTCTCCCTCTGGCATCTACATTTTAATTTTGTTAGAATCAAGAATTTTTTACCTTCGATTTTGGGTGAGAGGAAAAGGTAAAATGTAAAAATGAGTCGAGTTGGGAAGAAAAACAATAAACAGTTGAAGTGGCGGTGATCCAAACACCGCGTGGTAAAAGGAACACCGCGCGGTAAAATAAACTCCTCTAAATAAATAAATAAAAATATACACGTCACCAACTTCAACTGGCTGCTGGGAGAGGTCGGGTGTGAGTTTATGCTTTTAATGGTCCCCCTGTTAGAGCCCACACACAAATTGCAGCTTGCTGCTAGATATGCTCTGAGTCAAGTAGAGTTTTTGAAGTCACTTCAGGAGTGAAAAAATATGTCAAGTGACTTTTAATGGTCCATATTGAACCACGTAATGATTTTTTTTTTCGTATGTATAGGGATTATGATATGAATTCATGTATTGAGGTCTCAGGTTTAGACTTGAGCTGTCATTTTTTCCTCTTTTTTTCAAATAAACTGAGAAGTACTGGATTTTCTTACCTATGGTGAGATAAGTAAAGATAGATTAAGGCCATGTTTGTTTATTTGTTTTTTTGGGTGAGAAGAGATAGAATGAGGTAGGAAATTTTGAGGTTAGAAGATTGAAAAAAAAATCGTGTGCGTTTGGCTGAAGGTTAGAACTTGTACTTAAAATCCTGACTTCTAACTTCAACTTCTCACTAGTCTGTTTGGCTGAACCATCTAATTTGACCACAGATTAGAAGTTTCTCCCCAAAAAGATTAAAAATACATATAAAACCACATTTTTCTCTCTAATTAGTAAATACACAAATTACCAAATATAGAGGAAAACATTCATCATAGTCATACAAGAAAATACCAGTTGATCAACACCTCTAAAATGAAAACACTCACTTACCTACCTTACAACACACCACTTCAGCACAAGCTAAAATAACACAAAAAATCTAACCATACACATCCATCCCACCTAGATCCTCTACGCCTTCAGCTTCTTCGACCTCAACAACTGGTGGGGCTTCTTCCTCTTCCAGAGCTACTCCCCCTTGAGCATGCCTCTCCTTCTCAACCAATACAATAAACAAATGATCAGCCTCTGCCCTTGAATTAACTCTCCTATGAACAGCTCCTTGAAAACCTGAGACCTGGCCCTACAAAAACCATATAATACCTAGCCATCACACTTACAAAATAATAAATCATGAATATGTCATAACACATAATAACCTGTTAATCTACATATGCTATCAAATACATTAGAGGCATATAATATACTAAACAGTAATACTTAGTCATAACAATAGTGAAAACCAAAATATAAATACCAAACAAGAGACATACCAGACAGACTTATTAAAGTGATCTCATACCATAGTCATAATAAAGAATGTAATAAAAGAGTAGTAAGCAAACAAATAAAAATAGTACAAAATAGATGACTCAGGCAGGATGATAGTGGCCAGAGTTGACATACTCAAGCCACATGTTTGCACACAGGTGGTCCCTAAAATTGGTTCATGCTTCAGTTCCCCCTAATGCTCTTATCTCTTCATGAGGCATTTCTCCATGTTCCTCTTCCTCTGTATTTGGGTCTTCTAAGTTGTCATGTGGATCTACCTCTATGATATGGTTGTGAATGACACAATATGCAACAATAACATTGGCTTGAGTTTCAACATCATAATGGGGTTATGTGCCCAAACAGGCAAAATGTCTCTTCATGACCCCAAACAGACGCTCAATGATGTTCCTTAGCTGGGAGTATCGATAATTGTATAACTCTTGTAGAGTCTGAGGACTATTCCCCTCTCGATGTTCCTTAAGGTGATAGTGTACACCTCGATAGGGAACTAAAAAACCAGGAGCTTGGGGAAATCCAGCATCCCCCAAGTAGTAATGATCTGAAATAAGTTAAATTGTGCATATTAAGATTGCAAACCAAAAATTGCAAGTAAAATATTATAAATACACTATCATTTACCTTTAGGCACTGTAAACGGATACATGTCATCATTAACTGGAGCTCTCAAGATCCTGCTATCATGAGCTAAACCTTCCCATCCAGCAAATATCTCAGTTATTTTCATGTCAAAGGAACAAGCAACAAACACATTCTGCTTTATATCCCCCTTCCTAGTGCGATACTTAGGTTGATCTTCAAGGGGGACTGTTGTAGGGATGAATGTACCATCTACTGCTCCAACACAATCCTAAAGAAAATAAACCATGCCATCAACTTGTACTTAAAATATGAACCCAACCTTGAAGTAAATATATACACCTTGAAGTAAGTGTTGGCCCAAGCATGATGATTGTTTATATTGGCAAGAGACAAGTCAGGAGTTGCATGTTTGATCAAGTCTTTACCCAACCTCAAAACATACTTCAATACAACATGAAAATACTTGGAAATAGTTTCCAATGATCTCATGGTTGAAGCTTGGGCATGCCTGAACCTAGTGTCATGACCTACAATCAACAAGAATATTGCAACCTGTTCTTCAACATCTAAATATTTGTTAGCTCTCAAACCCTTCCCTCTCAGCCTATCACAAAACTAATAAAGCAAGCCTTATTCATTGGCAACATATTATGGCAGATAATATCACTTTCATCATATAACCAGCGTAAGTTTGCATTCCTATGCTCTCTCATATTGACAAAAGGTGTTCAGTCATATAGGGTGGCCATAACCAACAATAATACTAGGTTAACTACAGTGGCTGCAGCCGCAACAACGGCCTCTAATTCTAATGTTTCATCATCATATTGATCCATCCTATAAACCACATTTTATTCATCACAGTTCAACAAACCAACCAAGCAAACCAATTACAATTTAACAATAAAACCCAATAATCATCACAATTCAACCATTTAATTCATCACAATATAATTCATAAATAAACCAAAAAATAAACATAGAGAGATAATGTAAAGTACCAAAGAAAGAGGCGATGTTGGAGGAAGAGAGAAAGGGTGGTTGGAGGCACTATTATAGAATAAAGAGAGGTCGGGAGAGAGGCTGGGAGAGAGGGTGGTTAGAGGCATTGTTGGAGGATGAAGAGAGGTTGGGAGAAATGGTGGACGAATGCACAGTGTTGGGGGCGCTGTTAGACGGAGAGAGGGTGGATAAAGAGTCGAGAAAGGCGTTGCGAGGGAAAGGAAGACGAAGGTGGAGATGTGTTGTTTTGTTTCGGCTGTTTTTTTCTTTTTTGTTTTTTTTATCTTTGGGTTTTTATTTGGCAAGTTTAGGGAGGTAGGGGTGGCTAATCATTTGGCATATTTGAGTTTTTGGGGATTGAAACGACCAAAATACCCCTACTTAAACCGTTTATAGGTGGGAAACGAGCAGACCACGGTATAGTGGCAAAACGACCAGTCAAAGCCAAATTAGAAGTTTTTTGGTTGGAAATCAACCCAAAAAACTTCACAGGGTGTGTGTGTGAAGTTTTTAGGTTGGAAGTAGGACAATCTTCTAACCAAACTTCCAGTTTTCATTTTTTTTAGAGAGAATGCCTACTTTTATAAAATAAATAACTTGTCAAAGGTGAGAAGTTTCCAAAAGATCGTACCTCTTCTCACCCTTGACCAAAAAACAAACATGGCCTAAAGTTAATGGAGGAACCACTTACCTCAGTGACGGGTATAAAAGAGGAATTCGGATGGAAGTTGGGTGATAAGCAAATCTAAATTTCCATCCTAATTTTATTGATAAGAGGCCAGTGAGATACGGATACAATCCGGATGGCCTTATGATCTTAATTTGTATCCGGATGAAAATACTTAGAAGTGCATGGTTGGTTTTGCCTTGTTATACAGGTATCCAATTTAGGAACCCTTCCTCTATAATTATTGTTAGATTTTTCATGAATTGAAAGCAAGAAAGAAAACCTTGAGAGACCTCAATTTGGTTGGTGAGTGATTGTAACCTCGAATCATCAAATAAAACTCTTTCTCTATTGATGTAGACGTAGACAATTTTCCAAACTATGATAAATTGTATGCTCTCATTTAATTGTGTCTCCTTGTTTAGTTTGTTCATCGCTAATCGAATAGATTTAGTATTTGGTTTCCCCTGTGTGGCTCAACAATTGGTATTAGAGCAAAGTTTTATCCTCGGTATTTCTCGCAATTTGAGGAACGTCTTACCTCGAATTAGCTTTATTTATAATTTTCATAGAATATGAAAATTGGGGGGAACAATACTAAAATATGAACCAAGATCCTTAACAGAGCTTAAACGTAATAACACAACGGTTATGTTTAACAATGCCAAAATTAAAGTTGAGAAATTCAATGACACAAATAACTTTGGCATGTAGCGATGTGAAGTTATTGATGTGCTTAGTTAACAAGATTTGAACGAGGTGTTGGAAGACAAACCCAAAGAGATTGAAGAGTTTGTTTAAAAGAAGATGAATAGACGGGCATGTGGTCAAATTAGGTCATGCCTAGCTAAAGATAAAAAGTAACTTGTGATGAATGAAACCTCGGCGAAAGAGATTTTGAAGATTCTTGAGAGAAGTATTGGTTGAAGAGCATCCAAAATCCACTCCATTTGAAGAGAAAGTTGTACCGCTTCACTATGAGATATAGATTTTTATGTCAGAGCATTTAATGAGTTTACCTAGTTACATGCCGACTTGGGCAATCTAGAAGTGTGATTATGAGGATAAAGCTCTATTATTTGAACTCGCTTCCTGAAGAGTGTGAACACTTCGTAATGACGATTACCTATGAGAAGAGTTCTTTGAAATATTTGGATGTGACGACGGTAGTAGTGAATCATGAGTACAAAAAGAAGGATAAACGTGAGTCCATTCAGTCAACGTCTAAGGTGTTGATGGCAAGAGGGAGGTTAACGGATAAGAAAAAGTCTAGTGATAACAACTCTCGATTGAAGTCGAGAGGTCGCGATATTAATTACAACAATTTGGGTAAAGATAAATGTGCATTCCGTCATGAGGCGGGACATTGGAAGAATTATTGTCCTGCACTTTTAAAGAGGAACAAATGTGGGAAAGCTGGTTCTTCAATGAATGTTGCTTAAGACCGTGGGGTAAATAATGGTAATGATTCTGATTTTTCTTTAACCATATCATCGAGTGTGTGCATTGTTGATTCCAAAGAATGGATTATGAATTCAGGTGCTGCCTATCATATTTGTCCCGAAAGGGGTTATTTTTCTAGATTCAAAAGGCTACAAGTTAAAACTGTGTTGATGGGAAATGATTATTCCTGTCGCATAATGGGATAGGTACATTGTATTTAGTTGCATAATAGTTGGTTCAAGAAATTGAAGAAGTTTGGTATACTCTGACTATGAAGAAGAATATTATATCAACTGGTTTACTTGAAGTAAAAGGCTACAAGGTTGTGTCTGAAAATGAGGTTTAAAAGATTCTAAAGGGAGAAATGGTGGTTTTGAAGGGTCAAAGAAGAAGTAATAACTAGTATTATTTAGATGGAGCGACTATTTTTGGGGATGTTGATACTGCGGGAAGTGCAGAGACTACTTCCAAAGATACTACTAGACTAGGCATATGCGTTTAGCGCATACAGGTGAGAAGTTCTTGAGAGTTCTTGCGAATCAAGGGCTATTGAAAGGTGTTAAGGCATGCAAGTTGGATTTCTGTGAGCATTGTGTTATGGGTAAACAGACAAGGGTAAAGTTTGGCATAACTATTCATCGTACTCGTAGAATCCTTAACTATGTTCATTCAGATATATGGGGACCCTCCATGAATGCATCACTTAGATGTAAACATTATTTTGTGTCGTTTGCTGATGATTTTTCAAGGCATGTGTGGGTATATACCATGAGAAGAAATGATGAAGTCTTAGAAATATTCATAAGGTGGAAGAAGTTGATAGAAATTCAAATGGGCAGAAAGACAAATTGCTCCGTTCAGATAATGGTGGAGAGTATACAAGTGATCCGTTCTTGCAAGTACGTTAGGATGAAAAAATTGTGAGACATTTCACCGTTAGGGAGACACGGTAACAAAATGGGGTGGCGGAGCACAAGAATCGTACTTTGCGGAGACGGTAGGATGTATATTATTAATTAGGGGGTAGGGCAAAGCGTTTCTGGTTGAGGCGTTGACATATGCATACTACCTCGTTAATAGGTTTCCTTCAATACAATTGAAGGTGAAACACCAATGGAAGCTTAGTCAGAAGAACCTTCTACAAATTATGATACTATTTGCATTTTTGGGTGTCTAGCATACTATTATGTCAAAGATGGTGAGTTTAATTCTTGAGCAAGGAAAGCCATTTTTCTAGGTAAGAAAAAAGGGGTTAAAGTTACAAGTTAGGATACGAAAGATCATAATATTATTCTTAGTAGGGATGTCACTTTGATAAGACTTCTATGATAAAGTCATATGTCTCTGAGCACGAAGAGAAGAGGGCAACGAGATTTTGCAGCGAGTAGAGATTGATACATCTTCCATGATCTAGATGTTTTGTACAAAGGGGGTACCATCTACCGATGTGACAGCGGTTGATGAGCCATTAGTTCATGTTCCAGATGATGAAGCCAGACGAGAGTGAAGCATTTGGTGGTACAAATGAGGAGACTCTAGTGTGGAATCAATTACAACTAGTAAGCCACAAAGGAATGTAAGTAAACCAGGATGGCTTATAAAGACATCAAAGGTAAAGGCCATGGTAGCCTGCGTACTACCGGTCATTGAAGAACATGTTCCTTCCACTTATAATGTATTTACTGTCCAAAAGTAATAAAATGGAGGGAACAATGAAGGAAGAGATGCATTCTCTTCTTAAAAACAAAACTTGGGAACTTTCAAAGTTTCCTAGGGAAAAAATGCGATTGGTTGTAGTGGGTCTACACAAAGAAATACGGATCTCAAAATGATGATATACACTTCAAGGCAAGACTCGTAGCCAAAGGTTATACTCAACGGGAGGGAATTGATTATAATGAGGTTCTTCTCCAGTAGTAAAATGCTCCTCATTCGTATCCTTATGGTCTTGGTAGCACAATTTGGTTTAGAGTTACAGCAACTCGATATAAAAATAGTGTTCTTACATGAAAATTTGAAAGAAGATATCTATATGACTCAGCCGAGTGGGTTTAAAGTTGTTGGAAAGGAAGATTATGTGTGTAAACTGAAGAGATCGTTATACTGTTTGAAGTAGTCTCTAAGACAATGGTACAAACGATTTGATCAGTTTATGATTGGGCAAAAGTACAAATGGAGTCATTATAACCACTATGTCTACTTACGCAAGCTACATGATAAACCTTTATTTATTTGCTTTTGTATATAGATGATATGATTATTGTGTGTAAGCATACAAATGAGTTAAAGTTAAAGAAACAAATGGGTGAAGAATTTGAAATAAAGGATCTGGGTGATGCGAAAGAAGATCTTGCATGGAGCTTCATAGAGATAGAAGAAGGGAATGGTGCGTCCTTTTTCAGGCGACGTACATGAGGAAGGTACTTCAGAGATGGGTATTAATGGGAACACAAAACCTGTAACTACGCCCCTGCCTCTCATTTTAAGCTTAAAGGTACTACGTCTCCAAACACCGATGAGGAACGTGATTATATGAGTCAAGTTCCTTATGCTAGTGCAGTTGGTAGCTTGATGTATGCAATAGTATGCACACGGCTAGATATTTTACCAGGCCTGTTTGTAAGGTTAACGATATATCCATGATCCGGAAGATATCATTGGTGAGCTGTGAAAGTGATCTCGGTATATCAAGGTACTGTAAATATTGGTTTGAATTTTGTAAGCAGGATTCGATTAATCAGTTTTGTATGGGTTATTTGGTTCTGACTATATGGGTAATTTGGATAACGACGGTCTACTATAGGGTATGTTTTTACATTAGGTAGAGGGTCGATTAGTTGGGGATCTATGTTACAGTTACGATGGCCTTATCTACTACAGAAGTAGAGTATAGGCGGTTACTGAAGGGATTAAAGAGTCCATTTGGACGAAGGGCCTTTTGCATGATTTGGGCATCAAGATGGAACATCTTGATATGTTTTGTAATAGTCAGAGTGTTATTATTGGTGAAAGATCAAGTTTATTATTAAGCACAAAGATATTGATGTGCGTTTCCATTTTTCATAGAGTACGAAGAAGTGAGATTCGTTAAAGAAGATCATACGAATGTTAAACCGACTTGTATGTTTATGAAGGTTATTTATGGGATTATTAAGTTCAATCATTGTTTGGACTTGGTCCAAAATCCTTCATACGGATTGATTTGGTCTCTAACAGGGATATTGGGAACTAGGGCGACTTGATCCACGGTATGTAGACAACCTTATTTTAATGCAATCAATTTGGTTATTTGGGACATTTAATTTTGAGTTTGGGTATATTTGTGAGAGAGGGTTCGATTTGTTTGGTTGACAAAGTTTGGCTCAGATTGAAGAAATCTTCACCGAGGTGGAGAATGTTGGGTATAAAGGAGGAATTCGGATGGAAGTCGGTAATACGGAATTTAGATTTTTATCCTAATTTTGTTGATAAGAGGCCAATAAGATTCAGATGCAATCCTAATGGCCTTATGATTCGGATTTGCATCCGGATACAAATACTTGGTGGTGCATGGTTGATTTTGCCTCGTGATATGGGTATCCAATTTTTGTATCTTCCCTATATCTATTATAGGTTTTTCATGAGTGAAAAGTAAGAGAGAAAGCTTTGAGAGACACTCAATTGGGTTGTTGAGTGATTGTAACTTTGAATCATCGCATAAAACTCTCGCTCTATTGGTGTAGACGTAGGCA